>OX637544.1:18301955-18513050 GCA_951800025.1 Oligia strigilis | reverse complement strand
TGTCAATCGTGCCTTCCTTCACAATATATTTCCGGTAGTTGTTCGTTATCAAAATTTCGTCCATAATCGCAAAGACAAAACCTTCAGTTTCCCTAAATAGGCACTGAATTATGGACGCTAAGGGTCTTCATAGTGTAAAAGTTCTTTGCTCTGGCATACCTCCCTGCGGTAATTATTAAATCTAATACTGTGTAATCTATTATGATTTCCGCCAGTGCGGGTGAGGCCCTTGTCCACTGAGACCACATCTCGGTGCATATACCTACGTCGACTTCTAGGAAGTATGCCCTGAGACTGCCTATCTCACGGTTGTGCAAGGTTTTAGTATTTAATAAACATGACCACCGCACTTCCACGGGACATACAGTCTCATCACCGATGACCGTGGGAGACGCATATTTTTTTTTTATTATTTTGAGCTTATTGTGTCTTACTGAAAAGGGACTGGACTTTTCACTTTTCTCTCTTTTTTCAATTATCTATTATTTACTTTATATTCCATTCCAGGTAATTATACAATCCCGGCTGGAACGTTTTGCCACGTCCATATCTACGACCTGCATCGCAACCCTGAGGTGTTCAAGAACCCCGAGGAGTTTGACCCCGACCGGTTCCTGCCTGAAAACATCGCGGAAAGACATCCCTATGCGTACATACCCTTCAGTGCTGGGCCTAGGAACTGCATAGGTAAATGATATGTTTGAACATCGATAACTATATTGAAAGCCAACCCATATGACTGTCCTTTCCCAATCAAGACTGCAATACCATGTTTTCATGTCATACAAAGGACGCTGTCAAGCTCCCGTGAAAGTAAACGGGGGATTGAAGACAAAAATTTCAATTAAAAGAACAAAATTGCATTGTACAGGTCAAAAATTCGCCATGATGGAGATGAAGGTAGCCGTGGCGGAGGTGTTGAGGGAGTTTACACTGGAGCCAGTCACTCATCCCGAAGACATTCGGATCATCGCCGATATTGTGCTGAGACATGACGGGCCTGTCGAAGTTACCTTTGTAAAAAGGCAAGAATTATAATCTGTAAAAAAATGTGTAGATTATTTTTATAAATGAAACAATGTTTGAAGTTTTGTATTTCAAAAGGTTTCCATTTAAAAAAAAATTAATACTATTCAAAAAGACTTGGCAAGGCTATACCAACTCCCTCACTTGAAAGCGACCCACGTAGCAGCTCGTAGTACCACTGCTACGCAGCTCGTAGCACAATTCACACCCCGGTATTTAAAAGCCTTTTGAATCTAATTAAGTTCCCAAATCCCGTAACAGTGTAATTGCTTTTACGGTCAACTGGTTTACATATTACCTACTCATCATCATCATCTGCCTAGCCTTTTCGCAACTATGTTGGAGTCAGCTTCCAGTCTAACCGGGTGCAGTTGAGTACCAGTATTTTACATGAAGCGACTGCCTATAATATCTGACCTTCACAATCCAGTTACTGGGTAATACGATACCCCTTGGTAATAAGACAGGTTGTCAGACTTTCGGGCTTCTGACGACCCGTAACGAATGCCAAAGATCCACGATTGACAACCGGGATTCCGAGGCACGCAGGGGCTTGATACCACTCATCCACGGACCAAACGCGGTAAGCGTAGCTTAACCTGATCGACCGACCCGTGCGGCTGTTATTATTACCTAGCCACAAGTCCCTACATATTACTTACCTACTATCTATACTAATATAAAAGCTGAAGAGTTTGTTTTTATTTTTTTGTTTGTTTCAACACACTAATCTTTGGAACTACCGGTCGGATTTGAAATTTTATTATAGAAACTCACGGACGAAGTCGTGGGCAGAAGCTAGTTGTACTATACAGGGCGTCCCACGGCTATGCCACATGGAGGGAAAGTACCTTGAATATTGTAGATGGAACATTTTACTGAAAGAAGACATTATTTTAATTTAAAAAACAATTTAAACTGCATTCATAGATTTTTAAATAATTACATGGTTGAACCGGGAATCGAACCCGCTACACGAGAAAAAAATTACCCTGTAGCTTTATCATTCCGATCGAAAATGTGCATGATAAAATGATAAAGAGACACGTTATTATAGTTGGTACCTGGTTGTATGTAACAAATCAAGCCGTATCCTGAGCCGAAAGACGCGATAAGATGGCCGCCGAGATCCCCAGATCTAACCCCGTTAGATTTTTTTTATGGGGTTATGTAAAAAAATTAGTTTACAAGAACCAGTATGAAAATGTCCACGAGCTACAAACAGAACTTAGACGTATTATTCTAAATATCCACCACAACAAGATCAAAAAATCGACAGTGAGTGAAATAATCAAAATTTCATAACCACCGCTCTCAAAACGGTGAAGGAAATCATCTTGAGGAAATCGGCATGTTTTAGAACCAAAACTTCGAAGACATTTCACATCTACCAACCCGCACTGGGCCCACGTGGTAGATTGCAGCCCACTCCCTCCTAAATATCACTCACTCATCACTATCTAGTGCTGTCACATGTGGTCTATAGATGAACATTAGTTATCGCATCACTCAACTCAAGTACCAATTCAATGTGTTGATGTCAGGGGATATATCAATAATTATAGCCAGTTTTCAGATCAGTATGGCTATGAGTACCAACTCGAACTGGGCCTGCGTGGTAGATTATAGCCCACTCCATATACGAGGAGAGGAGGTCTGAGCAGTGCGAGCATTATAGGCAGATTATGAGCTTTATGTGTAAGTCGTAGGACATCAATATTGTATCAAATTATGTAGAATGCTACGTAAGATGTTTTCGTAGAATTATAGGCTTTTGATGAGGTGCTCAATGCATATATATAATGCCCTTTGCTACTTTGAGAAGCTGCTCATACATGAAAACTGTTAACGCGGCGCGGCGGTCTAATAGTTGGGCTTAAATAACATAAAACAACAACATAAATACAACACAACAATACAGATATAATGAATAGAATCAATAGAGATTCTAATATAAATAGAGCATGAAAGGTTATATAAGGCGACAAGAAAGTCATTGAAATAAAAGCTGTATTAAAAATAAACCATGTCGTAATTAAAGTCATAGGTACCGTTGTTGTCTGTACAATGCAGCAAAGCTATTTTAGACTACCTAATAAGTCCTATACGTCGTGTATTGTTGTAGTAAATACGTAGGTATAGCAGCATTAATATTTTAAGCTATGGCTACTGGCTAGGCACGTAATCGTAACGTAGTTGACGGCACGATTGGCGCAGTGGTTAAGCGATTGTCTGCTGCGCTGCGTGTCGCGGGTTCGATTCCCGCACGGAACAAATATTTGTATGACCTACAGGTAGTTGTTCCGGGTCTGGCTGTTTGTGTATGTGAGTTTAAATGTTTGTAAACGCACCCACAATACAGGAAAAATTCCTAGTGTGGAGCAACGTTTTTTAATTTAAAATCGTTAAAACAATAAGCTTACTACGAACTTTATGTATAGATTCGCCTTGGAAATTGATTTCATATTTTCCATTGTCACGGTTTTAAAAATGCTTTGTTCTATCCGTTGGCGCTGATAAACATTTACATTTAACAGGAACAGAGATGCACCCTCGCGATCCTCAGAGGAACGTAGATAATGTGAATAGTTACCTAACATAATGGAAAAGGTAATTTTCACGGGTTCTTGTAGAAATGTTGACAAGGTTATTAGAAAAATACTTTATGGCCTAATTAGATGTTAGAAATATAGCAATCCCTATTTTGAAATTGTTCCGATTTATAGTGTAATGCGACTGGTTGCTCTCTTATTACTAATTTGGCACTCCCAGTTGTAGTATATTTATAAACGGCAGACAGAAGAAGGATGGCTCAGTGCGTCGTGCGCGGAAGTGTCGGCCATTTCACACGGTATTCGGCTCAGTTCGCGCGAGACCCTGCGCGTGCACATCCCTCGCGATTGTCCCGCAACTCTGGTATGCGGTACTTGTATAACAGTGGCTTTCAAGAATTCGTGATGGAATGTGATAATGGTTTTGAGGTGATTACAATTGTTTTTTACATTTCCTCATTCTCATCAAATATCTAATTATTGACGTCTTTTCATTTATCACAAAATATTTGTGTCTAGTTCATGAGCACTTAGTATGGTTACATAAAACTAAATTAACGTTGTAAATACTTAGAAAACCCCCAATCATATTTCATCGAAAATTCGAAATGCTAGTCCAGAACGAAACACACACTAAGCAAGGGCTGTGAAAGTTGCCCTGAAAAAAGCTAAAAATAATACTAAAAAATATTAGGTTTGATGTTTGTCTACTGATTGCCTGGAATATCTACCTACTGACATAATTAAGTGATATCGTATTTTGATATTAGAAACTTATAACAACTTACGTCACTGTAGGTAAGTAGGTACCTATTGTTTAAAAACTTTGGAAATAATTGCTTGAAATGTAGATAAAACATTGTGTTCCATGTTTTGTTATGAAAATCTATGGGGACGGGACATGTTATGGTTTGCTTATAACCTATAGATACCTAATCAAAAAAATATGTCTATGTGAGATCAATATTATGTCAACGACTCGGGGTTAATGCTGTGTATGTGTTTAGTTGGTAAGCCTTTTAACTAAATAATAAATAAAACTGAAATGCTCTTCGTTGGTAAGTCCATATACTTACATAAAAAAAACACTTCTTCGCCACAGAAATACGTATAATTTTGAATGTTAATAACATATCTATAAGTACAAAAAAAACCATAATACATACAGAATTCAACACACACGTACAACAAAACTTGAAAAAAAAAAAAAGAAAGACGGGTTGTTTTAAATTATAAAACATGCATAGACTTACCAACGAACAGCATTTCAGTTTATCATAAAATTATAAAAACAACGTCCCGACATCAATCGTTAGGCAGTTGCACACCAAACATAACACCCGCCTGGTCGCAGGATCCTCCCTTTTCTGTGGAGGATGAGTGAACTTTACACCCTGTTCCTCATGCCTCTATATCTACTCGTAACCACGATCATGAAGGGCACCGCTGCCTTCGTGCAACTACTCCTGCATCAATAATTAAGTAGGTATTGGATTGTCATCCAAGATGGGCAGACGGATTACCTATTACGTACCTATACTGACCTGGGCAGCCTATGTTATTAAGTGAGGAAAGGAGGAAAGGAAAGAAAAACATTTATTTAGCACAAACTAAAAGACACACGTGAAAAGTCCGATGTAAGAAATTAGCAGGAAAATGTGCCTTACGGCTGCGTGCCTTGAAATTCGGCGTGAAAACTTAGGTGGAGTGTCAATAGTGTGTACTAGGTGGAATGAGTGCCTTACGGCTGCGTGCCTTGAAATTCGGCGTGAAAACTTAGGTGGAGTGTCAATAGTGTGTACTAGGTGGAATGAGTGCCTTACGGCTGCGTGCCTTGAAATTCGGCGTGAAAACTTAGGTGGAGTGTCAATAGTGTGTAGGTAGGTACTAGGTGGAATGACAGCTCACTTCACCTTATAGTTTTCACGGTGAGATTTTTACAGAATACACAGTTCAGCAAAAATGCCAGACAACCAGCGCCTGACGCTGGTTTTCAACTATGTGTGAGGAGGTGACGGATGTAAATCGGTTTAATACTGCAACGTGACGTGTGTATGCATACTTAAATAAAATAAATTTGTGTCAGATAAAAATATCTACTTAGTAACGAATATGGTACCTATATTTAAATAGTGTGATATTGAATAACATTGCAAAACAAAACAAAAAATACCCGACGCACGATAGACCTACGATAATCACACTAATATTATAAAGGCGAAAGTTTGTGAGTGTGTGTGTGTGTGTGTGGGGGTGTGTTTATATGTTTGTTACTTCTTCAAGCTCAAACGGCTGGCCAATTTTGATAAAATTTTGTATGGGGGTATCTGCCACCCTAGATTAACATATAGGCTACTTTTTATCCCGATATTCCCACGGGATCAACATTTACGCGTGTGAAACCGCGGGGCGCAGCTAGTATGTAAATAAATTTAGCGCTGAAGTATGAAGATATGGGTAAATAGTTAGACCAATAGTTTAAATACAGGAAAACACTATTTTTTTGTAAAAACCGGTGTTTTAATGGCTCAGTGCCATTTTGTTTTAATTAATTTATTTAAACTTTTTGCACAATAAAAAGTAATTTAAAAAAATTAAACCGACTTCAAAAAGAAATCAACTCAAAATTATGAAATAACTTTAATTTCGGAAGTCGGTGTCTTGGGATCTGTATTTTAGTTTTTTGCCACCGACTTCCGAAATTAAAGTTATTTCATAATTTTGAGTTGATTTCTTTTTGAAGTCGGTTTAATTTTTTTAAATTACTTTTTATTTTGTAATTTTTAGTTTTTGCACTAGAATTTGACCAAGGTTTTGAGATGTTTTCCCTTTGACACTACACCCGTAGCTCGTATCAATACGCCAGGCCGTCACACTTACACGTATTAGTCCATATCTTGAAAATTACTGAACCGATTTTGATGAAACTTGCACTGTTCCCTAAGTTGAAGTAAATGTAAGCTAATACAAAAAAAAATGGTCACGATCCGATTAATAGTTGCTGAGAAATGCGTGGACAAACATACATACATACGTCTATGAAATTTTGTATATTTGTTTGGAAGCCTTAGTAGATTGTCATATGTGAATATAATGCAATTCCAATAATATTACATACATACGTATCGAATTGATAACCTCCTTTTTTTGAAGTCGGTAAAAAGGTAGGCATTCTCTACCAGTCAACCAAGAGTGCTTTTTCAATATTTTTTTTCCTTTCGTAACGTTCCAGGGACATAATAGATATTGGTATGTTTGTACCTGCCTACTATTACACGTTACTATTGCAAATATTACGTATCATTCGCCACTCGCCAGCTTTATGTTTACCTCGTGTGATAAGGACCGCTGGACCGAACCTTTTGTCATTAACTGGACAAAAATCAAGACTTCGGGCCTCTACGAAAAACTAAGGCATAGAATCCAAGACTCCACCCTCGGTAGTCGAACTTGAAGGTACTAGTGCGCCGACACGGTCCAAGTCCAACTATTGCAAATAAGTTAAAATCTTATTTTCATTTGATTTTTTCGTTGCACCACGCACGAACGAGAGCAGAGCGCTACAAACAGCTACGGATTTCGCAGTATTTTAATAACCGGCAGTCCAAGGGGCCCAAGTCTGCCATTTTTATAAATTCGTCATTCCAACACGATCCCATTGTCATTTTGCTAAAAGTTCGTAATCTGCTAAATTCATAATTGTCGATCATTGGTCGGTTAATGGCACAGAACATATACGGTACCTACTCGTAACGAATTAAAAGCAACGACTGCACAATGACGTTCTAATGGTAGGTCACTGATCAAAGGAACTGTCAAAATTTTAGCAGATGAGCATTGGAAAGTCATAATGACGCCATTAAATTAGTAGATTATCAAACTTGTCAAAATCAACAATTATGACATCAATGATATACCATTCTGACACTATTGTAATAGCAGACTTGAGGCCCAGATATCGTATTGATTGGTTGTCTCGTTGCGTCGCTATGGATTTGTAAGCCGATTAGGTACTTATTAGTAGATAGTAGCGGTATTGTGGCGTAGTAGGTATGAACAAAATCGATTTCAAGATAGGATAGGAACACGAGCATTTTATTCTAATTACGAAAAAGGGTACTTATCTAATTTAAAAAAGCAGCTTACGTCTTTATCAATTTATCTTTGTGTTAGGTACGAGCTCGCTATAAAAGTATATTTCTTTACCTACCTGTGTTAACAAATAAAAGTGATTTGATTTTATTTGTATAATTACTTAATTAGGTATTATTCAATCGATGAATTTGCAAGTATTTTATTAAATAGTTGTTATTATTAGGTATTTGATAATTTTCGTAACCTTTACCACCTTTCAAGTATCTTGATTAGGTAATTAGTTGAGTATTCGGTTGATGTTTTAACGTGATCATATATGAATAAAAAAGTACTTGTTTATCTACATGTAACATAATTATGGGCCTTCCCGACTACGTAGCTCTATCTCTATGTACGTAATTTTTATGATATAACGTGACGCAGGTGCGACTATATTGCCACGAATTATTCAATTTAACGTAACGCGTCAGCGGTCATGTAAACACTGAACGTAAACAAGTAGATAAACGAGAGGTTCGCTGGGCGGAGGAGCCGTCAGTTGGCGCCTGCGCCTCGGAAGCGGACATAAGCACGCCGCCGCGACTCGCCCGCTACCAGCCGCCGCCACCGTAGAGAGTACGTCCGCGTTGGGACTTCGCAAGTCGTGTCACGCAGCCCGTCGCAATGAGCACCCGACAGCTGTGCCGGCTCGCGGCCGCACGCCCTCTCGCCAAACCCAAGCACTCGATATGCACCTGCTATCGCCAATATAGTCAAGTGAGACCAAACTATGTTATAGCAAATCGTGAAGTGAGTGTCCTTTCCTTATGTTGCACTTCCGCGCTGACATAGGGAAGTTTCGTGTCTAAATCTGGGATAAAATAACCAAAAGTAACCCTTGACTAATATTATTATTTTGTGTTTTCAGAAATGGCGCAATTCTGCACCACACTTCTATTCAGTCCAGTCCTTGGACCTGAGGTATGCATGCATTACTTATTATTATGAATCAATGCAGACACAGTGTCATAACACACACGTTCATTGGAAATAAATTACTGTTAATAACCCACATCGACTCCTATTGATCTATATTAAACGGGCCGGCGCCGGTACTTGTTCAATTCACCCCTGACATTTAAAACTGGGAAACACTTCTTCATAATAGATACTTACAGTCATATAGCGCCTGCTACTAATAAATAATTAGCTTTTCCACAATCATGTGTTCAGTTATGCAACATTATGTCAGACGTAAAGTAATTTGTGTCGTTGATAATGCAGTAAGTACTATATCTACGGAAAATCAATACCTACCGACATGAGATTCCTTTTTGATAAATGTGTAAAAGGTGTAGGTAACTGATTTGTCATTTTATATCTAGTGCCGACACAACATTACACACAACATTTTCGGTCAAGTTCATGTAACAGTGATAAGGTATTCACATGTGTGTTTGTTCACATTCCATGGCAGCAGCAAAATCAGAGAGTATTCGTTCGTGCATAACATCGACCCCGTAGCGTGAGTACATCAGGCATCTGCCTACCCTGCCAGTATGTTGCATGGATCAGTATGATTTGTAGTACTTACCTAAAAGCTACAAGTTCCCAATTTTGATCTTGGCTATTTTTATCGCAGTTATCATATATTTTTTGGAGCACATCTGTTTGGTTTTGTCTTACGCTCTAGACCGTTTAATTCTATTTTTATTTTGGTTTTGCTTCTTAGTTTGATAAGGCTTTAATGTTGGTAATGAGCACCCAAGGAAATATAATCCATAGTGTGTCTCTGAAATATCCTAATAAGACCAGCAACATCTTGTTAGGATACTTTGAGTAGGTATCTTGTTTAGTGCATTACCAAACTGTTATCTAAGCAGACACTGAAATCTGCCAAATTACCGAGTAAGTTACGGTCTTTTGGCAAATAGACAGAGATAAACCTATATCTAGACAAATACTGTGGGACTGTGGGTTTTTCTCTACATTGTGTTGATTCTTCTGAATGTTTATTGCATTTGTTTTGGCTATCAAACTAGCATTGCTTTAGTCGTAGTAGTTAGGTACCAAATTTTTGCAGCAGTTGCTTGTTTTTCTTGGCATTCTCGAGTCTAAATATAGCCCCATCAGGTGATGGTAAACAGCTTTGTCACGGACTGTGGTGTGTTCGTCAGAGACACACCCGCCCGCCTACGTAGTCACGCTTCTGATATTAATAGTTCGCGACGCGTGACGTCACACGGGGGCGTTGGTGTACGTTACCAGTAACACAATATTTGTTCAATATATTATAATTGCTCTATTAGCAGTGTTGTGCTAATGGCATACTCGTGAACAATCGCGTCTATTACAGTATCTACACGCTACACACGATCCCTGATGATAGGCACTTCATTTATTTTACAAGTTGTCACAATTTATCGCTGCTTCTGTCATGCATGGGATCTACCATATTGCAGCTAGTAGTGGAAGAATATTAAATTCTTAAAAAAATAAAATAACCTAATAAGATTTCCTGTATGTACCCATAGACACGACTTCATAATTATATCCTTGCCTACTTAACGACCTAATTACCTACACCCGTCCAGTCCTACCACCAGTTAGGAACAACTGTGAGTACCTACCTGGAATCCCTTACACTAATTAGCTACTTACCAACTACACGTACCTACACATAATGGTATTTAATGAAAACGTTGTTGACCTGTAGGGTTCGCGAAGGGCCGCACAAGAATTCCGACGATGTCCTGTTTGATATGTTCAAAAATGAAGACACAGGCCTCCTACCCGTTGGAAAGTTTCTGGCCGTAAGTTTTGTCATAGATATTTCTTTTTTTAACAGACTTCTTTATGTACACGGCACTAACATTATTTTTATGTTTACTTACAGGCCTTGAGGACCACTGGCATTAGGAAAAATGACTCTCGTGTAAAAGAAGTGATGCACAAATTATACAAAGTTCACAAAGAGTCCAATTTCGAAGGCGGTTCACCAGAAACACTGAAACTAGACAGGAAGACTTTCAAAGAAGTGATTGCGCCCAACATCGTTCTGATAACGAGGGCGTTCCGCAGTCAATTTGTGATTCCAGACTTTCAAGACTTTATCAAAGACGTAGAAGAGATGTACTGGGCTGCTAAAAGTAACCCAGATGGTAAAGTGGCCAGCTACATACCACAGCTCGCTAAGGCTAGCTCGGAGAACTGGGGAGTGAGCATTTGCACAATTGATGGTCAGCGATTTTCTATCGGTAAGACTCAATTACGATAACATAGTTATTTGATTGCTTGTGTGTGACTGATATGGTAGGTACATAGCCATGTTCTCCTTTTTTTAGGTGACGTGACGGTCCCATTCACTCTGCAGTCGTGCAGCAAACCACTGACATACGCAATGGCACTTGAAACTCTGGGGCCCGACGTGGTACACAAATATGTTGGCACTGAGCCCAGCGGCCGCAACTTCAATGAACTCGTTCTAGACTATAACAGTACGTATCAACCACGCCTACACTTGTGATACTATTTGTTTTTGTGAGTCTATAGCGTGACGGACCGAACGTGCATAAGCACTTAGATCAACAATAACATTTGCCAACGTCGCGCATCGTAAATAATATTTGTCTAAACTTATTTTTACAGTGAAGCCGCATAACCCTATGATCAACGCAGGAGCAATTTTAGTATGCTCATTACTGAAAACCTTGGACAGGCCCGAGATGACACTTGCTGAAAAGTTTGATTATGTCATGTCATTCTTCAGCCGGCTCGCTGGCAACGAAGGACTGGGCTTCAATAATGCAGTATTTTTATCAGAACGCGAAGCTGCCGACAGAAACTATGCACTTGGCTTCTACATGAGAGAACATAAATGTTACCCAGAAAAAACGAATTTCCGTGAATGTATGGATTTCTATTTCCAGGTGTGAACCAATTCTTACCTCCTTGTTTTTTAAATGTACTGATATTGTGAATAGTCTAATACATCTAAATATAATTTCCTTGATTACAGTGTTGCTCAATGGAAGCTAACTGCGACATTATGTCAATCATGGCTGCTACACTAGCCAATGGAGGCATCTGTCCTATCACTGATGAAAAAGTACTTCGGCCAGACTCAGTGCGCAACGTGCTTTCTTTGATGCACAGCTGCGGCATGTACGACTACTCAGGACAGTTTGCGTTCAAAGTGGGACTGCCTGCGAAGTCAGGAGTTTCAGGCGCCATGCTCATAGTTGTACCCAACGTAATGGGCATTTGCACATGGTCCCCGCCGTTGGACCCCCTAGGAAACAGCTGTCGAGGATTGCAATTTTGTGACGTAAAATCCATTCTATTATTTTCTTTCTTCTAAGTATTTACTATGATAGATTTTATTGTTAACCTGTATTTATATTGTTTCAGGACATGATCAATAGGTTCAACTTCCACAAGTACGATAATATTCGGTACGCGAGTCACAAGAAAGATCCTCGACGGTACAAGTTCGAGTCTACGGGTCTCAACATAGTCAATCTCTTGTTCTCTGCTGCGAGTGGAGATCTCAGCGCACTGAGAAGGTACGAATTATACCTAACCTTTTATGGACAGTTTTAATAATGTGACTGGGGAATTTTGTTGACAAAGAAATTATTGTTTAACAGCCAAAGGTCTGATCCGAAACTTCTTCCCGTACCGGTGAACTCTATCAAATAGATTGCTTTCGACAAGTACTAAACTAGTACCAGTACCTGCTTATCTAGTGTACTCAGTTCTCACGTATGCTTATTAGTACCTACGTAACTCAAGTGCTATTCCATGGGTAGGTAATGCTTAACGACGTAGCTCACAACACGGCGCTAGTATAAGTATATTATCATCTTTACATTTGGAACAGCCGACGCAAAAGTAGTCCTTCACAATGTAACTTTCCTTACACCTTCAAACATATTGTTAAATCGGTAACTTTCTCGTTTCTCAGGCACCACCTCTCTGGTATGGACATGACTCTGTCAGACTACGACGGTCGTACCGCGCTGCATCTGGCCGCTGCAGAGGGCCACCTTTCTTGCGTTGACTTCCTCCTGGCTCAGTGCGGAGTCCCGCACGATCCTCGCGATCGCTGGGGCAGCCGCCCGCTCAACGAAGCCGAGACTTTCGGGCACGCTGCTGTTGTACAGTACCTGAAGGAGTGGGAGCTCACACATCCATCTGATCAACCTGCAGACGCGGCACCTTCTACTGTCGACGACATACTAGAAGTTAAACCAGACGCTAACGACGCTGTCAAAGATCCAAGCATCCAGGAGATTGTCTCCAGGAATGGTGACAAAGTACAGTAGAATCTCAACGACTGGGATGATGTAATAAGATGATCTCGTGACTACTCACTCAGGTGTCACTAAATTACTTTTGAAAATGACTCCATATCGTGTGGCGTTTTTATGCTCCGTAGAAACGTGCAGACATATTTACGCAAATATATTGAAAAAGATGCTAATGAACATTAATGTATTAGATATGTTCCACACGATGCTGAGTTGATCTTATAGAAAATAAAAAGTTGTGTAGCTACTTGTTTCGGTGTGTTCTCAACTTATATGAGTACCTACACACTACATGTGGATACCAATCTATCAATTAAGTAGAAAAAAAACAATGCATTTCACGTTTGGACAGCTTTTCTCGTGAATATTTGTTAACCATAGATGTTCAATAAATATTCACATAAATATCCTAATACCTGGCTGTTAGTATTTTGTATCAATATTTACAGAAAAAGATACATTTTACTGAAGATAATTTATTAAATATATGAATGGGTCTTAGTATTGTTGGAGGTTTTGATACTGCGTTTAGCTTTACGAGGTATTTATGAAGCACTGAGCTCAAAAGTGTGATATTAAAATTACTTGAATGCACAATGAAACATCTTGGAATAGAATCAATATGCAATGAAACATCTTGGAATAGAATCAATATGAGGGAGAGATGCTTAGAGAAATAAACTAAAGTTTATTGAGAAGATTGGTTATTAAGTTATTATTTACTACAACAGTATTAATGTATTTAAATATTAGAAAGTGAGCAAAGTAATCTCTCATCCTATCTTAAACCATTATTATTCTGAAGATTTTATTCAATGTTATTGATGAGGTAGGTAGTGTGTAGCTACTGGTTTTAGATACATTTATCATTTATTAGACAAACATTAAAATACCTACTTAGGCATATACCATATTATTAACTATAGTATCTCAGTGTTAATCTCTCTATTCATAGTTAATCTTTAAGCATCTGATTCTAGAAAACAATCCCCCCAAACATTGTATTTTTAACATTCCACATTTATAATAATGATAAAGTAACTTACTGTTCCAGAATTATAATAATAGTATTTATTATAAAAAAAAATATTATAATTATCTATTTAAAATGAAAACTTTGACACAGGAATGTTAAAAATGTTATAATTACTAATATTAAATATAAGTAATTACATACTTATAATTCTGACAATAAATAGATGCTATTCTATGCCATTATTGATGTTGTCCAAATGTTTGTCAATTAAATAAATTGTTGACTTAAATCTTGTGTTATTGGTGTGTTGGACGTCCAGTTGAAATTCAGGATTGCTTAACCTTTTGACCGCCACAGTCATGTATAGATGACAAACCAAAAGGTGCCCAGCACGCCATGGTTCGACTACATGACAGACTTTGACGCCGAGGGCATGTTTTAGATTTTTTGACGAGTGGCGGTCAAAAGGTTAACTATCATTCACTCAACGCTATCTACTGCTGTCGACACAGATGGTCTATAGATGAACATTAGTTATCACATCACTCAACTCAAGTACCAATTCAATGTGTTGATGTCACATATATATCAATAATTTTGCCCAGGTTTTGGTATCAGTATGGCTATGGGTACCAACACGCACCGGGCCCACATGGTAGATTATAGCCCACTCCCTCTCGAAGAGAGGAGGCCTGTGTTGCAGTAATGGGATCATTATAGGCTGATTATGCTATGAATACGAGTGGCAGTAGATATTTTATACTGAAATGTAATCCTAGGTTTTGTCTGAAAGTTTCGATTCTTTGGCCTTAGAGTTGACAAAGAAATAAATACAGAAAATAAAGTTAAAGATGAAATTTGAGGAAAGACAAAGATTGTTATCTCGTTTGTAGACTTAAAATACAGAATACCCATTCTACTTTGAGGATGCTAAAAGCAAACAGTGGTCTTTAAACAACATTATTTATTTCTTTTACATCTACTTACTAAAAATTAAATACTAAATAACATTACTTAACACTTACGGCGGCTGCTCTAGTGGGAGTAGATATTATTCCAAGGAGCTTGCAGTCTGCTTCTAGCAGAGTGAGATCTGTGCTGGAGCCGAGAAACCGGGAAGATAATTCCAAGTCTTTGATCTGTATCCTTACTCTGGCACCCCTCACATATTCGTCACCTCTGACAGTTGGCCGGGTGCAAACACAGTGAAACTTCCATCCAAAGTCAATATACAGGTCATCCTCAACCACATGGAATATTTTACCAATTACCACTTTGTTGGTAGGGTCACCAAGCTGAAAACAACAAATAGTAAGCAGAGGTCTAAGAACCATATGGACATTTAATTATGACATCTTATTCTAATTCATTTTTACAATCTGCGACTACAGTGGCTCACACACTTGTTAAAGTTCAACTACTTTTGCATTTTTTTTTTAAATAACTTGTAAATATGTGAGCACCATGTATCTATCACTTATTTGATTTACCTGTCATTGCTTAATTTTTAATTCTTTTTACCTTTTGTGGTAGACTAATTTTATTATGGGTGCATCGTGTTCACATATAATTTTTATTATGTATACAAGACCTTGTAAAACATTTTTAAAAGAGTAACGGTGGAGTTTCTTGCCCATTCTTCTCCATACGAAAACTACCTTTTCGAATGGGCGACTAGAATCATTTCTATTTAGTTTTTTTTTTGACGTTCAAAAGTGCCTTTAATGTGCCTATTTGAAATAAATGATTTGACTTTGACTTTGACTTTGACTTTGACATATGAAAAGGTTTCATCAACAATTGCTTTTAGACATTATGATCTATGATCCCGTCGAACATAGCAGCTCCAAAAGACATCTGGTAGGAATTATCGTAAGCTTAATATTAATAGTAAGAGATCAACTCACATCCATCAATTTAGAATTCCGCAGTAATGAAGCAAATGTAAAGTTTTGTTCTTTGTCCTCAGTGTCTAACATCTGTGATTGTTTATCAAAGGCCTTAGCGAAACCGCTAACTTTAACAGCAGCCACATCAGTAGAAACATTTCCAGGTTCCTCTTTAATTGTACCAGTAGGGCTACAAAATGTTCGTGAACTAATCACAATAGTGGTTCTCCCTATTTGTCTTGATAGTCTTGCTGTGTTAAGCATAATGCCGCCAAGATTTTGAACAGTTTTGTTTAAATATGACATTGGTTTGAAAGCTTTATTAGTGTTTTTAGTTATTGGTTTATTTCACAATTTTATTTTATAAAATAAATAATACCAAGATCATAAACACTAAAAATAACCTAAAATTGTAGCTGTCAATTTTGACAATAAAGTTTTTTTTTCCTTGTGGAACAGAGGAATATACTACTCAAGAGAGTTACAATAAAGTTATATTTTTATATCATGTGGTACGCAAACTTAGAGTAAGAAAGCTATAGAGCATCGGGTAGCGTGGCCACACATGAGACAAAAAACATTGGCCACTTATGTAGCTGCCTTGAAAAAACTGGCACGCACTGCGAGACGGAAATAGTATAGCTTTATCCTTTTCTGTTACTTATAATAACTCAATACTTTATCCTTTTCTTGTGGAAATGAAATGGAGCTACCCGCCGTCTATACTTTTCTTTGTCTATAACGCAAAAGACGCAATAATGTCACCAGTCAGACTAATATCGAATACTCGACTAAACTCATACAGTAAACGCTAATGGGGCAATGACGTCCTCGGGGTCTCTAGTTGGGCGTGCCTCAAAGTTTACCCTTTTTTTTCTAGTTTATATTATCCTTCCTTTTAAGATGGATAACTAACCGATCAGCGAGCACATTCGTAAGAAGCTGGCAGTATCATCACAACATGAACGTTTTCCCCATTGAATTTCTAATTTGTTTGACAGGACCTCGTACTCAGCAGAAGAGCTTACGACCACTAGACCAACGAAGCAGTCAGGTATTAAATTTTATAGAGGAAAATACGAAATCTACGTAGACGAAGTGCTAGTAAAAAAACTAAAGCGTTGGTTGAGCTTCTTTAAATTGAGGAAGGGCCCTATCCCATGAATTTGCCACGGACCTCAAACGGTATAGTTCCTCCACACTGCCTGTAGGTTTATGTGAAATAAAACAAGTTATCGGCGAGCTGCAATAGCTTGTGAACAGCTCTAATTCAAGAAGCTCATATTAGTTACTTTTCTAGGTCCAATAATAGTAAAGTTTTAACCTTAATCACCTAAACTATTAATCGACTAAAACTAAATGAAAATACCTTTGCCTGAAATTTGACTCAAATTAAAAACATGGACACTGCTATCTGACAAGTCAATGTCAAAAAAATTACACACGACACACGGTTTTTTGATAATGTTGAGCGATTGCCTAAAAAGTTGAGGGATTTAATCAATTAAATTGTATAATGACTGAAGATCAAGATGCGAAAGACTCACAGTCAGACTCGGGCAGTAAAACGTTTATTAATAAGAACAAGGACAAGAAAACAAAAACCCAACGGCCGCTGACTAAAGTGACTGTTTGCTTATATTGGAAATTGTTGTCTGTAAATAAATTATCGTTTACCGCAACGGAAATTAAATCAGGTTATAATTGTTTCAGATAATTCTTCGGCGGTTACCGCCTAGTATGACTGAGGAAGCATTCTTGGAGCAGGTCTCACCAATACCTGACCATGACCATTTTTATTTTGCCAAGCCAGATCCTTCGCTTGGCAATAACCTATATTCCAGAGCTTACATAAACTTCGTTAATGTTGACGATATTTACCTATTTAGAGATAAATTTGATGGATATGTATTTCTTGATGAAAAAGGTAAGGAACTTTATATTTGTGTCAAGCAATAGTTAATTTAAATATCTACCACTACTAGAAAAGTATTGACTCAGTTGTTCATTGTCGAGTGTTTTTTTTTCTATACATATGTGTGATAACTGTGATAAGTCAGCTTCTTTAAAAAAATGTACAATATAGGTGTAAAATGAAGTGAAATAAAATAAAAATAAAGTTCACTCATTGTATGCAAACAAGTTGCTAAGCGTTGCAAGTGTGTGTAAAATGTCATTCTTTACCTACTGAACACACAATTTATTCTTAATGTGATTTGATTTTGTCTGCTTTCTCTTTTATAAAAAAAAAATATGTGTGCTGATGATGAATGTATACTCAGCCAAATCTGGAACAACTGGGCATTTCTTGAAAAAATATTATATTTGCCGGGTTTCGTGAGTTTTTGAAAAAACCCCGGGAATTGTTTTTTTTTGCAGCTAGGTAAATTTTACGCATTACTCTCATCAAAATAATGTGAAGGGCACAAAAAATGTCCTTATATTTTAGGAGATATTAAGATTTAAAGAAGTTGACATGTTGAGGATAATGACGTTTAGTGTCGGTGAATGATGATTTTGGTGATTGTAATGACGCTATGTGGCTCCGAATGACAAACATTATTATTTCAAAATCAGCTTTATTGTAATAAACAAAATAAAAATTTTCTTTAAAATAACATACCTTAATCTTATTATTATTATTATAACAATCGCTTTTCACTCATGATTTTAGATGATTTAAAACTTGAGGTAGTTAAGTTACACAACATCTATGAATTTTGAATATAGATATCGACAAAGACGCCTTACAATAACAGCTTAAATTTAGCAAGTTTTACTTCTTAGACAGATTTTTATTAGAAATCAGCTGTATTCTTTTTTTTACAAGAAAAATAACTTACCATAACGTAACATAAATAATACCTTATCTTTTAATACTATCACAACAGCATAAAATTCAGTCTCAAAAAATATTCTTATTAAATTAAATATAAAATAAAATAAACCTGAAAATCAATAGCTTTGATCTAACCCCCCTTATTAAGTATTATTGAATTTTCTGCCTACTTATACATAATATAATAAAATGTCATCGCGTACTGCGAAGCTATTACAAATTAAAATAAAATCTTATACAAAAACTCTTTGAAATAGTTATGATTAAATTTTAAGGACGTACAAAAGGGAGCACCTAAAAACAGGGAGCTAATCATTATAAGGCCAATTTTTAGATGTTGATGGGGTGTTAAAACGAGTGACATTGACATCGGATAGAATTTTGACCTTCGGATAATCCTGACGAGTAAGAGGCACTATTCCTGGGTCAATATTTTCTTTTTTAGAAACTGGTATGTTATTTATCGACCCAAGCTGTTTTACATATACACATACTTCATTAACGTCACACAGAAAGACACTCATGCTTCTGAAAATCGTCCTGGGCACAAATTTATCCCATAGGACCTGGTATACGGAAAAGGTGCCTTTGAATGGTTTTAAATTAGGTGGGATCAGTTTTTCCTTTATTAAAATATCCTTTTCTTCAACTTCTTTTACTATTATGTTTTCTAAGGTTCCAATCAACTTGTAAAATTGTTCGAATGATCCGACATCAGACCCAAAGTTTACCATTCGATCGGCTGTCCTTTTGACAGTCGCACCTACCCCATCAGGGGGACCTTTTCCATGGCCAGCTTCCGAATAATTCCACGTGATTTTGATAAGCTCGTGGTTAGACTCTAATTGGCTTATGACATAAAACATGCTTTTGTTCCTGTACTGTGATGACGGTGAATCTGATAAAAAATTAATTGTATCTACGAAAGAATTCAATTTCTGGACTTCTTCGATAAGTGGATCTAAATGTGCCCAAATAGTTTATAGGTACAGTCATTCTGTGCTACAATGCGTCATTATGGGCAGAAACGATTTTACCAATAATGACGATACTAATAATGACGGATTGTACCAAAACACGTTATATAACATGTTAACAAAGCGAGATTTGAAATAAAGATTCTCGCGTAAAGATCAACTCATGAGAGTATTATATAATAGTTCGATTATGAATAACAGTGCATTACACATTATCTAGATAAGTTAAGTGACACAAATGACATTTTTTGTGACAAATATCGGAGAACTAGTAAATTATGACTTACCTTAGCAAAATTAGCGCGTCTACTCCCTTCAGCGTATCAGGCAGGACTGCCAAATAGACATGGGTAGCTCGTGAGCTAGTGATAGAAAAGAGCTAGCTCTTTTCGATTGACGTCGCTCTCGCTCACTCAGTCGCTCGCTACGTAGCTCACTAGCTCAGTTAGCTCACTCAGACTCACTAGCTCAGTACTTCAGCGATGCACGCGACCGGCCGAACGGCTCATTCGGCTCGCTTCGGAATACTTCGTCGCATCGTTCGTTCTTCCAACAAAAGCTCTCCGACACAATCTTATCAGTTATCATACGACGTAAATCACTGTAAATCTATCTTTATAGACATTGACTTAAAGTAGAAAATACTTTGGCAAATTATAAATAAAAAGGAACCGCATTGTTTCTTGCGTTTCGTTTACGTAAATTCTAAATAACTCATAAGTACTAATACCATAATATAAACAAACAGATTAGAAAAACTTATTTAAAATTATTTAACTTAGTACTTTTTCGGTTGTTTTGACGAAATGACATGCATACCGCTGCGTGACACGTGGAACGAAGTACAAATACTAATACGACCGTTCTTACTATCAAAAACCGCCACAAAATAAAACAAGATTTATTTATCGATATCCGTAATTCCTTAGTAATTCGCGTGACACGAATCAAATGAGCTAACAGTCGGCGTCTGAGCTACTGAGCTATAGAAGAGCTAGTGAGTAACAAAGAATCCAAACTTCCAAAGAGCTATTGACTATTGAGCGAGCGAGCCGAAGCGCGTGCGGCGTGAGTCAGATGAGCTAACAGTCGGCGTCTGAGTCACTGAGCTAAGTGAGCTATAGAAGAGCTAGTGAGCTAGAAGAGTGATATAGCTCTTTAGAGTGAAAGAGCTACTCGCTCTTTATCTTTTCAGTGAGCTATTTCGCCCATGTCTACTGCCAAATGTGTCGCGGGAGGGGTGGGATGCATTACTCACTTCATTCGTGTTTAACATCGAAAAATTCACTGCTCGCAAACATTGATGACACTAATGACGTTTTTTTTGTGACAAAGTTTTAGGTTGAATAAATACATTGTTTTCTTTTTCATTTATTTGATTTTTTTATTTTATGTTGAAGACACATTAGTTATTAGTTAAAAATTGTCGTTAAATATTTTTTATTCAGTCGCTTGAATAAATTACGACACCATTATTGTAACTGATGGTGTTTGGAAACTGAGGTGAATGACGATTTACGTGATGTTTTGTCAGATTTCTCTGTTTTCGAGAAGTATTATGCATTATTGAATAATGCGATTAAAAGTTCATCCCATGACAAATTTTTATCCGGACGATCTCGGTGTTTAACTGTATTCAGAAAAAGCATATGCCACCGGAAAGTGTTTTTTCGCCAAAACAGAGAATGGCCCAACTACATACATGCAGCCCCATTCGTATTGTTTTACCATCTGGATTGGTAAAAAAAATTGAAAAGCGCTGCATGGCAAACCTTATACTGTAGCTGAAAGTCAATGGACAGCCACTGCCTTGAACAATCTACTTCTTATAATCAATTGATATGAAAAAGCATGCTCAGCACTAGAATATGCATTATGTCAACCTTAGGGTGATGTAGAGACAAAACATGACAGGTGCAACAAAAGGGATAAATAGCTAGGAAGAGACTATAAAATACAAGAATAAATACTAATACACACATCAAAAGTGTCTAGGGATCAAGCATTTTTATGCGGATTTCTTGAGATTGAGATGTGGCTTTGTAATAAATTTATGATTTTATAAATTTATATGGATCCTTTTTGGTGCATTTCATAATTTGAATCAGGAACTGTGAATCAAATTCGAGTAAAAGATGAAAATCAGCTGTCAATATTCTCCCTATAAAAACATACAACGCATTGAAGACATTATTAGTGCTACTGTTTCCCTACTACTGATTAAAACCAACGTTATTATGGAGCGGCGACGTCATTTAAGCAGGGAAGAAATGCTCAGAGCCGTGGGAATGATAGAAGCTGGTTCCCGGCAACGTACTGTGGCTTTAGCTCTGAATACAAGTCAGAGTGTTATCAGTCGACTTTGGACACGTTACCGAAGCACTGGTACCGTGGCTGAGCGCCATGGAGGACGGTATCGCTGCACCACACGGAGACAAGACCGATACATTCAAATCTTAACTCGAAGAGCTCCAACAATAACCGCCATGATGTTAGCCGTGAGGCTTCATCACTCTTCAGGGAACTTAATTAGCGACCAAACAGTCAGAAACCGCTTGCATGAAGTGAACCTTCATTCCCGAAGACCGCTACGGGTACCACCTATAGCAATGCACAATCGTAGGATTCGATATCAATGGGCTCTTGAACACAGAAATTGGGCAGAAGAACAATGGCGTTTCGTGTGCTTTTCTGATGAGTCTCGTTTTGGTATGAGACCGGATACAAGACGTATACGACACTGGAGAACCCCTGGACGCCAACAGCGATTAAAATCCTGCCAGGAAGTCCATCCTTATAGTGGTGGAACCATCATGGTATGGGCGGGTATTTGGATCGGCGGAAGAACTGAGTTGATTTGGATCAGAGGCAACCTCAACGCTCAAATTTATGCTGAGACGATTGTATCAGACGTCATCGTTCCTCTACAAGTGCAAATCGGTCCCTTATTTCAGTTAATGCATGATAATGCACGACCGCACACCGCAAGAGTTGTAAGACAGACTCTCGCCGCAGCTAACATCAATGTCCTGCCCTGGCCTGCTCAGTCGCCAGACTTGAACCCGATTGAGCATGCATGGGATATGCTACAGAGAAGAGCTCTGCCGAATATGGAGGGTATCCAGTCGCAAGAAGACCTTTTTTTGTTGTTGCAACGAACATGGGCGGCCATTCCACAGCGTGATTTGGATGAACTCATTTTGAGTATGCCAAACCGATGTTCTTGTGTTGTTAGTGTTCGCGGTAGAAACACGGATTATTAATTGTTTAAGTTACCCAATAAAATTTTAAAGAAAACTGTTATTTCAGTCTTTTTTTCGAACTTTTGTGTTAGTGGTTCAAATGTCAAAAATCCCTTTATTAGGAAAATGGCAAATTTCTTTATTAATGCAAAGGTGACTTGGTTTATCGTTACTGTGACAAACGAAAACACTTTATTTGATGAATCCTTAAAGAAAATTTTAATTAATATCAATCAGGAGAAAAGTTATTGCAAAAATATATGTTGATCCCTAGACACTTTTGATGTGTGTACATAGATAGATACATACATACATATAAACAAAATCTTTGAGGAGAAAAAAAAGTATCTGTAGAGGAGAAAACAAAAAATAAAAATATTATTTTTATGTGCTAATGTCAAAAGTAGAAATATCCTGTAGTTTAAAGGCCTCACAAAGATGGCTTTGTGTGATAGTTTTGCTATGGAACAAAACTATAGCATAATGCATGGGCATGACTTTATAATTTAGCTATGGCTTTGTGAGAACTCTGTCTATTTATTTTATTTATTTATCCATTTATTCCAGGCATCAAGGCCCATATAAACACATACAATACAATATTAATATAACTTAAAAATACTATAAATACATACAACATTACAATAAAATTACACAAAATAAAAAATAACGCACACGAAGTGTCTGCGTCGTGTTTCGCTGACTGGTGTCATGTAGCCGGCCACGAAACCGTCGGTAAACAACACCCTTCGGCCATAACTCTTCCTTGAGGAACTTCTTGAGATGATGTGTCGGAACACGCATCACGAACGACGTTCGTGTTGTGACGCGACTCCAACTTCCCGACCCTCAAAGTCTTGTTGATATTCACACGCATGTACTCCACGATCTCCTCAACCTTCGTGGAGTGGTGCAGTCTGGACACGTAGGTACAGCTGCGTCGTCGGGATTGCTGGACGCACGACTCTTCTGGGCCCTGCCTTTTCACAACCTTGTTGGGTTTCGACCGGCTCTGTTTACCCGCTTTTGGTTTTTCCGCTAGTTTTACCTGCGAGTTTTGCGACTCAGCAGGTTTGTTAGCGGCTACTATTGCTGCGTAGGCTCGTTTGGGGGTCGACGAACCTACACACGTCGCGCGTCGTTGTCTCCACCTGTGTCGAGACAGGGACGGCCACGGCACGCGTTGCAACGCATGCATTCTCGGCAGTTGGTGACGCATTCGAGCCCGCCGACTCGAAACTGCAGATGGAAGCGTTTTGTGCCCCGTGACGCATGTTTACATTTGCGGCGTGCGTCGGTAGGTGACCTACTTGCAAAAATTGCGTTGCGCAAAAGCACTATTTCTGCCCGTAGATCACTGATGGTGTTGTTTTGTTGGACACCTCCAGCTTATGCTGCATCTCGGCCTGGCTTTGCTTCAGGAATGTAATGTTCTTCGGCAGCCTGGTGACGTACTTCGCCACGAATTCAAGCACGTCGTCCGGGTCGGTCTCCTTCATCAGCGTTATGATGTCCTGGAGACTTCTCTGTACCGTTCCTTCGACGTGACGGCATCTGGCTGACTTTGCCAAGGGTCGTGAACAGCAGCAACTTGGCACTGCTAATCTCTTCCTCCTTGTACGATGACTTGCAGATCTGCAAGATGCTAATCTCGTCCATGTCGTCGATGGCATGTTTGATGAATAGCCAACTCTTCCTCCTTGTACGATGACTTGCAGATCTGCAAGATGCTGATCTCGTCCATGTCGTCGATGGCATGTTTGATGAATGCCAATACTTCGTTGGCTATAAGAGTTTGAGTTCTGGGAACTCATAGCGGAAAACGGGCAGCGGCTATAGCCGCGCAAATCGCGAATATAATATTCGTACTGTGCAGCGCAAATGCGACCGTACTCGACCGCGCATCGCACCGCACTCTGAACTCTCTCTCTGTCTATGGATGCAGAGTTGTATGGTTATGTTATAAACCTTGAGGGAGCTAACTTCATGCCATTAACTGGGCACAAACCCAGCCACGAGGTTGCTACTGAGATTATTACATACATACTTAAATTCAAACCTTCTTTCCTTGGGTGTAGCCAGAAACTACAGAATGTCACCTGCTGCGATTATTGTCCAATGGTAAACATAACACCATAGTTGCTCAGTAGTTTTTTTTTTTATTTAAGTAAGTACACCTAATTAGTCAAATAAATGATTCGTGAACATTTTTATGTTGCAGGAGTAGAATATGTGGGGATAGTGGAATACGCACCCTTCCAGAGGATTCCGAAAAAAAAGAAGAAGAAGGATCCAAAGTGTGGCACCATTGAAAGTGACCCAATCTTTCAAGATTTTGTTGAAGGACTCAAAAAGGACCCAGATACCGAAAATCAACCTAAACTTGAGTATTCTTATCCTGTTAATGATTGTGAGTATATTTGTTCTAATAATGCTGTAAGGGCTGATTTTTCAATCAACAGATAATTTTTATTTGAGGAATAAAATTTACGTCTGACGAATTTTGTACAGAAGAACTGTAAATAATTCAAAATTACTCCTCGGATAAAATTATCTGGCGTTGGAAAAATCAGGCCTACACAATGTTAAATTAAATACTTAAAATATTTAAGGGGTAAGTAACAATAAACGAGCATGGGCAAAATTTGCTTAGCCAGCAATACCCAAACATTTTTTTTATTTTATATCAAGCATTCACTATTGTAGAAATGCTCATTGCTCATTAAAACAAAAAATAAGCATTGCCACCTGTTTTATATAGACTTTGGGTACAGTCAACTGCACGTCCGTGATAATTATTTGACATGACAGCCTTTGTATTGTAGCAGTTAGTGCGGTTTTCGTAGTTTAAGTAAAAAAACTCAGATTATTCTTTTTTACAAATGTGTGTTGGTGTAGGAAAACTTTGCGGGGAAACCTGTCTTAGAACCAAAACTTCAAAGACAGGTGACATCTACCAACCCGCACAGGGCCCGCATGGTAGATTACGGCCCACTCCCTCTCACTGAGAAGAGGCCTGTGACTCAGCAGTGGGAATAATAATAATCATTTTATTTTATATAGGCTGATTATATATATGTCGCAGGTTTTTCATAAAATTAGGTTTTGGATCAAAAACCTAGGTTTTTGATGAAAAACCGGAAGATGACATATTTTGAAGTCAATTTCATCATAAACCTGAACTAGTTTGGGTTTATGATCAATCTGATATCCCCCCCCCCCCTGGGTTGCCCCTTTGCGTAGTTATTTGAGACTGTGGAGTCTCAAATAACTACGCAAAGGGGCAACCCATAGATATCCGTGGGGCAACCCGTGAAATGTATGTTAAATTATTAGATCACAGTTTTCTTTTATTTCAAAATATTTTTAACATTTCTTGAAGCAACCACAATTAGTGGAGAACCAATATATTATGTGCTAAATGTCAAATCAAATCATTTATTTTTTGCCAACATGGGTAGGGGTATTAGATGTTATCATAGATATCCGGATGTTATACATGTTTTGATAATGTTCTCCATGCTCTGCCGTCACTTGGGCATGCAAAATTTACACATAAATTACAACCTACTACGAGTATTAAAATACCATGCTGAATAACAATAAATATTACAAAATTATTAAATTGGAAAATCATTTTAACCATTTTTTTTTTCATTTATCACACACACACACACGTCGCACATTTTTTTAAATGTTTGTAAAATATAACAAATAAATCATTGTATAATGCCTCTTAATAAATTGTTTTATTTATTTAAAGAAATAGCCACCGACATTGTTTTTATCATAAAACTAATCCAGTCTAGGTTTTTGATAAAAAAACTGGATTTTCTCAGGTTTATGATAACATGAAGTAATAATTTTGTCTTCTTCCGGTTCTTGATCAATAACCTAGGTTTTTGATCAAAAACCTGCTTTTGTCATAAACCTGCGACATATATAATGTTGGCTTAGCATGTGTGAACAATGCCCAAAGACCCATTTACCCACATGTGTTAACAATGCCCAATGATCTGTGACCAACAACAATCAAGCATGCTCACAATTCGAATAATTCATAAATTTTTATAGCAAATGACAAGAAGGTGCAATCAACTCCTTTGCTAGAGTATCTTGCTGCCCGCAAACAAGACAAGCGGGGCAGGGATGAGCGACGCAGAAGAGAAAATGACAAGAGGAAAATGAGAATAGAGAGGAAAACCAAAGAAAATCCCATAAAGGTAATAAAACTATATTATGCTGACAATTTTTCGCATGTCATGACCAGATCTCTGGGTTCTTTCAAGCCTTGGAACATCCGACTTTCCCAAGATACCCTCCGTGAGATTGTCAGCAACCAAATCGTTGCTGGCCTTCCTTGAGGAGCTAGGGTGCATCGAATAAACCATTTTCATATCCGTACGCAAAATAAGCGCATTGACGTGGAGTTGCGGAGGCCTGCCCGTATAACCTACTTATTACTTAGACTCCAACATACTTTAACGGCTGAACAGATTGGATAGAATTTGACATATAAGTAGTCTATAACCTGGATTAACAATCAGGATATCTTTTTGTCTAGGATGCCAGTGAAAATGCTGGTGACTATACATTTAATAGGGCACCCCTTTCCCCTAAAGTAATTGCCAGTCAATAGGGATGGATTTCAGTTATTTACAAGTATTTCTAATGTGGAAATGTATCTTTCAATTACATTTCAGAACAATGATGAAAAGTCATTCTAATTTTTCCCTACATTTTATTTTATTATTCATTATTCCCCTATAGCGACCTGGTGATATATCGGAAGACGAGAACTTTAATGACAATACAGATTACTATGATAATAAATATAATAATCACAGTTTTTGGTATGGAGAGCAAAGAATATATCATAAAAGCAAAGTGAAATGTAATGTTCCTAAATCGGAACTGAAAAGTCACGGTTCTGACGAGTTTATAAGTACGGATTCAGACTGGGACAGTCACTTCCCTGCTCTGTCTACGAAAACCCACAACACATTTACCTTAACTTCTGGTAAAGTCTGTGATAAAAAAGAAACACAAGAAGGAAGCCAGAAAAGTGGGGGTGACACTTGTTCTAAGGTTCCTAGTATTGAATTGAAATGAATTGTAGTTAATGTTGTTAACATGTCGATATTATCACAGTATATTTTAGGTTGACTGTAGCTTGTATTGTCATCATGAGTTTAGTCGCACATTATTATTAATAAAGCGAGTGTTATACATAACGTCATTATTAGGTAAAATCACCATAATCATAGTTTTATATAAAGTTAAGATGCTAAATAATATTTTAGCATGAGTGCTCACTTTGCATTTCTCAGTACCAGCCTGGAATCTGAATTTGTGTCTGGTTATGGTGGAAGCGCCAGTTTTTTGCAATTTGTGCAATGTCAGTTTAATTGTTGATCAAAATATGTATGATACGTGATCGTAAAAAAATTACATAATATTATAATCATCAATGCTACTCTCGTAAGTTGGGATTGGCCTCAAATGTCATGATTTTATGAATTTTCACAACAATAGTCCCTCCCCCTCTTACATAGGGTTTAAAAATAACTTGAAATCTGGGTGTACTGCAGTACGCTTAGGCTCCGCCTAACCCTTCCAGTTTTTATAATGATACCAATGGAGACCACGAAGAAATAAATTGATATAGGTAATCAGTTTTCAACTTGTAATAAGAAGACTCATAGTAATTAAAGGTTTCATAAATTTCAGGAGGAAGAAACTGGAGATGGCGAAGTTAAAAAAATTAAATCCAGAGAATGGGAAAAAGAAAAAGCCATTGATACAAGAGATGACCAGGTGAAGTCAGATAGTAAAGATGGATCTGTTTTCGAATCTAAATCATATAGAGATCAGCGCAAGGCTGGAATTAATGTTTTAAGTGACAAGAAGAAAAAACTTGATACTGATAAAAGGGATTCACCAAGAGATGACGATCAAGGCGATGATTCTGACAAGGGATATAAAAAAGATAAGCGCGACAAGTTCAAAGAGTCGCCCCGTGAGCAGAAGAGTAAAAAATATAGTGACACTAGAAAGGAGAGAATCAAACAGAATGAATTTGGAAAATCAGACAAGCAAGCGGCTATAAATAAAATCATGTCCTCAGACAGCAAAAAGTCGATGAACCACGACGATATCAAACCATTCACTCAACTGCCGCACGTAAAGACTGATGACTTGACTAAACTCATTGAGGGTATGGATAAGAAAGTTAAGCTAAATGATAGCAGTAAAGATTCTATCGACGAAACTATCATTAAGTCTGTGGGTGTGTCGAAGATGAGGAGGAATAGTCTAGATTCTGGGGAACTGCCTGTCAAGGATGACATGGTGTTGAAAAGGCAAAACTCTCTTGATGACAGAAGCAAATCGACAGACAGGGAAGGT
This sequence comes from Oligia strigilis, assembly GCA_951800025.1. NCBI lineage: Eukaryota > Metazoa > Arthropoda > Insecta > Lepidoptera > Noctuidae > Oligia > Oligia strigilis. The sequence goes on along the minus strand of OX637544.1, from coordinate 18,483,755 downwards.
TCAGAAGAGAAAGAGAAAAGTGAAAGTGGAGACCGTCGTACGGAAAGGAGAATTAGGAATAAGGTAAGAATGAAACTTGAAATAAATTGCTTCTCTATGTCCTGATAATAGTTACACTTGTAATGAATGTAATTTTTTGATCAGGATCGTCCAAGCCTCGTAATCTACCAGCCAGGCATGGGCAAGTTTAGTAAACAGCGACTCGCGAAGGAGAAGGACACACCGCCGCCAACGAAATCGATTAACGATAGTGAAAAGAAAGACACCTGAAATTAATGTCAAATTACCCTAAACTTGGACAACATTCAACGGAATTACCCTGAAGCTGGCATTCTAAACATGTCCTGGCAGACTCAGTAGATGAGGACATCTGAATGTGCCAACTGAAGGAACCACTGTTCGTGTTTCTCAGCTGTTGTTTATATTGATTTGTTTAGTTTACATACATTTCGATTGAGTTGGAGATGTTTTAACATTACAAAAAAATCAACATAGCATTTAATGCAACATATTTTTAGCTTGTGACGATTTAATTCAGTTTGTTAATTTCATTTAAATATAATTAATTTTTGAAATGGGGCCTCTGGATTTTTCTTTTCTTTTCATGCGTGGTAAAGTAAACAAAGTAGTTATTAGTAACAATTTTATTACTTATCACAGTGAATTTTACCTAACAGCAGTTTACATAAATACGAATTGTTTACAAAAATAGCAAGATAGGATTACAATGTATAATAAACAATTAATCGAATATTTGGAAAAATAACAAGATATAACCACATATGGATATTTTTAGTACCGTACTCCATGAGTACCTTCAGTATTTATTACCTACTTATATAAATATATTTTATTAGCCTCTATATTGGCAGCCTCCTTTTAACAGTGACAACGAACTTGTGGAAATTCCAAAGTGAGTGTTACCGCCTGATCTTACTCGTTAGCATCCTTACAAGGGGGTGAAAGTAAGAACTCATCCATTTGAACAACTTTTAGTCCAACTCTAAAAACCTTCATAAAAGCAAAGTGAAATGTAGTGTTCCTAAATCGGAACTGAAAAATCCATTTGAACAACTTTTAGTCCAACTCTAAAAAACTTCTGTATCATAAATCCAAACTAATATAATAAATTCCAAAGTAAATCTGTATGTTACCTTTTCACGCCTAAACCACTGCATGGATTTCGATAAAATTTGGCAAGGACGTGGGGAAGGACCTAACAGTGGCGAAGGTTCCATACAACTCGATTCCTACCGGCTTCCTTTTGAAAAATGGCACAGTCAGTATTCTATAGACTAATAAGTGTGCGTTACCCCAGCCAGATATTGTCGAAAATCGTCATTTAAGTGCAATAGGTAATTAGATATACAGCTTCTGTAAATGGTAAGCACATTTTTGAATTTGGTAAAGTGATAGTTTTTTAATTATTTGATAAAAACAGTTCCGGCTGGAGTAACGTTACCCCAGCCAGATCTTTTGTTTTATAACGGATATATTGAAATAAATTTTATCTTAATAATTAGATATCAATTTGAAATAAATGGTACAACTTAATTTGTATTTGTATTTGCTATGGTTGCGAAGATATTTAAAATCCTGCTGGAGTAACGTTTGCACGATTGCTGTATCTTGGAATTGACTGAACGGATGATTATAATTTTTTTAGAGGACATCTGGCTAATTAGTTATAATTTGTTACGCAATAAAAGAATCCACAAAAATTTACCGTTTTGAAGTAATTTTAGTAAATAGAAATCTGCTTTAATAGGTCCTAGCACTTCCAATAAGCGCTCCAAAGACTAGCTTGAAACGTTATTATATAGGTAATTACTGTCTATAAATGGTACTGAAGTTTCATTAGTATCCTATACGTAATTAAAAAGTTATAAAGAAAATTCAATTTGTTCCGGTCACGGCGCGCAACCGAGTTATTTGACGACCGATTAACCGAGTTTCCTGTAGTAGTGGTGACTGAATCTTATATCAATAATTAGATATACAGTTCAATTATATACCTGTGAAATTTCAGACTCGCACACTAATTAATTAACGAGATAATCGGAAAAAAATGTTTATGCGCGGTAACCCGACCAAATCTAGGATGTTATAAAAAAGCGGCCGCGCAATACATTATACCAACTTTCTAAAACTTACAGGATAATACGTGAGAATAATACGGGTTTGGTACAGACGGGTACACAAGTGGTAAAGTAAAACATAGTTATAATTAAATATTTTTGTATCTACAGATAGAATAATCATTTCAAAAATAATAATGTTTAAACAGTTTTGGTAGATAATGAAATCACAACTTACCGATACAAAAGCACAATTACATACCGATGCACCACTCAGCCACTACAAAAGTATAAAACGGAAACGCACACGCACCGCACAAGATCAATTATAATTATCTGACTAATAATTATAATTCGGTCGTTCAGTCCCGAACATAGTCCGTGGTGCAAACTATGCTATGAAGGGGGGGGTCCCTTCGTTCCGCCCGTCCCGCGCGCGACGACGACTGCTCCCGATGTTGTCTTTCTATCTACTAAAGATGATAGCGCCGGTGCCGGCGCGCCGCATGCATGATGAACCATTGTGCATTGTTATTGTTTACAATAATCTACATTACTTAGTTATAGGTCGCTTCATTGCAAAACGTTGACCTTGAAAACAGTAATAATTTATAATTATATAGGTACTTAAGCCTACCCTTAGTATTGATTTAGTTACGTTGGTTAACCAAACATAATAAAAAAAATAAAAATAAACAATAAGAAATACCTAAGTAGGTACCATCGTGTTTGAATTTCTCTAACTAAATATATAAGAAACATCATGCATGCAATCCATATTTAAATCATTACAATTGTCCAATTAACATTAAAATGAGAATAATAATAAAAATAATATACGATATAAAAATTAATGATGTCAATTCATAAAATTCAATTATATTAAACATATTACATAGGAATATACTTACCACCTATCTATCCACCTATTACGTCATATTAAAATATAATAATAAATTCCTTCACTTAAATACATACCTAATATAAAATTAACTAAAAACTAATTATGCGCAATTTGTACCTTGTAAATTGGTAAGTAAGTAGGTACCTACCTACCTCATCGATAGAATGGTTAAACGTAGGTAGGTAGACATAAGAATGGCATAGTGGATACTTACTTTGAACTATTTAAAGTTTATTTAAAACATTTAGTATGGTAAGTTTAATTTTTCAATCAAACTAATTTTATTCGTGACTGTACCAACTTTTAAGGACAATAATGCTAATAATTTTAGAAGGTTGGTATAATGTATTGCGCGGCCGCTTTTTTATAACATCCTAGATTTGGTCGGGTTACCGCGCATAAATATTTTTTTCCGATTATCTCGTTAATTAATTAGTATGAGAGTCTGAAATTTCACAGGTATATAATTGAACTGTATATCTAATTATTGACATAACATTCAGTTACCACTACTACAGGAAACTCGGTTAATCGGTCGTCAAATAACTCGGCTGCGCGCCGTGGCCGGAACGAATTGAATTTTCTTTATAACTTTTTAATTACGTATAGGATACTAATGAAACTTCAGTACCATTTATAGACAGTAATTACCTATATAATAACGTTTCAAGCTAGTCTTTGGAGCGCTTTTTGGAAGTGCTAGGACCTATTAAAGCAGATTTCTATTTACTAAAAATAACTTCAAAACGGTGCATTTTTGTGGATTCTTTTATTGCGTAACAAATTATAACTAATTAGCCAGATGTCCTCTAAAAAAATTATAACCATCCGTTCAGTCAATTCCAAGATACAGCAATCGTGCAAACGTTACTCCAGCAGGATTTTAAATATCTTCGCAACCATAGCAAATACAAATACAAATTAAGTTGTACCATTTATTTCAAATTGATATCTAATTATTAAGATAAAATTTATTTCAATATATCCGTTATAAAACAAAAGATCTGGCTGGGGTAACGTTACTCCAGCCGGAACTGTTTTTATCAAATAATTAAAAAACTATCACTTTACCAAATTCAAAAATGTGCTTACCATTTACAGAAGCTGTATATCTAATTACCTATTGCACTTAAATGACGATTTTCGACAATATCTGGCTGGGGTAACGCACACTAGGATCTCAACCATGTTTTTTTTTATTCTCCGCTTATTATTTTCACTACCTACTACGAATAAAAACAAACACAAAATTGATATTTCTTTTATTCGCTGTCAAAATTCCGTAGATTCAAACAAAAAAGTCAAGAGCAGGTGACGAGTTAACAAACACCACACTATTAACACTTTTAACTCACTGTAGGATCATTTTGTACATTTTCCTATATAAAAAAAAAAAAAAACAAAGCCGATTGCCGTATATTCTCTATAGGATCGGCGGTTACAGTATCAGGCGTCCCTGAATTTTTGTATCTCGAAGTGACAACCTCACTCACTCCCTCACCTTCGGGATCTTAACATCATTTCTCGAACGGCAATTAATCAAGCTGCCATCATCGTATTTGGTGCTTGTTTCCTGTTTGTTTGTTTGGCAACGACTCAAAATTAGTATCCAATTAACATTCATCTAAGACGGAGGTTACACGTTCATTCTGATGTCAGTTCAGTCTATGATTTACGTCAGAATGACGGGAAACTGATTGTATAACACGTAGAATGATGGAATGATGGTCCAGAATGATGATTATTTAAATATTTTAATAATTTTTGTCAGTCTGGTCAGACTGATGCCAGACTGAACGTGTGTTTATTAGCTATCAGTCTGATGTCAGTCACTGCTTAGACAGCGATGGAGTCGCACGACATGTCGCCGCCTGCGGCGACTCCCTCGCCGCTCCCGACGTCCCCATCTCTACCATTAGCCCCGGAGAAAGAATTTATTCTTACATTAGAAATGTTACCTATTCTTTGGAATAAAAAAAAATTAAATTAGATTCTTTAATTCGATAATAATCAGCATAGTCATCTTCTTCTCCTGTGTCTAAATATTCGGAAACAATATAAATATGACATTAATTTACCAGTTATTAACAATATAAAAGTACCTATGTTACTGCTATTCGGGTGTATGTAGGGATGTGACAGTATACATAAAAAATCGATTATTAATTAATCGATTAATTTGCCTAGTAATAAAATCGATTAAAAAATAATCGATTTTTTCCTTTTTTTTTGATAGATTAAATTAAACGCCTGAAATAACGATAATCACTATCACAGCACTCAGTTTTATTAACCCGTCGCATGAAATTCTATTGTTATCTGTACATACCCTGTACACGCGACATGCGAAGGGTTAATAATAATAATATCAACAAGCGAAACATTCATTTTACACAAAAAAGGTTTTTTTTTTATTTCTCCTTTCGCAGGAAGAAATTTCTTAGGGTGAATGGATAGTAGTAGACCGCGAAATTCAAATTTTCTTAAGTTTTTTGCAATTTGCAGGTCAGTGTCAGGTTGTATCTTGATCAAAATATTATTCGCGACAATAACAGGTACATATTTAGAGAATTTTAATCCTAAGAATCATTAATACATCTTTCTAAGTTAAAGTTTTGCGCGCCCGTAACAAATATGTATTTACAGAATAAAATTATTATAATCATTAAAGTCATCAACACAACTCTCTAAGACCATGTAATCCCCAAGAATGACTATTTCATGAAATCTTGACATTTGGGGATTATACTAACTTAACAAGTTGTATTACTGATTGTAATGATTATAATTCTGTAAATACATATTTGTTACGACCGCGAATCATATTTTAATCAACGTACAACTTAATACCGACCAGCAAATTGTAAAAAACGTAAGAAAATTTGAATTTCGCAGGCCACCTTAGCGCTTCCCCCTTAAGATACAATATCGCTCGCCATACAATTCAATGGACCATTACACACGACGAAGATAATATTATTTATTTCATATTTATGGGGATTACAAAAGGATTACAAAGATAAAATATTATAGTATCTTAGCCGTGTGGAGCGCCCTTTAGCGTCATTCATTTATTAGTTAGTGGTACACTTCGCGGTACTTTGCGGCTTCGCGCTCCTGACTAAAAAGCTGTGTTGCGCGGCCGTTCTAAATTCTAGGTGAAAAAAAAATCGGCAGTGAATAAGAAATCGATTTTTTATTAATCGATTTTTTGTAATATGTAAATCGATTATAAAAATCGATTTTTATAGAAAAAAAATTAATTATTAATCGATTTGTTCTATAATCGATTATTTTTTCACATCCCTAATCTGCATGAGTTTTTTTGATAAAAAATAGAATTTGTAAGTAGGTAGGCTATTGCATATCCGACTCGGGTAGACTGTTGAAACAAACAAAAAAATATGTATAAGAACTTTATGTACACAGTTATGCAATAAATATATCTTTATCTTTATCCGTCTCATATCTCATTCAGTAAATTTAAGTAAATTTATGGTCTTTTCATTAGCCACTTTTTATACCACCGCTTTCTTTTTCTACTAATATATATATAATAATATTATAATATTAGCCCTGTCTACGAAGGCAACGGGAGCATATTATTTTTCTTGTTAAAATCCATACCAAATGCATAAGCGTGTTATCGCGTAGAAGTTTTCGGTTAGACTGATCGTCAGTCTGACTTACCGTGTAATACCGCGCGTCATTCCGTCATTCTACCATCATTCTAGACGTGATCAAGGTCACAGACTGAACTGACATCAGAATGAACGTGTAACCTCCGTCTAAGAACTTAAACAAAAATGTTTATTATCCACTTTTCGTTAGTTTAATTTTTTGTCACATCATTTTTAACTATATTATTCTGCTGGCGATCAAATTAACGGAGAAACGAATACCGAAGAACGGAATCGTATCGTATTGCTTTTATATAGCATACCATCATTTTGTCTTGTTTCCTCACTCACCTAGTCGGAGGTCTGTATGGTCACCGTCAAAGAGATTTAAGATAGGTACATAGAGGGGCTATGCAAAGAAATGTCTTAGAAAAACTGTGATCCCATGTCTCAGTGACGCCATCTAGCTAAGTATAGCCAAATTAGAGCAGCAATTTATTCAATTAGATTCAGCTATCGCTCGGTAGATGGCCAGTGTGGCTAGTGTTGCCAGATACGATTTCAATCGGTGGATTGAAAATCGGATCAGTGGTGCCTGAAGAACCTAATATAAATCGAATCAGTTATATAAATATCGAAAACTAAACAAATTAGGCAAAAATTGTCTCAGACAGAAAAAATATTCTACAATTTTATTCGCTACTATTCATTGTCCGTATCTCCGTCTATGACAAGGTATCGGTTTCAGTGTGTTTTTCAGTAGTTATTTACATTTTAAAATAAAATACGCGGTCGCGTTCCGGAACGGTATAGAGAATAAGCTCTCTCTTTCCCTCGCCAGGCCGCCCGTTGCGATGAAGGCACGTGGAACGCGCGCCCCTCGCACCAGTGCCCAGCTCCGCTAGGAGTAATAGTGTTCTGTGGTGCCTAGTCCGCTGCCCACACGCATACTGCGCACTTGCGCGGTAGGATAATAAATGGGGGAGGCACGTGCCTCCTCGTGCCGCCATTGTAACGCGAAAGAATAATTATTAAGGGTCTTCGTTCCCAATGTTTAAAACAAAAAATTAAAGTGTCCTAAACTTCGATCAAGAATAGTGTCCTAAACTAACTTTGTGCCTATAATACAAATATACTCTATGTCTAAAAGGTGGTTTCCCTACCTTTAGATTCATACATTTAAATGAATATTATCGAAAACAAAATCGATATACAACATCACATCTCTGTAAGGCAGTATACTCAGACTTTTAATTAGTTTTTAATTCTACTAATAATTATTACCCTCTTTTAAAAAATCAATTTAACATGGATCGATTTTGAACTGAATGTTACTTGAATGACTCGATTATTTTGTCACACCACTATTTAAATTTCGTTAAAAAGTGGTAACACTTAAGCTGTCATTTTACCCAACTATAGTAAAGCTACTCAGTAATAGATGGCGTTTAATACAAAATAAGGAAATTTTCTAGATCTATTTATGAAAATTATTTCATTCTAATTACTGAGTAAATATAGATAATACATACGAAAATAAACTGAAGTTAGGTCCAGTTGTTCTACCATAACGAGACTTGCAGTGTTGTAATGCGCAACTCGGCATATTTCCATACAAAATATTTTTCTTTTGTTGGACACGAATGCGTCAATGCGACTTGACGCGTAGGCGTACCATACTAGACTGAGAGACTTGTTACCGATATGTAGCAAGTATGGGATCACGGTTTTGTTCGCTATGTCCCGTACTCCCGTCTATGTAAATAATTTAATGTCTTTGGTCACCGTAATGTCATTACCGTGGTATGGTCTACTAATCTACTAGACTTTATACATAAATATTTTCGCGGTTTCACCTTTCACCCGCATAAGTGTCGATCCCGTAAGAATATCCGGATACAAATTATCCTATGTCCTTTCCCGGTATGCAATCTATCTCTCTGCCAAATATCGAAATCCGTTCAGTGGTTGGTTTAGGCGTGAAAAGGTAACATACAGACAGACAGAGTTACTTTCAAATTTATAATATTAGTATGGATTAGTCGGTAGTGTCATCTATTGGTTCGAAATAAAAAGCTTGATCTGAGTTGCTCCGTTGCTCGTGATCGTTCCGTTTTGCCCCGACATCTTTTCCACGAGTACCAGGGACACATGAATTTGTAGGACTTTCGTATACGTAAGGCGATTGTCCGATCATCGTCCATTTTCATTTACCCCATCACATGTTGTCCACAAACTGAACTAAAACCAGGCACGCATAAATTATCAGGAGGCGTGTTATATCATCAGTTTTCTATAAACTACGTTCACTGAAGGTAAGCAGAGGGGTCATTGATTTATTATATCAATGAGAGGGGTGTATTGTAGTACAACCAACCCATAATATTATTAGTCGGCAGCTTTCATTGATTTATAAATATATCAATGGTAGCTTCATATTATATTAATTATACTGTGGTAGCGTGCAGCCATAGTAAAATATGTTTTTACTATGGTGCAGCTTCATTCATCTATCTATTTGGTTCGCAATAAAAAAAGCTTGATCTGAGTTGCTCGTGATCGTTCCGTTTTGCCCCGACATCTTTTCCACAAGTACCAGGGACATATGAATTTGCAGGAGTTTCGTATAGGACTAGCGATTGTCGGATCATCGTCCGTTTCCATTTACCCCGTCACATGTTGTCCACAAACTCAACTAAAACCAGGCCCGCATAAGTTCTCAGGAGGCGTGTTATATCAACAGTTTTCTATAATACTACGTTCACTGAAGGTAAGCAGAGGGGTGTCTTGTAAGTTTGTGACCCACATTTAGGAAACTCATTGAATTATCCCCTATAAATCTGAGTCAAAGCTACTTGCAAATTCCTGACGGAAAAACTGAATAGAACTTAGCCCGACGGGAATCGAACCCGCGTTTAGCAATAATTGCGCTTGCGAGCTGCTACTTTGCGACCACTAGTCTGGATAGTACCCCGCAGTCTCGGTGGTCAATGGTCATCATCAGATTTTACACTAAAATATGAAGAGGTTCATCATCTGCCTAACCTTTTCCCGTGCATGTTGGGGTCGGCTTCCACTGCTTCCAGTCAGTTTGCAGCTGAATATCAGTATTTTACATGGAGCAACTGCCTATCTGACCATCACAACCCAGTTACTGGGTAGGTGCCTAATACGATACCCCTTGGTAAGACTGCAACTGGTAGTCAGATTTTCGGGCTTCTGACTACCTGTAACGACTGTCAAAGATCCACGAATGACAGCCGGGACCCGTGCTTTCCGAGGCACGGAGGGGTCTCGGTATGTAAAGATCAACCCATCCACGGACCAACCGCGGCAAGTGTAGCTTAACCTGATGAAACGATCCGTGCGGCTGTTATTACTTGGCCACAAGAGGTTGCATTTGATACCTATATTGAAGGAGTAGTTAAAAAAAAATTTAATTCGCCACTTTGTTGTGGCGGCCATTTTGGATTTGAAATTTGTTATAGTGTATAGTATCCTACTATTGAAGCCCTTTCATTTGATACCCATATTGAGGGAATTACACATAATTATAACATATTGAGGGAAAACACCTACTTTCATAAGGGAGGTTTTACTATGGAAAGCTATGAGATATTTGCTTTATTATTGGTAAAGATACAAGAGTTCTAATAACGGTCCATATATTATAGGAATCGGCCATCAATGAGTCGGCGTTACTAGCTACGCTACGCTCAGTCGAGGGGACCAAATCACCCTGACACATTTCGTTCAAGCAACTTTGTGTACCAGGCACCCATAACAGTATAGAGAACAAAATATTGTCAGTACATCTATTACGTCACTCCTGCGTCCCAATTCACCCCGTCACGTTCGTCCATAGACTTTACAGATACTAGGCTCACATAACGGCAAAGACGGTTGAAAAGAACATTCGTCAACAAAATGGTCAATGGAAGAAAACAATGGTTGCTTTTACACAATGTGTACCACAAGCGGTACAAAGTACCAGCTCGTCCCTGAAGGACTGACAAAAAAAATATGCCTAATACTTATTACAATCATTAAGTAGGTACGTGGGACACTCAGAAAGTTTTGCGAAAATAAAAAAAAATATTGTATTGGTAAATATTTTTTTATTAAATCTTTACAAAGTACTCTCCACTAGCCTCTATACAAAGTTACAATATGCGTCTGAACTTTTTGAAACACTTTTTCCAGTCCGCCGCAGACACCTCGTTTACAGCCTGCTCGAACGCTGACAGCGCATGTTCCGGCGCAGGCGGCGACGAAAACAGTATCCCTTTGAGCTGATTTTTTATTTTCGGGAATAAAAAGAAGTCACACGGTGCTAGGTCAGGGCTGTAAGGAGGGTGACCCAGGAGTTTGACCGGCGTACCTACTGTCCAGGAAGTCCCTCATTTTGAACGCGGTTTGCGAAGGCGCGTTGTCGTAGTGGAGCAGTAGCCCGCGGAGCCCTGTGTTTCCAGGGCTCGGAAAGCGGTTGAAATTCGTAACCGGTTACGGTCATTGACCCCAAACCGAAATCGATTTAGGTTAAGGTTTGCACTTTACCGGTTTATGCGGGAAACCGTTTTTTCATGAATTTTGGTTTTGATAGTGGAAATTAACCGGTTAAAACCAAGTTTGAACCCCCCCCCCCCCCCGGCCCCCGCCACTCTCGCGAGCACGGTCTGGACGTTGCGATATCATTTAGTTACAAAATTTTATTAATTTGGGTGTCAAAGCCGTTTGTGCTAAAGTAACCGGTAACCTTTATCATTTGGGTTTCATAAGAACAGTTCACTTGTTTAACCGGTTAATGAACCGCTCTTTTTAAACCGGTTCAGAGCCCTGGTTTGATCGCTTGTTGCTCACAACAGAGAAAACTTCTGCGAAGCATTTGGTAGTATACCATTCAGCGTTGATGCTTCTTTGGTTCCGTAAAGGAATTGACACCAAGTCTTCCCCCTGCTTCTAGATCGCTTCACTTTGGTAGGCGTTGATTCGTTTTGAAACAACCAAACCGTTTCTGGATAGTATTGATAAAGCCAAGACTCATCACCTTTAATGATGTCGTAAACACGCCGAGACGACCCTGCTTCTTTGTTTATCATATCACGGCACCATACCACCCAGCCAGTGGCGTAACTATACCGTTTGGGGTCCGTGGCAAATTCAAGGGATGGGGGGCCCTCCCTCAATGTAAAGAAGCCCAACCAACGTTTAAATAGTTTTTTTTTAGTAGCACTTTTCCGCGACTTCTTCCGCGTAGATTTCATATTTTCCCCTACAACATTTAACACCTAACTGCTTCGTTGTCTAGTGGTCGCAAACGCTACTGCTGAGCATGAGGTCCTGTCCAACAAAATAGACAAACAATGGGAAAAAGATACAAAATGTTCGAAACCTGAATGATGTCCTTTGTTGCACAGTTTCAAAAAAAAGTTTGCTTTTATAAACGTATGTTAGGATCCTCCTGTGCTCATGGCCCTCTCGGGCCGGGGGCCCCCTCTGGCCGGGGGCCCGTGGCATTTTGCCCCAATGCCACCCTATAGTTACGCCACTGCACCCAGCCTTGCTTCTGAGCATCGGTGAGGTTGTGCGGCACCCAGCGTGAAACTATCCTCCTTACGCGAAGATGCACATGTAGAATTTCGTGAAGTATAAATAATTATGGATATTGTGAGCCATCCTAATAGAACAATGTCACACAAGCACGTCAAGCTACTACAATCAGTCAAATTTCTTTAATAGATTTGCAACTTTATCGCTAAAGCATAAGGTTCTAAGTTGATTGGGAAAATTTTACAGTTTCGGGTAGGTTGATGTGTTGTCTGTAACTACCCCTTTACACCCGACAAAAAAGTTGTAATTATTAAAAAAAAAAATATTTGTAGGGGTTTCTAGGAATCTAAGGAAGCTTGAAAAAATGCAAAAAAAATCCTGAATTTTCAGTTTTCCTGAAAAGGTACTCATGATCGTGACACTTAGGTGTCATGTACGAGTACATGCAGTATAGTCATGTGGCTTATCGGTAAATGGAATATTCTTCGGTGTCTCCATCCATGATCATGTTGCTGCAGATTTCGCAGAGTTGCCGTAGTACGAGAACGTCCTCTGCTTGATTGCATTCGCTGCGAAGTGGTGCTATTTTTTGCGATTAATCAGTCTCTCTGGACGGATTTGCCCCGTCACATTCGCCGCAGAAAAGGCAAGTACTAGGCGAACATGAGACGTTTAGAGGTGCAAGGCCAAGGTCGCAGTAATGGCGCGCTTGCAGATAAAAAGTTAGGCCAACAATAAAAATTGCCAGAAACAAAATGATAAATATAATTATACTTTCATGGAAAATGGGTGTTGCTATTGTATAAATTATAATTTATAGTAAACCCATTTTTTTAATAAGATTGTATATTCTTTACTAGCGCCATCTATTGAAAAATAAGATAAACTTTTTGCTTTTGGATTTACCAGACATAAAGCAACTTCATTAGGAGTTACATTTTAATGCAGTCTTACGTAACTAGAGGGCGCTTTGTAACGTTGATAGTGAGAATATCAAAATCAGAGGCAAAATCTGTGGAGTAAGAAAGCTAATGGACCACACAATACAACCCAATGAGACTCGCTAGCGCACCCCTGGCGCGACAGTCTGCCTCATTTCCATAGATACTCCAATGAGTGCACCTGAGGTACTTGACCGTTATCTTTTAATCACGCCATGCCATGTTATGATAAAAAAAAAATTGCTAGTACCAAAACGAGAGACGAAGTGACGTTTTTTAACGGTTCCCGAGTTGCAAGATGCAACTCCGATACTGTAAACGACATTTTAATACTTACCTCAAAGAAATGCAACTTTAGAGACCACCCAGCAACCCAGCTTTACCCAGCAACTGGGTTGTGAAGGTCAGATATGCAGTGACTCCGGTTAGACTGGAAGCCAACCCCAACTTAGTTGAGAAAAGGCTACCTACAGATTGAAAGAGGTGCAAACTGCAACTTAGTAATTAAAATTATGTCTCATGTGAGAGCGAGGTCGTGGGTTCGAACCCAGACAGGCGCTTTACTTTGTGTAAATCATTTCATCACCATTGCTCTCAAAATGATGAAGGAAAACATCGTGAGGAAACCGGCATGGCATGTCCTACCAACCCGCACTGGGACCGTATGATGGATTAGGTTCAGCCCACTCTTTCTCGGACCTGTGTCCCAGCAGTGGGAACATTAAGTATAGGCTAATTATATGCTATTGTGTATCATGTAGGTTGACGCTTGATGCAGACATAACTATATGCAATTCATTATAAAAGTGCGAGCGTGCATCTGCATATTATGTTTCGTATGCATTCAGAATTATAAACACACAATCACACATTTCGGTGTTTGCATGAACCATGTGATTGTGTGTGCACATTAAAATGTTTGTGTGTGTGTTGCGCGGTATATACAATATACGGGACGCTGTCGATGCGGCGCGCGGTGGCGGCCCGCCGCGCCTCCGGTGAATCATTGGGTAATGTACTGATAGAGCAATTGAATAATCTTGATAGTTGGTATTTAACTAAAACATAAGCGTGGGTTCGACTCGCGCAGTAAAGAAAGAAATCAAGAAAAATATTTTATTTGGGACACACACAGTAAAAAACTGGCCAAGTGCGAGTCGGACTCGCACACGAAGGATTCCGTACCACAGGGCAAAAACAATCAAAACAGGGCAAAAGCCCCGCTTAAATATTTATTTTATTCTGTTTTAAGTATTTGTTGTTATAGCGACAACAGAAATACATCATCTGTGAAAATTTCAACTGTCTAGCTATCACGGTTCATGAGATTCAGCTTGATGACAGACAGACAGACAGACGGGCAGTGGAGTCTTAGTAATAATAAACAAAAAAAAACTATTTAAAAATAAATACCGCAGCGTTGGTATTCAGATAGGAGATCTATAAATTTCACTATGTAAAATAAGAAAACTAAAAACAGCAGTGGGTACGGTTTCCGTGACAGAACCCTGGAACCTTTACATTTAAGTAATCGGGTACCGTTGCCAACATTTGGCTGCAGAACCCTAGATGTTGAAGATTAATCACATCCAAAGACAAAGGAAATATGAGAATGGGCACAAGAAATCAGGCAGTTTTCCTAGCCCTTACTTGATAGTTGGTTATCTGAGTACTAAATAATAACTGTAAAGTATCAAGTAGGTGTAGTCGCAGTAGGCACAAGGTGAGTGGCACAGGCGCTCGCTGCTTTGTTCCAGAGCAGGCCGCGCTCCGTATCGCATGTAAACTGTATACCAAATACAAAGTATGTATGTACTATAGTTTGTATTATTGACAACAGTCATATTATACTATCCGTGGCGATAAGATCCTGTAAGTGACTAACTAGCTTTTTTATCTGGAAAGGTGAAAGACAATTTCAAAGTCGAGACTTCATTCTTTTTCTGGAAAGAGAGACAGGCGCAAACAATGCAACAATATCTCATTTCTATAGTCATCATTCGTCTACATGAGAACACACAATACCCAGACAAAATAGCATACAGAATAGCTCCTGTTCATCCTTTCTAGCCTAATAGCCACGTAATATACCGCATCACATAAATGTCACCTTTAATGCAATTTATCTGCTGAGTTTCATATAAATCATGATCATCTACTGCTGCATCTACTACATCTACTGCTGGACATAGGTCTCTCTTTGTTTGTGCTAATTTCCATCGTATTTCTATCGTCATCGCGGCAACAATATCGTCCAAGTATCTCTCCGACTGTATTGTCCAAGATGAACTTAGAAGGTACATACGAATTGCATTATTAAAAATTAATACCAAATATAAAATGTAAAGTATCAAGTCGGCGTGGTCGCAGTTCGCACGCGGTGAGTGGCGCTGGCGCGCGGCTGCTTTGTTCCCGGGCTGGCGGGCGACGCGCTCCGCCCCGCTACGCCGGTATCACAGGGCTGCTACGCACATGGTAGGTATTAAATAAAAAATATTTTAATTTAACACGGGCTCATCATCATTTGCGTAGCCTTTTCCCATGTTGGGATCGGCTTCCAGTTTAACCGGATGCAGCTGAATACCAGTATTTTACATGGAGCGACTGCCTATCTGACCTCCACAACCCCATAATCAGCCTATAATGTTCCCACTGCTGGGACACTGGCCTCCTCTCAGTGAGAGGGAGTGGGCCGTAATCCACCACGCGGGCCCAGTGCGGGTTGGCAGATGTCACATGTCTTCGAATTTTTGGTTCTAGGACATGCCGGTTTCCTCACCGTTTTGAGAGCAGTGGTGATGAAATAATTTTCACAAAGTAAAGCGCCTGTCTGGGTTCGAACCTACGACCTACAACTCGTAAGTCGCGGCCGTTACCACTTGGCCACCACTGCTCTCACAACCCAGTTACTAAGTAATACGATACCCCTTGGTAAGAATCGTTGTCAGACTTTCGGGCTTCTGACTACCCGTAACGACTGTCAAAGATCCACGAATGACAGCCGGGACCAGTGCTTTCCGAGGCACGGAGGGGTCACGTTATGTAAAGATGGTCACCCATCCACAGACCAACCGCGGCGTGCGTAGCTTAACCTGATCGATCGATTTTTTAAGCCTATAATGTTACCACTGCTGGGACACGGGCCTCATCTATGTGTGAGAGGGAGTGGGCCGTAATCCACCACGCGGCTTGGTAGATGTCACATGTCTTCGAATTTTTGGTTCTGAACGTTTCCTCACGATGTTTTCTTTCACCGTTTTGAGAGCAGTGGTGATGAAATAATTTACACAAAGTAAGCCTGTCTGGGTTCGAACACTTCGAACCTACGAATCCTACGACCTACAACTCGTAAGTCGCGGCCGTTACCACTTGGCCACCACTGCTATCGTTATTATTTAATACGGACTATTTTAGTTAAAACTTAATTGTGAAAAAAGAGTTTCATTGGTTATTTTATTTCAACTTTTAAAAAACATATTAATTTAAGTTTTCTTGGAGTTCTGAAGTGTTATTATGGTGTTCCCACAACACAATAACATTAACAACAATAGATACCTACCCCCATGGGAAGTAGCGTGAGTTTATGTTATGTATTTAAATTAAATAAAAGAACTATTAAAAACAAACATTTAATAAAAAATAATAAAACTATTTCACAACTTGCCTGCCAGCCCTACCGCAACCGGGGCGGGCCGATAACAATATCGCTGAGTGCGCGCGTCGACTCGCGCCGAGCCGAGTGTCCGCCGCCTAATTTACTCCTGCCGCGTTCTGCCACCCTGGTACTCGCGGCACGACAGCGCTCGCTTTCTTGCCTTCTCGGTGCGGAAAAACACAACTCGTGTGATCCAAAAGTGCGACCGGCATCGACAGGCGCTTCGCTGCGGTTCGGGGTTCATGATTGATTATTTTGATAAATTATTAACGAATTTATTAATTATTATTGTTACGAGTTTGAAAATATGCATTGTTAAAAAAAAAAAAAAAAAAATTAATTCGAGTATCATTGACTCATAAAAATAATAATACACTCATGCAGTCACATTACATTACAATACATTTACAATTCAAAATAACATACATAACACATAATAAATCATAATCACATTTAAATTAACATTTTAATTACACAAAAAATAAATGAGGTTAACTAATCACATCAGCCTAAGTTTTTTTTTAAAGTTAAGAATAAGAAATGTTAATAATACTTTTAATAACTTTTAAGCTAGGTCAGGAGGCCTGTCTACAAGTACCAGATACTTAATAAAACAGAAAATGGTTTACAAATCTATAGTCTATAAGCCCGACAACGTTCTCACATTCCCAAAAAAAAAATCTTTATGTAAACCTATTATGTATTTTTTTTAACCAAATGACATACCTACCCAATTAAATACCTATAGTATACTTGGTACTTGCCTATAGTAATATTTACCTACACAGCAACATTTTTTCCCGAACTAGAAGCATCTACAAGGCAGTTTCGTTCGAATGCAGCATTACATTATTGAAAAGCGCACTGTAAAGGAACATGTATGTCAAACTACAACTCGAGTATCTATCCAATTTGCGATTTCTAACAATAGGTCTTCGATTCGATATCGGTCCCGACTTCCCGAGTACCAACTCCTATTATATTAGGCAAAATAGTTACAGCAATATTTTGTTCTGGCTAGTTTGCGGTTGTCAAAATCCATACTAATAATATTATAAATTCGAAAGTAACTCTGTCTGTCTGTCTGAATGTTATCTATTCACGCCAAAACCACTGAACGGATTTCGATATTTGGCAGCTCACCTCGCGAACGAAGCCGCGGCCGGAAGCTAGTATTAAAAAGTATTTGATTAAAATGTAAACAAATGCTTCTAAAAATGTTGACCTACCAGGTGGATGCTAATTTGTAGTGTTATTTAAAAACCGTTTGTTTGATTTGAATAAATTAACTCGAAATTCTTATTGTGAATCACAATAAATAAAGATGTACTTATTGTTTGATAAATTCAATTTTCGTCAATGATTTTTCAATTACAATTTACTAATGTAATTGGAGCAGTGGTGGCTCAGTGGTAACGGACACGACTTACGAGTTGTAGGTCGTAGGTTCGAACCCAGACAGGCCCTTTACTTTGTGTAAATTATTTCATCACCACTGCTCTCAAAACGGTGAAGGAAAACATCGTATGGAAACCGGCATGTCCTAGAACCAAAAATTCGAAGACATGTGACATCCACCAACCCGCATTGGGCCGGCGTGGTGGATTACGGCCCACTCCCTCTCACTGAGAGGAGGCCTGTGTCCCAGCAGTGGGAACATTATAGGCTGATTATGAGTATTATGAGTATGTAATGTAATACAAACAATAAATAATTGTTGGACAAGTGGTGAGATAAAGTTGAAACCGATGAATGTGTTACTAATTTAGTGAGTGATGGAGTAAAATTTTGGCGTAATACACTAATAATAGTAGCAATGGATTTCATTTTGACAGTTCAACAACATTCATTGCGTTATTTACGTTGTTGGGCAGATTTTTTTCGAACATAATGACGCAATGGATTAGTAAATATCCTTCAAAATCATTCAGATTTTGATTGAAAGTGTGTGTTGGGGTTGTTTGCACATAATAGGTAATACGGGCTGGTGTCCGATCAAAACTTTTGGAACAGGCAGTAGACAATACTTATGTACTTACTTACTTACGTCTGCCAACAAACTGTTTTGCAGTTTGGCGGAGGTAAATATAATATGTAAAAAATTGTTTCTGTGAATAAACACTTTTTCATTTTTTTTTTTTTTTTTTTTATCTTTCAATACTAGCACCCTTATTGCGTAACACACTATTAGTATCAATTTGAATCATTTTGAAGCATATTGCTAATCCATTGCTCCATGTTCGAAAAATGTATTTGCTCAACAACGTAAATGACGCAATGAATGTTGTTGAACTGTCAAAATGAAACCCATTGCTACTGATAGCGTGTTACGCAGTTACCCCGCAGAAATGGGTAGGTACTTATCACAATTTAATTAAAAGATCACTAATGAACCACTTCATATTCTTGTTCTAGGGTTCCGTACCCAAAGGGTAAAAACGGGACTCTATTACTAAGAATCCACTGTCCGTCTGTCTGTCACCAGGCTGTATCTCATGAACCGTGATAGCTGACAGTTGAATTTTCACAGATGATGTATTTATGTTGCTGCTATAACCACAAAATACTAAAAACAGAATAAAATAAATGTATAAGGGGGCTCCCATACAACAAAATTGTTTTTTTCGGCGTTTTTTACTTGTGGTACGAAACCCTTCGTGTGCGAGTTCGACTCGCACTTGGCCAGTTTTTTTCATTAGCCTGCTTGCTTGCCTAGGTTTATCAAAGAAACATTTTTATCAGGAATTTCTCATTGCGAGCTCTGATTTTCACAAAAGTAAAATTACTTCCTCTAAAGGCTGATTTTTCGCCAGATAACTTTTATCTGAAGAATACAAATGGCGGTTTGACATAAATTATTTTCTACTTGCTGCGTCCCGCGGTTTCACCCGCATAAGTGTCGATCCCGTGGGAATATCGGGATAAAATTAGCCTATGTCACCTACACATGTGTTAATCCAGGGTGTCAGCTATCTCCATACCAAATTTTATCAAAATTGGGCCAGCCGTTTGTGCGTGAAGAAGTAATAAACATACAAACACAGTCACAAACTTTCGCCTTTATAATATTAGTGAGTAATGTTATACAAAAACTGTTACACTGTCATATTAGATATTCCTCAGATAAAACTTATCTGACGATTGAACAAAAAGTAAGTAGGTACCTAATTTAAAAATTTAAACCGACTTCAAAAGAAATTAACTCAAAATTATGAAATACCTTTAATTTCGGAAGTCGGTGTAGTAATAGTTTTGTTGTAAATATTGCACTAGAATTTGACCAAGGTTTTGAGATGTTTTTCCTTTAACACTACAGCCGTAGCTCGTATCAATAAGCCAGGCCATCACACTTACACGTATTACTCCATATCTTGAAAATTACTGAATCGATTTTGATGAAACTTGCACTGTTCCCTAAGTTGAAGTAAATATAAGCCAATAAAAAAAATGGTCACGATCCGATTAATAGTTGCAGAGAAATGCGTGGACAAACATACATAGGTACATACATACATCTATAAAATGTTGTATATTTGTTTGGAAGCCCTAATAGATTGTCATATTATGTGAATATCATGCAGTTCAAATAATATTACATACATACGTGTCGAATTGATAACCTCCTTTTTTTTGAAGTCGGTAAAAAATCTGCCCTAGGTAATTCCAGCATGGCAGCATAGGGTAAGATAGGATGTGGCTGCCTGCCCCAGTAACGGCTGCCGATTGAATGTAAGGAAATTATTCTGCACGGAAATGGATTGGTGATAAATACATTTATGATACAATACATGCATGACACTGGCGGCTGGCCCGCTTCTACCGTTTTCTTCTTTTTTACAGCAAAAGTAGAAGGAATTGTCTTTGCAAGCTTATTCGGTAAATAAGCTAGCTAGAAAATGATTTTATAGCTTAGCTGGATCCCAGCCTAGTTAAAACGCCAGTCTACCTACGTAAGCCATCTTACCCAACCTACTAAGATATCATGAAATATACAGAGTCAAAGTCCCACGGACAGGGTTACCATATCTCAGGATTTGTCATGAGATCTCAGGATTTTTAAACTCTTTTCAGGATTATGGCCGAATTTCAGGATATCTCAGGATTTTCAGAATTTTCAATATAATAGATTTTTTCGTTTTGTAGCGCCTAAAGTGTGGGTATTATGACCCCCGAGAATCGAGACCCTCAGTGCACAAAATTATTAATAATATGACTTTTTAAATTGCACATTAGGTTTGAGAAAAAAATCTGAAATTGCGACAAATTCTCAGGAATTTTTAAGGAAATCAGGCTTTTTCTCCGGACTTTTAATTTTTCATCTGGTAACCCTACACGAACACTAATTAGGTGAGTTTGTAGGCGTGAATTTTTTAATTAAACGCTTATAGTAAGCCGCAGGCTGCCTGTGCCAAGGGATTTAGGCCAAAGGGTGTTGGACGGAATATTTTTTATTAGTCTGTCTGTATGTCTATGTCTGTAGGTATTATGTATGTTGGGCGTAGTTAAGCGGCTTTTAAAATGTGCAAAAAAACATTGTCAAACATTTTAAGTCTATAAGTAATTCAAGCAGCGGGGCAATTGCGTAACACATGATCATTCAGAATCGGTTTCATTTTGACAGTTCAACAACATTCATTGCGTTATTTACGTGTTGAGCAGATAAATGTTTCGAACTTATGGAGCAGTGGATTAGCAATTTGCTTCAAAATGTTTCAGATTCCGACTGATAGTGTGTTACGCAATAAGGGTGCAGAATATCTTGTTCATTTAAGGGGGAAGCGTAAGAATAGCCGCGAAATTCAATTTTGTTTACGTTTTTTGCAATTTGCAGAGCAACCTAATTACATAATACACTGTCAAGCACAATTTGAATAATTTTGAAGGATATATCTGATCCATTGCTTCATATGTTCGAAAAATGTGTCTGTTCAACAACGTAAATAACGCAATGAATGTTGGTGTACTGTCAAAATGACGTGTTACGCAAGTACCCCGCAGTACATCTCTGCTTATCGCTTCGGGGGTTACAAGCGTGATTTTAAGTTCAACATTTGGCCGATCGTCTAAACAAATGAACTGTCAAAATGAAAGCCATTGCTACTGTTAGTGTGTTACGCAATTACCCCTTAGGTCAGTGTCAGGTTGTATGTGGATTAAAATCAAGTTACAGGATGAATGAAAGAAAATCATATTTTGTTCAACATACAGCGGGACAATGACCAGCAAATTGCAAAAAACCTAAAAACTGCACTGGGTTGGGTTCTGGTCGATTCTGTTAGAATCTCACCGTGAGAAGTTAGGCGAAGTGAGCTGTCATTCCATCTAAGTAATGCTCACTTCACCCAAGTTATCACGGTGAGATTTGAACAGAATAGCACTACAGCCGGTCGATTCTGTAAAAATCTCACCGTGAAAACTTATGTGATGCGAATTTGTTTTTGCTAGGAATTGACACTATTGACAGCTCACTCCGCGCTCACTTCACCTAAGTTTTCACGGTGAGATGGTTACAGAATCGACCAGAACCCAACCCAGTGCTAGGGGAACGTTAGACTTAGAAAGAAGTATGTAGATACAAAACATAGGTACTTGTAGCCTACTACTTATCTCAAAAAGCAGGGCTCTGAACGGGTTAAAAAGAGCGGTTAATTTCGATTAAGTACCGGTAAATTTATCGTTCCTTCATTAACCGGTTAAACAAGTGAACTGTTCTTATGAAACCCAAATGATAAAGGTTACCGGTTACTTAAGCACAAACGGTTTTGACACCCAAATTAACCGGTTAATGCCGTAATAAAATTTTGTAATTAAATGATATCGCAACGTCCAGACCGTGTTCGCGAGAGTGGCGGGGGCCGGGGGGTTCAAACTTGGTTTTAACCGGTTAATTTCCAAGTTATCAAAACCAAAATTCATGAAAAACCGGTTTCCCCATAAACCTGTAAAACCCGGTAAAGTGCAAACCTCAACCTAAATCAATTTCGGTTTGGGGTCAATGACCGTAACCGGTTAAGAATTTCAACCGGTTTCCGAGCCCTGTCAAAAAGTGCTCTAATGACACAACAACGCTTAAATTGCCATCAGAGAAAATCAAAGTTCCAATAATGTCAAACACAACTCTACCTTATCCCAAAATTCAAACAGCTTCGAGGTATCCCGTGAGTTTGATGGACACCAACTTTGACAAGCAGACTTCTGTCTGTGTGTTTCTCTGACAACAAGACGTGATAAATTAATTCCTTGTACTTACCTGAAATTAATCATATTATTGATCTCTACAATATCATTACATATTAAAAAAAAACTGGCCAAGTGCGAGTCGGACTCGCACACGAAGGGTTCCGTACCACAAGGCAAAAACGCCGATAAAAACACGTTTGTTGTATGGGAGCCCCCCTTAAATATTTATTTTATTTTTATTTTATTATTAAAGTAAAAATACAATTGAGTATTTCGTGAATATTTCAAGTGCCTACCTGTTGCCATTATTGATATCGAGCAAAAAAGGGCAAAAAATCGCGTTTGTATATTGTAAGTATGGTAAAAATACTAGAAACAAAATAAAATAAATATTTAAGGGGGCTGCCCTTAAATATTTATTTTATTTTGTTTTTAGTATTTTTTGTTACCTATAGCGGCAACAGAAATACATAATTTGTGAAAATTTCAACTGTCTAGCTATCGCGGTTCTTGAGATACAGCCTGGTGACAGACAGACGGATGGACGGACAGACAGCGAAGTCTTAGTAATAGGGTCCCGTTTTTTCCCTTTGGGTACGGAACCCTAAAAACCGGCCACGAAGGGTTCCGTACCCCCGTATCTAAGTGCCATCCACAAAACACTAGCGGAATGTTGCACACTTGTACTTACTGTAAGCGATTAGCGCTATCGCTATCTGTACCTACAATTATTATATTTTGTCCTTTATTTAATTAAATAGGTACATAAATTATATTTTTAAATATCAGAATTTTATTTTTATTATTATTTGTTGTTAAGTATAGTGGCACTAGAAGTACACACTCAAAATTTCAACTGTCTACCTATTACGGTTCCAACACAACGATCGCGATGTAACGATTAAAAGTAAGTAGCCGGTGCCTCCAGCCCTTTTGCTACAATTTCTGCTTTTTGACCGTCAGACAATACTATAATGGTGAAAAAAGTAACTATATTGTAGGTATTAAATTACTCTGAGGTCATAATGTATCATAACAGTGATAATATGACTAATAGCTAGCGGCCTATCCTCGAGTCTTACTTGTAAAGCGAAATCCATCTAAAATTGTTTGCATTTTTTTCACAAAAATATGTTTGTCCTCATGCAATGGCTAAAAAAAGCAATTACGAAATAACTCCAACTTTTACTTAACAAAATTATGATCAAATACCAGGCATCCAGACTGCGCCAGGAGTACTGAACTCAGTGGGCACAGAAAAACTGTCGAGTGGCGAGATGAAATATATCTGGTGGACGGGCTTCCGCGTCAGATAAGCCGCGGGCGTAGGGGGTAGGCGGTTGTCGGGAAGGGGAGGGAGAGTAGCGATCAAACCGCGGCACTGCCTGGCTCGGCCAGTTAAGTAGGTGTCAGTAGGGACGGGACAACTTTTTATGTAATAAACTGCAGGTTATCGATGTACGATATTCTGGAAGAAAGCTAAAGGGCTTACAGGACGTAAACCCAAAAATAGCAAGTTTTAGAAACAATAAAAGTTTAAGATCGACTACTGTAAACTAAATCAGAAAAATATATGATATTCTTCAGGATATATGCTAGGTCTATAGTGTCTTGAAAATATAATACAACTAATTTCGTATGATAGAAAAAAATCATGAAGATACCTCTAAAAACTTTCTTTTTACAATAAAAACCATACTAATATACATACAATCAGTCTGATTTTTTGTCAGATTATTCTACAAGCAACACACTAAAATACTAGTTTTAATTTTTTCGTCCAAACAATAGATTTTTTGTAAATTAATAAAATTACCTACTATAAAAAATACCCAAATCGCTATAGGTGTGCCTATAATAGTTTTTTTAGGAGTTCCCTCAATTCCTCATGGATCCAATCATCAGAACTGGATTTTGATAAAAATGGGACCAATCTGGAAGTAAGTACCTACCCTTTTAATTAAAAAAAGAATTTTCCAAATCGGTTTATAAATAACTTCGTACTGAGGTAACAAATATAAAAAAAAGGACAACCGAATTGAAACCATCCTCCATTTTTTTAAGTCGGTTAAAAATATACTTTGTCAACTTGGCTTGCTTAGAATACTATCCAGCCAAGGTCATTAATGTACGGAAACATAATTATAAAAATAAAATACAACAAATTGACATCACGGATTCACGGGACATGGGCAATTACTAATTACCTACGCGTCGTCGGCGAACTGTGGAAGCGTGTCGGCCGCGGCGCGGCACTACGTCAAGGCCCGCGTTAGCATCGCGCCGATTGTATCTTCTGTATGATGCACAATCATATCTGTGTCCTGCCAACTCCTGCCATCCCGGTACTAATGTGATATCAGTCACAGTGCCTGCCTCCCACATGTTGTCACAACATGGTTGTTCTAGTAAAATTCTAGCCTACTTACTGAGTACGGCTGCACGTGTGCGTGTGGGAATGGTTTCGATCCTTCTTTCTATATTCTGTGGTTCAAAAAGTATTTTTAGTTTTCCCGCCAATAAATCCTCAGTACAGTCCCGTAGCACAATATAAATATTTATACTGTCTGTCCGTTGTCAGAGTTTGTGCCTGGTTGATGACAGACAAGAGCTTCTTCACTTTTCCATGAGACCTAGCGAATTATAGGTGGACTGAATGAAAGTACAGCATCCTAATTCGGTAACACACTTTCAATCACAATATGAATCATTTTGAAGGATATTGCTGATCCATTGCTTCATATGTTGGAAAAAAAAATCTGCTCAAAAACGTAAATAACGCAATGAATGTTGGTGTACTGTCAAAATGACGTGTTACGCAAGTACCTCGCAGTACATCTCTGCTTATCGCTTCGGGGGTTACAAGCGTGATTTAAGTTCAACATTTGGCCGATCGTCTAAACAAATGATCAAGGCAATTACCTCCATTTTATTACATCTAAAACCATAGATTTTACATTTCAGAAAGAAGTTTTTTACATTTCTATGTCTAATTACAGTGGCGTGCATTGCATAAAGGCATATAAGCAACTTAGATAAATCACCATAAGCCTGTCAATTATATTTTAGTGTGTGGTGCCATGTTTTAAAGCAAATAAATATATTCTATTCTATTCTAAGGGATAAACTGCTTTTGAGGTGTATTTGAATATTTTTTAAATTATGATTTGAGTTCCATCACTGTATTAAACTATCACTTTGCACACATTTTTTGGTCAAAATTATTTACGGTCTATGAGATACACTGCTTTAAAAAACAACTTTTTGACCGTTTTCAAGAAAATAGCTTACTTGGGTCTGGCCCCAAGTCTGCTATTTTTATAAATTCGTCATTCCAACACAATCCCATTGTCATTTTGCTAAAAGTCTGCTAAATTCATAATGGTCGATCATTCGTAACGAAGCAATGACTGCAAAATGACGTTCTAAAGGTCACTGATCAAAGGAACTGTCAAAATTTTAGCAGATTACCGCATGAGTCAGTCATTAATTTGTCATTATCTACGAGATTAACATTCCATGCCATTTCTTTC
This sequence comes from Oligia strigilis, assembly GCA_951800025.1. NCBI lineage: Eukaryota > Metazoa > Arthropoda > Insecta > Lepidoptera > Noctuidae > Oligia > Oligia strigilis. The sequence goes on along the minus strand of OX637544.1, from coordinate 18,457,294 downwards.
AGTGGAGTGTCAGTGGTTGACCATTGGAAAGTCATAATGACGCCATTATATTAGTAGATTACCTACCAAACTTGTCAAAATCAACAATTATGAAATCAATGATAGACCATTCTGACACTATTGTAATAGCAGACTTGAGGCCGTTCAGTGGCAAGTCAGTGGCAAGCCAGTGGTGCTATCTAACAGAATGCCAATACTTTGTTCTTGGATTTGTTGCATCGCCTTTGTACTAGGATCGCATGAAATAAGAGACGTTAGATAATAACTACGGTAACGTGTTATTTTATAAAGCGAGAGCAAGCAGCGCCCTATTTCGCCTGGAGCATGCATGAGCCTTCAGCATTAATCGTTCCTTGCGTTTTCAGCGTGATATTTCATGATAATGAAGCATTGAACCATAATAAGGTAAATAGAGAACAGGCTGCGCGGCAAACATTGAATTGAATAACAAGTTCCTTATAATTTTCCTCGTTTTGAAACACCTACTGATAATTTATTTTCAGGCATTTCCACAAAGTTTCACTTTACTTTCAGCGTAGAAACTGCATAGCTTCCTTCATATTTTGATGATTGTGCACGTAGTATTATTTTATCGCATTGTATCAGCAGGTCCATTGACAGGAGGTGGATTCCACAACTGCACTTACATGTTCTCCTAGTAAATCGGGCTACGAGTGAAGTCGCAATAAGTCACCGATACGTGGCATACCGAGCGAGGGAATAGCATGCTATTTTCAACATCTCTTTCATTCTGTTTACTGTTGAAAAGGGACAGAGTAAAATTAAATTGACCTATCAGAATTCAGCAGATGTTGAGGAAGTACGTATTGCAAGAAAGCTCTGCATTTCATGGAAACGCGCATACGCGTTTTCGAGTTTCTTTAGGAACAATTGTACTAGGAACACAAAGGCTACGCTGTAGTGCGGTACTATTTAAAGTGTCTGTAAACTGGTTGAGCCTACTATGCAGTCATATTATCTTAGTACTCGTTCAACGGGTCAAAACCACGTCTCCATCCCGTTTGATTTTTAAACACAGTACAAAATGTTGGAGACTCCTGATTAACCATGTTGTCTTAGTACTCATTCAATGAAGTAAAATCAAAACCGCGTAAGTCAGTCCAGCAAGTCACAAACTCAGACGCAGCACCTGTGGCAGTACAGCCCCTCTGTCACCTCTCCAGTCCCTGGCTGGACTTGGAGATCAGATGACAAAATGTAAGCCTTCTTGTTTATCATGTTATCTTAGTAATCATTTGGCGGAGTAAAATCAAAACCACGTAACTCCGTCCACTATTTTTTTCCGGTTACAATTTGTTTGAGCATACCACAAATTTATGTTTTCCTAGTACTCATTCAACGGAGTTGGAATCAAAACCGGCTAAGTCCATCCCGATCGGGCGATTCTCACGCATTCGATTCATTATCGTATCTCTAAACCGTTATGATTCATAATGTTATCTTGTTATGATTCTGCCGAAGTGGCCTTTTTAAGCCCCCTGTTATTTCTTTGTTTTGAAATATCTATTACTTCTTTGTTTTTCATGAATTAATTCCAAGTTATTGAGTAGAGCATTTTGAGCTAAAAATGGAAGGTCTGTAATTAAGTACCTTACCTTTCTCAATTAATTATAGAGACGACCCCAGTGGCAGTGACACAGAACGTATGAGTATGACGATGTGACGGACCCGTACCTAGCTGAGGTAAATATTTCGCTGTGTAGTAATGTACATACATAATTGTTGTATTGATACATTCCATCCAACGATGGTTATATTCTCTTTGATTCCATCAGATGAGTCAACTGAAGGTTTCATTTTTTATAAGGTTTCAGAATAGTCAAGCGTTTTGTTAGAGTTTTTAGAAACTTTTTCATCACTCTTGAAAAAGTAACAACTTCCTACGCCATCTATTAGCGAATAGCTATACTACAATGATCTCGGATACCTTCTGGTAAAAAGAGACTCATCGTGTTATGCGAGCCTAGTACAAATTCGTTCAATGAAGCAACATCGATTCTTCTTACTCAATCTACGTGATCAATGTGATTTTAAATCGATTCTTAAAAAGCACCTGAGGATATAATTGATTTTTTAAAAAATAATAAATAGAAATAGTTAATACTTACAATATTTTAATGTTTTTAATTTATCTTATTTTTATGACAAGCTAGTTAAACAGATGGCTAGCTAGCTGTTGAAACCCAATTTTACCATTACTCTGAATCCGACTGTAGTAGTAATCGACCAATCAATCGATCAAAATCAATAAAAAAAAATAATGATCAAAAATCATGGCTAACGTGTTCATCAAGTTCACAGGGCAGCATAGAACCGAAGAATTTTTTCGTGAACCCAACCTAAATGCCAACTTTTGGCAACGAGGAAAAATTCTCAGACTGACGATGACGATAGCCTATTCAAAGTTATAACGTTTGCCTTTGACATAAAGATTATTTTCTGTTGCTCGAACATCAAAGGAGAAGGTTACAAAGACAAACTTGTAAGCGAGTGCCGCGGCAGGCGCGCGCGCAGCCGGTGGTCTTGGCGCGTCACAGCTCTTTTTATTTTATGTTCGCCTAGTAACATGCGCACATTTCGCGCAAGAGTGCGGGCTCGTGCGCACCAGATTGGGGCGCAATGCGCGCGCAGCCGGTCTACCCTACTATTTTAAAACATCAGAAGTGTAATTTCAGGTTAAACCAATTTGATCTTTATTTAGTGTTGTTTAAAGTTTAATTTAGGTAACATTGCATGTATGAAATGTTTACAAAATGTCAGGGCCTCAAGTCTGCTATTACAATAGTGTCAGAATGGTCGATCATTGATTTCATAATGGTTGATTTTGACAAGTTTGGTAATCTACTAATATAATGGCGTCATTATGACTTTCCAGTGGTCAACCACTGACACTCCATTGAAAGAAATGGCATAGAATGGTAATCTCGTACATAATGACAAATGAATGACTGACATAAGCGGTAATCTTCTAAAATTTTGACAGTTCCTTTGATCAGTGTCACCTACCATTAGAACGTCATTGTGCAGTCATTGCTTGAATGGTAATCTCGTACATAATGACAAATGAATGACTGACTTAGGCGGTAATCTGCTAAAATTTTGACAGTTCCTTTGATCAGTGACCTACCATTAGAACGGCATTGTGCAGTCATTGCTTTTAATTCGTTGCGACGACGATTATCGTGTGTGGAAAATGACAATGTATTCACTACGAGTAAATATTCTCGAGCTAGCCAACGCAGTGGATGCTAGAGAAAGAAGATGGGCGGAATGCAGAAGACGTCGTCGAGCCCGTCGCTTGATGAGAATGAACACGAACCCCTTTATTGATATTCCCGAGGCGGAATTTGTAAAAACGTTTCGCCTTGGAAAGGACTCAGTAAGGGGGTTATTTGAAGAACTCATTCCCCTTATGGCCACACCGCGTCGAAACGATAGCGTATCGGCAGAAATGAAGGTGAGAAAACTGAATTTGACATTGATTTATTATTCTTTATATAGAAACACGAAATATGTAGAATAATGTTATGTTTTTTATTGCAGATTCTAATAGCACTTGCATTTTATGCATCAGGGTCCTACCAAAATTTGATTGGACAGAGTGCCCTCCATAATGTCTCACAAATTACTGTATCAAGAGCAATTAATGAAGTAACAGAGGCATTAAATAAAATATACCACAAATATATTAAATGGCCTACACAATGTGATGAAAGGAATATTATAAAGGCTAAGTGAGAAATGAAATATACCCTGATTGTTTTGTTTGTATTGCCTGTTGTAGGTACTTAACCAGAATTATTTAGTTACTAAAAACTTTTCAGGTTTTATCAGAAATTTGAATTTCCTGGCGTCCTAGGTTGTATTGATGGCACACATGTAGCAATATTAAGGCCGCACATACACGAGGAACGGTATTATAACAGAAAGGGCTTCCATTCCCTTAATGTTATGATAGTAAGTATTGGGTAGAAAGTAGAAATGTCTACCTACTGCCCAAATGTTTACTAATAAATTATATAATGTCTGTAATGCAATAATAACTGTATGTAGGTATATATTTAATTCATTTACAGATTTGCGATGCTGATTTAAATATTTTATGTGTGGACGCAAGCAACCCAGGCTCCGCTCATGATTGCACTGTATGGCAGAGTCATCCACTCAGTCACCACTTAAAACAAATTACAGAAAATACTAATGAACAAGTATTTTTATTAGGTATTACAATATTTTTTGATGAATCCTATGACCTTTATCATGTTCATGTGTTAAATGTTTGTTGGAAAAATAATTATAATTTTCAGGTGACAGCGGGTACCCACTAAGGAAAACAATGGTCACCCCAATCCTCAATACTGTAGAAGGGACACCACAACATAATTATTATGTGAAACATGTGACTGCACGCAATACAGTGGAGCGTTGCATCGGCGTATTAAAAGCACGTTTCAGGTAAAGAGCATATTTTCTAGGTAATTGTTTTACATAGGTACCCAATAACAGTGACTATTCTTATATTGAATGAATTTCTTATTTTAGAAATTTAGATGCAATAGTTCTTGTATAATATGTCAAGAACAGTAAGTATATCATGTTAAACTATTAAGACGTTTAGTTAAATGGGGTTGTATATAAGTAAATTGATTTTTCGCAGGTGTTTGCTAGCAGCACGTGCTTTACATTATAGTCCAACAACTGCAGGCAAGATTGTGAATGCATGTTGCATATTGCACAATATTGCAAACGTGGCAAGAGCACCATTGCCACCTGATGAAGTTTATGCAGAAGCACTTGGCTTGCAACAGGTGTGATTTCTATTCTACTATTTTGGAATATAATGAAGTTGGAATTTTAAATAATACTACTATGTTAAAAATCAACATTTAAATATTTTTTTATTTCTCTTAAACTAAATATTTATTTAACAATATTAAACTTGACTTTGAAGCCAATTGAAAAATCTGAAATGTAAATATAATACTAACAAAAAGACATTTTGTCATTTAAATAATAAAACGAATCCAAGTAATGTACTTAATAATAATAACAAATCAAAATCAGTCTTCATAAAAAATAAAAAGATCTTCAATATTTTAATCATTATTTGAATAACAAATCACAAATACCTTAAACAGGGTTATTGGTAAAACATTAACAACCTCTTAAGCGGTCATTGTAGGTACTCATCATTATGAACAAATTTTACTATGGGACCAAATCTGAAATCGCAAAAAAATCTAAACCCATAGTAAAAGTTTTCATAATGATGAGTACAATGACCTCTTAAGAGGTTGTTAATGTTTTATCAATAACCCTGTATAATAAAAACAATAATAGTCATATCATTAATCAGTCTTTTAATTTAGGAGGAAAATAATTATGCAGCACCTAATTATCAAGACCATCGAAGGGTGAATCGGGATCTTCTTGAAGGTCGCGCACTGCAGCAGGCTCTTGTTGACAGACTGTGGAGAAATGTATAAATTAAATTAGCAGGTATGTAATGTAAACCCACCTCAATATTCTAATGAAGTACGAAAATGCTCTAATTATTATTAAAATGATTTAACTCTTTGTTACAGATCCACAGTATTGCACAAAATATGATTTTAAATAAATTAATACTCTTTTTTTAAACACTGTTTCATTTAATCATTTATCATTCAAGTCATTTGGAATCCACTGCTGGACTTAGGCTCCTCCTAAAATAGATTTCATTTAGTTTTTAATAATCTGACAAAATTACCTCTTGCCTACTTCAAAACTTTAGTCAGACTCAGAATCTGAAGAAATTATAATTCTGCGGAGTTTCTGTGAAAACAAAATTAACTTTATAACAAAAAGTTGCAACTTCGTATATAGCATGACCAGCAGATTCCGAAGCTTCATTCACATGTGCCGAAAATGGCATCCGTTATAGTTTTAGGTGATGAGAGGAGCTAAAACTAATACAAATGAAGTGTGGGGTCCTGGGTTCGATTCCCAGTTCGGGCAAAGTGTTAATGGGTTTTTCCATTAGGATTGTGTAACCTAGTGCTTAGTATCAGAATTACAATCAAGATGTCAAATTCTGGCCAATGTACTACTACAGATGTGAGCCTACACCTAACACAAGCTTTTAAGCTTAGCTGGAGACCCATTATATTCATTTTTATTGTATTGTTTTCAATGCTTCTTAATACTTATTGTGGGTATGTTTGTAGTATACACAATGAGTAGAAGTTCCGATTTTGGGTGAAACCATTTCATAAAGGTGAATTACCTGTAAATCAACAGTAATTAGTAATTACCTTTTTTTGCACACAGTGGCCTATAAGGTCCACCATTTTTTCTGCTGTGGAGCTCAGTCTATCAATGGCCACAGCTAAATTATTGATGGCCTGAGCCTGTTTTAATGTCGCCTCGGCGTTTCTGGCTTCAATGCTGTCCAGCCTTGATTGAGCAGCTTCGAGAGCTACACCATGGTCTCTATCTATAAAAAAAATATTTTGTTACATCAGGCGACATACTCGTACTTTGCCCTAAAGTGGGGCGTTACTAATAATTGCAAGATCTTTACCTTCCGCTGCGTAACGCGGTGCAGATCTTTGGCGACGGCGTCGCTTTGGAGGCTGGTCGATTGTGGATGGCCGACCTTCTAGATTATCCTGTTCCAAGCTGAAAAATAAACAATTACAATGACATTAGTCTACATGTTATCCTATTTATTTAAACCCATCTGCAGAAAGTTGTAGTATACCTTATTTCTTGTGTTTCTACATTTTCCACAAGCTCAACAGGCACTTCATAATTGTCTAATAGTCTGTAAAAATAAAAACGATGTTACCAAAATAGTTAAGAAACTAGATACTTAGGTTAAATGATGAAAGCTAAGCAAATTAAGCACAGAGTACCAAGTTAGTACCACTTACGAGAAAGAATTGTCAAATTGAAAATGACTACTAGTCGAAGGACTAGCCACCACAGGAAGCGTGATAGTTGGCTATTTAACAAAAAAAAAACATACAGTTAATAAAAAAAAGCAAGCAAGTCAACAAAATGTGACAGTGAACAAATAAATAATATAGATAAGCATGCAAATAAAAAAAAAACACATTAAACAACTGTGACCTAATAGTTTTGTTAACAAGTTAGAATTACTTCTTAACACTTTCCGGGACACTGACCGAGACACAATATAAGTTTTATTGTTATTACGTCGAGAGGCGTTAAGTGTCCCGCACAGTGTTAATGTGCAATACAACAGTTAAGAATGATAAAAGATAAAATGGACTTCACCCATATGACAAGGGTGTCCACAGTAAAACAAAACTTTAACACATGTTCTAATACTTACAGTGAGTGGGTTATGCCGGACACCTGGGAGTGGCTCTCCTACATCTCGCCCTAATAATGTATATAACCTCTCTTGGAGTGGGCTTAGTGTAATTTTTTTTGCAGGACCACCACCTTAAATGCAAGTTATAAAATTATTACCATAATGCTTCCCACTATAATTCTGCAAGGCTGCCAAAAGAAAGTACTTATTGCTTACCTGTTGCACTTATTTCGCTCTTCTGCGATTTAATTTTCTTTAACAGCTTGCTTTTGTATTCATTGTAGAACTAAAAAAAATGCAAAAATTACAATAATGATACATTTTATCATTCTAAATTGCATAAGTACCTAATTACACTGTATTTGGTACTTACTGTGCGCCACTCTGTCGGCGTTTTATTGGGGCAGTCCACCGACACAGAGTTTAAAATTTGGGCGCACTCCGTCCAATAACGTTTCATTAAACTCCTCCCTTCATTGGTGCGGCTGCAGTGGCCAAGCGCCAGGTCTTGGTGGTTTTCTAAGAAATCCATTAGTGCCGAAATTTGCTCAATTAGCACCATTTTGAATACTTAAACTAAATAATTAAAAGCTCAAGTAAAAATAATTTAATAATTAAAATATACAAAAAAATAATAAACAAAACAAAAATATAATAAACAAAAATCTAAATAAAACCCTCAAATGAAAATAAATCAAAGACTACAATATAATGCAATACAAAACACCGGCCGCAAGAAATAAAAACAAATAAACGTCAGTAAGCAGTATTGTCACATTTGACTTTGACAGCTAAACAGATAAAATATTATTGAGTTGTATAGTTTCACGTTTAACCGCGTTACACATTTAATGTTTTTTGCTATTTATGAACTTCTTACTACTTCAGATTGCATAAAACACTAATAAATAATATGTAAAAATATATATATTTAAATGAAATCTGGCATGAATAAATATTCAAATTTAGTAGTAGTTTTTCGAAAATCATTTCTTCTATCGGGTTTTATTATAATGGCAATACGACAATGTCATTCTAACACAATTCTATTACGAGACCACTGACATGCCACTGACCGATCAATGATCTATCATTATGAATTTAGCAGATTACGAACTTTTAGCAAAATGACAATGGGATCGTGTTGGAATGACGAATTTATAAAAATAGCAGACTTGAGGCCCTGCTTAGCTTGAGACTAGACGGCGTTGTGTGATAGTTGTGGAATATTATTATTATTTAATATGCGCGTGATTGACGACGGAAAGGGGCGGGGTGTGGGAGTACCGAGCACGTTAACTAGCGGCGTTGCTCGCCCTGCTATACCACTCGGCTCAGAGACGCGCGCCACTTCGGGCATTTAATTGTTTTTTTTTTCTATAAGTACGTAGCTACATTGTAAATTTATTACGATAGTAGGTACACCTATTTAAATAGAGTCCACTTATTTTATCATTATCATTTTTCGTTATCAGCTGTTATTTGTTCATATTTGAGAGTCGTTACGGGTAGTCAGACGCCCGAAAGTCTGACAACCAGTCTTACCAAGGAGTATCGTATTACCCAGTATCTGGGTTGTGGAGGTAAGATAGGCAGTCGCTCCATGTAAAATACTGGACCCGCTGCACCCGGTTAGACTGGAAGCTGACCCCAACATAGTTGGGAAAAGGCTAGGCAAATATTAGCAGGCTTCTTCACATTAGCAGTTAAGAGGATAAAAGAGGTATTTTTCCTGCAGTGGAACAACCTGACGACGAAATGACGATGACGTTACAATTTCTGTCTAAAGTGGCGTGTTTCTGATTTGAACATGATAAAAGAAAACTACCTTTACCCGCATAAGGTTAATTTCGAAAGACACGTGGCGCCATCTATTATCATAGGAACGTTATTGTTGTTTTCCTCGGGAACAGCACTTTTTTTCGGGATAAAAGGTACCCTATGTCCGTTTCTGTACACCTGACAACGTATATGAAAAATTTCAGGATGATCGGTTCAGTGGTTAAGGCGTGAAAAGATAACAAACAAACTTACTTTCGCATTTATAATATTAGTTAGGATTATACTGTCATTAATTTATTTACAAAAATTTTAAACATTTGTAAAGTAGCCTATTTTTGCTTACATGTTACGGTAAAAAATAGGTAATGTGGTCCATTTTTACACACCAGGTTTTATCCTAGCGAAGTGATAAGCAACACAAAAATATATCTTTACTTCCAGCTGAAACCTTCCAAAATATTTCATACTACACTTATTTCACGACTAACTCCATAAACCTAGATTCTATTATCACTCTTATCAATAATTTTCACGCCACATCGGGTTACCTTTCCTTTTCATTTGACGCCGTACCTTTGTAGAAACGTAAAGATAAGTTAATCAAGTATTAAAACGAAACAGGTTGAAATGGGTCGAAACAGATCGAAACGAGGCGAAACAGGTCCAATTTGTTTCGATAAATTCTGGAAGTCTCTGAGGCAATAACAAACAATATCGTTTCCAATACGCCGCTTGCGATAGCTTCGCGTGAGCTTATGTGTTGTAGGGTGGCATTGCGATGTATGAGAAGAAATAGGATTTGTTTTGAACATTATTTTAGAGTAAAGAAGTCTAGTGAGTGGGTTTACATAAACTTATTGTCTTATTACAAGACAAGTTTTTACCTTTTGACCACCACAGTCATGTAACATAGATAACAAACCAAAATGTGCCCAGAACGGCACGGTTCGACTACATGACATACTTTGACGCCGAGGGCACGTTTTTGATTTTTTGACGTGTGGCGGTCAAAAGTTTAAACAATAGGGGCATTTCTGAACTTTGTTCATTCATATTATAGTAAAGTTCCTATTATAGAACTAACAACTACAGTCCGTCCAGTTTTTGGTACCTCTGATAGCAGCAATTTTTTGTAACGAGAACAAAGATCATAACCATTTTGACAAACTTGACAGTGATACAATTGAAAAAGGGCAAAAAAATTATTTCGTATTAAACTTATCAAATGTGTTTTTTTTTGGATGCTAAAAGACTAAAAGCATTTTATAAAAAAAACTAGCTGCGCCCCGCGGTTTCACCCGCGTTAATTTGAGGAAAAAACCTACTAGAATATATTCCATTATTTTAGAACAAATTTGATTACCAACAAAACGGTTATAGTGAGTCAAGCTTAAAAGATAGATATATATGCTTTTGCAAACCCTTTTTTAGAACTTTTAAAAGGGAACATTTTCATAATTTTTTGCGTAACTTTAACCGTTTACACACCGTATGCAACGGAAGCTCTCTAAAGGAATATTTTTTCCCGTTTTTGCAATATTTGTTATTGATGCTCCGCTCCTAATTTATCGTAGCGTAATGTTATATAGTCTATGGCCTTCCCAGATAAATGAACTATCCAACAAACATTTTTTTTTTAAATTCGATCCAGTAGTTTCTGAGATTAGAGTGTTCAACCAAACAAACAAACTCTTCAGCTTTATAATATTAGTATAGACTAGCTGTTCCCCGCGGTGTCACACGCTGCGCGGCTCTTGAGGGTCGTAGCGTGATGTTATATAGCCTATAGCCTACCTCGATAAATGGACTATCCAACACAAAAATAATTTTTCAATTCGAACCAGCAGTTCCTGAGATTAGCGCGTTCAAATAAACAAACTCTTCAGCTTTATAATATTAATAGTATAGATTTACAAGTTGGTTTTTTTTTTTAAACGTAGTTTATGTACCTATTATACTATAAAAATAAATAGTGTTAAATATTTAAAACAACAACAAAAACAACAAGGAAAAATAAGACAAAAATACATAAATATTTTATTATTATAAAACCTAGTTATCATACTAACTTCCTTATAAAAATATTTATTTACCTCAGTTGCCAGAGCGCCACCGCTCCACTACCTCGGTACACAGGAATATGTTTTCCAATTCAATACGTTCGTTGAATGTTCTCAATGTACTCTGTATACGTAATATTTTGTGGGTTAGCCCAGAACAAAGGGGATCCCTTCAATCCATTGCTGTGTACCGGTATGCTACAACGTTACCATTTAAATAAGAAGATATCCGTTTACCAAAATTAATTTTGTAAGGAAATCCTGCTCGGCATTGTGTGAAATTATTTATATTTTGAAACATAAGACTGCTATATTTTATTGCTGACATATTGGGTGTATTAAGGATGAGTAGGTTATTACCTACATGTTATGTTTTTGATGTTATTTTAACTACAACAGTTGTTGGAATTTGTGTTGAAAATAAAGCGGTATTTTATAAATGGATTATTAAAGAAAAAAATAATGAAAATGTTTATAAATATCTCTGAAATCATAAAGGTAATATTTAGGTAATTTTATTATACAATTGTAAATTAAATATGAGAAAGAATACGCTACTCGAGCCCGACGTGGTACGATATCGGCCCATTGCAATAGAAAATCAATTGTGTCTCATTAGCGGTGATTAAGCGGTTAATCCAAATTACAAAAGCTTCAAAGTAGAAGCAGTGAATTTAAAACACGGATAAATATTAGATATCAAGGGCAAAATGACAGGGCGTGAAAATTGACTACACCGAAAGATAGAGAAACGGTTGAATATTTTGACACTAGAAATCGGATCGGATAATGTAGCAATTTTTATCTATGATCTTGTAGACTTTTGCTACGCAGCGTAGACATTTGCTACGCGTCGTAGAGGTTGCTACGAAATATCAGCATTTCGACTTCGAGCAAACGTTTTTGCTTTTTACGAAAAGGTGCTGTAATGCTTACACCTACTTCCATAATAAAAGTATGTAGTTCAGACAAAACTTATTCTGCAAAGTCTTCGTTGTAAAACTTGCTACGAAACTTCGCACCATAGGACTGAGTTATAAAGGCGTTTATTTGTAAATTAGTTGGAGTAACTAATTAGCATACTCTTCATTAGTAAGTGGTAGCATCTTGGGACGTGGGCGTATTACCCAAGCGGAGCTAAATATTGCTGGAGTTTTCCAACTTAAAAAATAGTTTCATTAAAAAAAAACAGAATATCACATACTTGGAACGAAGTTCTTTAACTCGGCTTGCGATAGGAGTAAACTGGTAGAAATCTTCACTTAACGAAAAAATATTATGCCCGATTTTCCCATGGTATACATATGCTGGTGTAACTGTGGAGCGCAGCTAGTACTTCATATTAATGTAGCTAGATCCGATTTTTTTTTCCTTGTCCTAGGATTCAATAATAGGATGGACCCTAATCTTATTACAATCTAGCCTTTTAAATTGACTAATAAGTAATTTAATTATAACCTAAACTATTAAAAATTGTCATCCGTAAGAATGTGTCCAATAGCACTTTTCTTATTGTCTCTATTAAGGCGTTCTTCGACTTCGTTCTTGTGTTTGTTTGGCACTTTTGTACTTTACACTATAATTATTCATTAACAATAAACACTAGCTCGAACGGTTTTGTTCTTTTTAGTCTTCTAACTATGTTTGTGTGGTCGAGAAGCTGGATTGCCTCGACGTTCACATGCTGATGAAGTCTCTTTTCGTGAGCTTCTGCAAGTTTCTGGATCACTTTTTCGATGAACTCAACTTTTACGTCCCGGTGGAGGTCATCATTTCATATGTACTAAGGTGCATTTACAATTTCCCTTTGTTCTGGAATCGTTGTAGTTCTGAAATAATCTACTTATTTGATCACACTGGGACTCCACAAGAAACCTAGAAGCGAATACAAACTGAATAACTCCTTCAAACGATTTATTCCGGTCTGATCCCCTGAACCCCCCCTCCACCCCCCTCCTCGATCCCCTGCTAGTTCGTCTTCTGTTTTAATGTCTGTCTTATCCACTTTATCTAGGTTACACTTTTTGACAGGTAAGTACAGTCAAGAGAAAATAAACGTTTCAACTGTGCACCTTTGTCCAATTGCCATCTCGAAAACCACGATTCCACAAACGTGTTTTAAAACGTTAAAACAAAACGTAAACCCGAGCGTTATCTCAAGTATGTAGATTTATTTCACAAAGTTTCGTTAGTGACGGAACGCGAGATAAGGGGAAACGACAAATCGCGGAGTTTGTAATGCATTTAAATTGTAGTTTTGTTTGAGAGAATCTTGATGTATTTGTTCTTCTACAATTAAGATCTGTTCGGTGTGACTTGAATGTGTAAGAAGGTTTAGATTTGTTGGTTTTCTTTGTGAACTCGAACGTTTGCACAAGGTGCAGCTTTGAACAGTCAGCTACCTACATACTCGTAAGTCGGCTAAAATCAGTCGGTTTCAAACACAGATATTACTTAGCCACAAGCCCTTGACACTTCTAAGAAGTATTATATATACTAAAAACAAAAATTGAGTTCTACGATTCTGAATTACTGAAATGAATAACGCTTTGAATTACATTCTCAGTTATTTTCAGTACGTAAGGCGGTAATAGTGCATTAGTAAAACGTGATTCAAGCGCTTATCATCAGAACTTCCGCCTAAACTCAGAACTTTCCAATGCTTGAAGCGTTATCAATGTATCTTATATACAGCTTACGCTTTAAGGGGCTTACAGGACCTTAAACGCAAAAAAACCCAAGTAATTGTTTTTGACGTGACAACGTCTTAAATTAGGTTGCGGCTGGGAGTCACTTATGAAAAAGTGTAACGCTCGGTAACGTTACGTTCTTATTTTCATTTAATTCCTTGTTCCTATTGTGCAATTTAATTATATTCATATCAATAAATATTCTACCGAGAAAAAGACGTTGTCACGTAAAATCTTCGCCCGTAAAACCGACTTTACAGGCAACCATTTTTTTTCGCAAGTTACAATGTTTTCAGGTTTCACACTTGATTGACGGGATAATTTTTAGAAATATGTAGATGTTGTTTTCGTTTCTACTGCATTAAATCAATTTTTGAAAAGTACAGAAATAATATCCATGAAAATAATTATGTAAACAATAATAATTTAAAATATAATAATAATATACACGTTTAAATTTAAGTCGTTCTGGACCTCCTAAGAGGTCATTGTACTCATCATTATGAACAACTTTTACTATGGGACCAAACCTGAAATCGCGAAAAAAAAAAAAACAGCTGCTCCCTACATTTTGACGAGTTAAGCGAACATAAATGTAGGGAACAGCTGATTTTTTTGTATAATAGTAATTAATTATATAATAATTAATTAATTATATAATAGGAATTAATTAATAGTATTACCTACACTGTTATATAAATTAAGTAGGTTCTCTGTATTAGCAGGAGTATAACAATAGAAACAGTTGCAGAAAGAAGGAAAAAAAAAATGTTTCGATAAACGCAAGTAGTTTCAGTCATTCGCATTTCCCTTCTTTCTCATTCTACCACCTTTATCTGAATTCAAATCCATGTCTTCATAAACAAGGTCTTACAGCCTACATTGTTCAGCACTAACGAAGTTTATTACTCCATCGCTTGTTGATTCTACACTTACGGCTATCACGTAGGTACACCTAATCCGTCATCGGTCGGAATATGCACGTACATACTCCACGGTTACCCTTTTAAAAATAATTGGCTTTTACAACAGTGTTAATATACCTATTGTTAGGCCTGTCAATAGGTACCAGGTACTTAATAAAATAGAAAATGGTCTACAAATCTACAGTATACAAGGCCTACAACGTTCTCACATCCACAAAATATTAAAGAATCTATGAAAAAGATCTTCAACCGACGTCGTTCGATGACATCGGATAGGTGTAGATACATGCTCACTTTTTTCTACATTCGCTTGGTTCGATCAGCCGAGTTCGGCCGACGACGCGAGATACCGGATTAGGTGCACGGCTCGCGTTAGCATAATGTGTCTCTCACGTACCCAGATTAATCTGTGTTTGTCTTGTACCTACTATATTGACTTTATAATATTGATGTTGTCAGTTATGTTAATTCGAGGCTTAGCTTTGTAGTTGTTTTGGATTTGTTTACCTGACACGTGGTTAAAGATGTATAGGTTTGTTTTCGCGTAGGTTTACAAAGGATGAAGGCTGAATTTCATTGCTTCGTAAGTGGAGAGGTTTATCTGAGTAGCTGCGCGGTTAATTTGCTTGCCAGGCACGCATTCATACCGATCGTCGAGGGTAGCAGTAAATTGTTTTGCCTACATTTTCATAAAAAGCTAAGGAATTTACATGTGTGTAGCTTAGCCAGTTATGGAACAGAGCCCTTACATAAACAGCCTATAATGTTCCCACTGCAAGGACACAGGCCTTTCTTCGAGTGGGAGTGGGCTGTAATCTACCATGCGGGTCCAGTGCGGGTTGGTAGATATCACATATCTTCGAATGTTTGGTTCTAGGACATGCCGGTTTCCTCACGATGTTTTCCTTCACCGTTTTGAGAACAGTGGTGATGAAATTATTTAGGTACACAAAATAAAGCGCTTGCCTAGGTTCGAATCTACGACCTACAACTAGTAAGTCGCGGCAGTTACAATCACAAGTTACAATTTACAAATTTGTAAATCTTACAAGAGCGTGTACCGCACAACTCTAAACCAGACTATTGCAACGGAAAAACGTAAACATACGAGTATGTAAATTGGAACTTTGGAATATTGCATTGGTATCAACAGTATATTAAGCATAATTAGGTAACTATGTCTGTCAATCAAATTAAAATCAGACTGAATCCTTATGTATGATACATTCATAAAAAACCTTCAATGTTTTAGATAAGCTAATACAAAATACACAATCTACATACACTCGCGGACTCCTAATCGAGCCACCGTACTTTTTCTTATTGAGTTTAAAGGCCTACAATATTAAAATAATGATGAAACAAAGAAAAAGTTTGTATAGTAATCAAAAAAGAAGTATGCAGTTCTGAAGCCGACATACTGGCCATCATTTCAGTTCCGAATTTGAAATCACGATCATTTATAAAGCTGTACTCAAACTATACTTCTATCCGAAAAGTACAGAGTTGCTCGATTTAGGACTCCAACATAACAACAACATAACGGCCTATAATGTTCCCACTGCTGGGACACAGGCCTCCTCTCGGTGAGAGGGATTTAGGAGTTCGGGAGTGTATGATATGTTTTATCATAATACGGATCAATTTCACATCATCTCCTTTCAAATTGAGTATACAATACCCATACATACTGAAAATGATAAATATGTATCACATCATTTAATTATCTTGTGCTATACTGGTGTGTATTACCTTGAGCCAGAGGCATTTCATTAGCCTGAGTAAACCCAAGTAACCCTTTTGAAATTATCGAGGCAGTTTCCTATTAAAGGTATGAATTAAGCAATTTGCGCACTTGTTCTTTTCCGGTTTTTTATTTGATTAAGATGGAACAGGCTATTCTGGAAAAACTACAAGCGATATTGAGATAATAATATATTCATTTGTTTTGTCATTAATTATTTTGACAACATTTTGTCAAAAATCTCTAACCACACTTTAAAATAATCTGAAAAATTCTAACTTTCTTCTATATAAAAAAAAAACAATGTGTCTACATGTCTTCAGTCATATTCTAACTACTTAATATTATAAATGCGAAGTAAGTTTGTTTGTTACTTTTCACGCCTAAACCACTGAACCGATCAACCTGAAATTTTTCATATACGTTATCAGGGTTCATCCCGAAAAAAAGTGCCGTTCCCAAGGAAAACAACAATAACGTTCTTATGATAATAGATGGCGCCACGTGTCTTTCGAACGGGATCGACACTTATGAGGGTGAAACCGCGGGGCGCTGCTAATATATGATCTAAAACCTGAAAGTTAGAGAATTGTCGCTATAGTTATTTAAAGTAAGGCTTCGTAGCTTTTTGACAATCAAAGCATACTAGCCTATCAGAATTCTTGACAGAAAAACAATAAAAAATATTCTTTAATGTTTAAAATAGGAATTATGTTTGGTTCTTTGTTGTTTTTGTTCTGTTTGTTAAAGTTTAGTGGTGAAATATGGTTGAACCTATATCACCATATACTGTACCTATATTTGCAAAATAAAATATCTTTATCTTTTACGGAAAGCATTGAACATTTGAAATAATAATAAAATTATTAAAATTACCATTTTGATTATGATTTTTAAATAACCCGTGCGGCTAATCAAACACAAAATACAACTTAACAAAGGTCCAATTTCACCAAACTACCGTCTTATTATAAAACGAGTTCTAACTTTGGTCCAAGCCCAACCTTCGAATCCTTATTGTATTATTTAATAAACTTTATTCAGAGCACGGTAAAGTTCTTAATGCAAATTGACAACTTGGACTCGTAACTCGTATTTAACGTTAGTTTTTGAATTAGAAATTGAATTTGTCGGAATGGACTTCAAAATTAAAAAATGACTCGATGGTTTAAACCTGGTTCTTAAGATAAACCTTGTTTTGTAATAATGCACTTGTAGATATGGTAGTTATGGGTGTCCGTGGCTAAATAATAGCAGTCGCACAGGTCGATCGATCAGGTTAAGCTACACTTGCCGCGGTTGGTCTGTAGATGGGTGACCATCTTTACATACGGAGACCACTCCGTGACTCGGAAAGCACTTTAAGACGTTGGTTCCGGCTGTCATTCGTGGATCTTTGACAGTCGTTACGGGTAGTCAGAAGCCCGAAAGTCTGACAGTTTTACCAAGGAGTATCGTATTACCCAGTAACTGGGTCGTGGAGGTCAAAATACTGGTATTCAGCTGCATCCAGTTAGACTGGAAGCCGACCCCAACATAGTTGGGAAAAGGCTAGGCAGATGATGGAAGTATGGTAGTTATACATATCGACACCTAATTACAGTAACACATCAAACGGTCGTGTGCACCACACTTTAGAATTAATTCTGTAAAAGCATCAGAAGATACGTAGGTACGTATTTATCCGAGAATTTCCACTCAGTATAATTAGTTAGGGGTACCGTTCTACGGTGGGTTGTCGAGTAATTTATACTGTATTCATTGAATTTATTATCCACTTGTGCGCTTAATAATTTAAAGACAAAATTATCTAATGACTCTCGTAACGTTTGTTTAAATGATCTTGCGTATTCTGTTTGCGATTTGAATTTTGGAATAAATTATGTTAGCAAGAGAAATTAAGGAACTCTTTGAAAATGTCTGTAAAGTGCTATCTTCTTGTTCACGTGTCGCTGGCAATTTACCCAATCACACTAATATTATAAAGGCGAAAGTTTGTGAGTGTGTTTATATGTTTGTTACTTCTTCACGCTCAAACAGCTGGACCTATTTTGATAAAATTTTGTATGGAGGTAGCTGACACCCTAGATTAACATATAGGCTACTTTTTATCCCGATATTCCCACGGGATCGACATTTACGCGGGTAAAACCGCGGGGCGCAGCTAGTAATATTATAAAGGCGAAAGTTTGTGGGGGTGTGTGTGTGTGTTTATATGTTTGTTACTTCTTCACGCTCAAACAGCTGGACCTATTTTGATAAAATTTTGTATGGAGGTAGCTGACACCCTAGATTAACATAAAGGCTACTTTTTATCCCGATATTCCCACGGGATCGACATTTACGCGGGTAAAGCCGCGGGGCGCAGCTAGTCATTTCATAAATTCAAGTTAAGAAGTAATTTTGATGTTCGAAAAGTGCTGATTCTCAGCCTTGACTTTTGATTTTGAGGCTGCAAAATCTCGAGAATATACTCTGCCTACTGCCAGACTGCTGACAAATGAACTCTGGTGATTGTAGCGGTATCTACAACGCCACATGAGAACAACGCGTCATACTGACGTCACGCAAAATCCTGCATCTCGCAAGCAGAGTTTACCGCGCAACTAGCATCGATACAACGGCCCGACATGAATCATCGGGCAGTTGCCCGCCAGACACAACACCCGTCTGGTCGGAGGATCCTCCCTTTTCTATAGAGTATGAGTGAACTGTACACCGTGTTCCTCATACCTCTATATGGTCTTTCGAAGCACGGAAGTGACATGCAGGTTCGGTGGAACGCACTGGTGTCTGTGTATAATAAAATAAATAAAATAATAATAACCATTTATTATTATCAGGTATCAAAGTCCCATAGATAAATACCTTATCCTAAGTATACATAATAATATAGTAACAATTTTGTTAGTAAATAAAACTTAATAACCATGTTAGTATCACTTAGTTGCACTAAGTCTTTGTGGTCTGGTGGCACTTGTCCGCGAAAGCGGCGGAATACCACATCCTGCGGCCACAAGCTTTCATCCATCACCAGGTGCAGGTAGCATGTTGGTATGCGCACCACGAACGCCTTGAAGTTGCGTTGCAGTGCGACTCCAGTAACTGCACCCTCGGCGTGTACCTCGTCTTTTGGCGCACGTACTCCACGATGTCCTCCACCGTAGTGGTGTAGTGTAGGCGGGAGATGTACACCGGTGTGTTCGGTGTGTTGGGTATACCTTCAGTTATCATAATCAGCCTATAATGTTCCCACTGCTGGGACACAGGCCCTCCTCTCTGTGAGAGGGAGTGGGTCGTAATCCACCACGCGGGCTCGGTGTGATTTGGTAGATGTCACATGTCTTCGAATTTTTTGGTTCTAGATTCGTTTCTTCACGATGTTTTCGATGTTTCTTCATGATGATGATGTAATTTACACAAAGTAAAGCGCCTGTCTGGGTTCGAACCCACGACCTACATATAATTATATGTAGGTCGTGGGTTCGAACAGTAGTAACGCCCGCGGCTAACGAGTTAACTCGTTAGCCGCGGGCGTTACTACTTTTCCTCTACTGCAGGCTCCAGTTAGTATACTTACCTACAGTTAGTGAAACCACAATATAACAACAATTTCTGTATTTTAGCACGTTCGCATTCTAATCTACTTTCCTTTACCTACGGGCACTCTCTCTCTTTCCTTTATTTTCTTTTATCTACTTTACTTTTCTTTACTTTACTTCTGTTCAAGTTTCTGACATTGATTGTCACTGAAGTGAGATTGCAACTTGAATTTTAACTTTTTTAAGGACGAGAAATTCAGTACGAAATCAATCAATGATAGTGCGTTTTTCTATGTCTAATAATATCGTTCTTCAAAAACCCTTAAACCCTTCCCTTGTTATTTTGTTTGTTTTTTATGTTTATGCGTCATGTTTGCCGCAAATAAACGGATTTTCTTTCTTTCTTTCTTTCTTTAAAAAAACGTTACAACCATAGAAATGTAAAAAAACAGGTTACAACTATATCATCTTTCGCCAAGAAAAGGATTTTGTTACTACTTAATGTTCCCAATTCTCGAATCCATTGATATTTGAGATCTGTCGTAGAATGATGTAACTCTACGCTCAAGGGTTGTTCAGGGGCTGCAAACCCTTGCGCTATTTCAGAATTTAGAGGGCGGAGTGTTTGTGTAACCTTTGATTCAGTCTTTCGTGGTATTTCAAGCACTCATTAAATTCTGATTTTAAATTGAGAATTTATGAAGATCGCAAATTAATTTTGTGGTCTCTTCAAGGACCAGATTCATGAACATTTTAAATGTACATGTACTTAAACACGCAAGTACTTTTCTATAAAATTCAATTATTTCGGTCTCATTCTGCAAGACTATATTTAGCCGGCAGCGGCGGCGACCTCTCGCGCCCGGCCCTGGTGCAAGCCATGGTCCGGGGCGAGAGGGAGTGGGAGGCAGTCACCTCCTTCTGCGCAGCAGTCATGCTAGCGAAGGAGGTGGCGGGACGGCTCAGGGAGAGAGCCTCCCGTCCCAGCCGCCGCGGGAGACGCTCCGGGCGTCGGGAGCCGCGCGACGACTCCCGGCCACCGTAGGCGCGGGCCTGCGGGCAGAGAGTAATGGGTAGCTCACCGTCCGATCAGGACCAGGCCCGTGCCGGACGGCGCGTACGTGTTCCACGCGCGCCTCAAAGAGATGTCAGCATCGAGGAGGGGCCCCACAGGGCCGAAGCCTGCCGGGTCAGCGGGATTGTCGGAAAGGGATACCGCTGGCCCGGAACATAAAGGGCTAAGGAAGGAACATGGGTGGGTTTTAGTCAGTAAGAGTCTGACACTCCCTTCCGCTCCACCCAGAGCGGGAGGGGTCATTTGATGATTTCCCATCCGCAAAAAAAATAAAAAAAGACTATATTTAGCTAACTTGGCAACAAGTGGGATAAAACTGAAATAACTATAAATATATCAATACTCCCCTCTTACGAAATGGAGACTTGTGTCCCATCAGTAGGAACATTATAGGCTGGTTATGAGTTACTTATGATATCAAAAACAAATATGTAGATCAAGAAGAAAGTAGAAATAAGCATTTCATCAGGCCAAATGCAACTTAATGATCCCTAGGGACTTGCTATCCATATGTGTTGCAAACGCAATAAATACAGACATGGAACACGCTTAGTTAGTTTTTGTTTCCATTTAAAAACTAAACTCTACAATTTTATCTTACAAGTTACAGCCCGTCCGTTACAACTTGGCTGTAAAATATAAATTGACCGCAATTTTTTATTGTTAAACTCACAGAGCACGGATGGTCCGACAGTGTCTGGAAACGGCAATACAATTAAAAAAAAAAACGTGGCGCAGAAAGTGTATTGAACGCAAAACTGCTGTTACTGACGGTTTACTAATGTTTGCCATAACTTAAAATGCAACAATTGTATAAACCAAACTTGTATTTGCCATAATTTCATTAGAGATAACGCTTCAGTTGCCTAATAAGTTGATATAACAAGAGTTATTAGTATAAATGATAACAGTGCAAGTAAATATTAGGAGGGGGGACGATTATAGAAAACAATAATAATAAAAATTATTTTATGGAAAACAAGACAATACCATTGACAGTATCGTCTCTAACAACGACATTCGAATATTGTCCGTGCTCTGTGGTTAAACTTTTATAATCCTCATTCATTAGTTTTAGTGTTTTGTTTTGTCCGTAATATTAATTGTTTACCAGATACTGCGGGTAAAGTATCGTTGGAAGTTAAGCAGTTACTATGTTTGTTCCATCAGAACTTTGGCCAAGACAAACAGACCGCCATGAAACATTTACCGTTAACGGTCAGGAATGTTATACTTCCGAAAGTTATTGCGTTGTAAGTAGGTATAGGGATTTCTAGGTTAGCGCTAGGTTCTTGTATAAATATATAACAGCCTTATGGAACCTTCTATTTGCGAGGTTGTTATGAACTTCCACGTTGAGGACGGTAAAGAAAATCTTACTATCACAATATCACACTTCACACTAATATTATAAAGGCGAAAGTTTGTGAGTGTGTTTGTATGTTTGTTACTTCTTCACGCACAAACGGCTGGACCAATTTTGATAAAATTTTGTATGGAGGTAGCTGACACCCTGGATTAACACATAGGCTTACTTCTTATCCCGATACTTCGGTACTACGGTAAAGAGTAGAGTCTAGATTAATGTTATGGTAGTATCTCTGAGCATTTCACAATAAAAATAATGAATAGGCATACCTGCGGGGTAATTGCGTAACACATTAACAGTAGCAGTAGCAATTTCATTTTGACAGTTCAACAACATTCATTGCGTTATTTACGTTGTTGAGTAGACACATTTTTCGAACATATGAAGCAATGGATTAGCAATATCCTTCAAAATGATTCAGATTGTGATTGATAGTGTGTTTACGCAGTTAGGGTGTTAAATTGTGATAATTGATTTATATTTCACAAAAGCACAATTACGTGATAACAAAAGCACAATTTAATGATCATCATCATCATCATTCCGAAAGACGTCCACTGCTGGACATAGGCCTGCCCCTCCACTTCGACCGGTTCTATGCCTATATGTTAATCCAGGGTGTCAGCTACCTCCATACAAAATTTTATCAAAATTGGTTGAGCCGTTTGAGCGTGAAGAAATAACAAACATATAAACACAAACACACTCACAAACTTTCGCCTTTGTGATTCATCATTAAATCAAATACTCTAAACCTAGATCATTCTCACGAGAATCCATTATTTATAAATAAATGTTTCACAGTAATATTGTTAAAGGCCGAGTTATCCCTAAAATGTCAGTCATATGTCTGAAAATAGGCAAGGATTGTGTTAGTAATATTAAACACATAGTAATCTATGTTTCATAACTTAGTAATTTAGTATGCCCCGACTGAAGGCTCCTTCAAATAGGCGCGACACGAAGGCACCGCAAGTCGCGCAACGAGCGGTGCCTTTGTGTCGTGCGCGATTATATCGCGTGTCGCGCCTGTTTGTAGGAGCCTTCATGCAGACTGCCCCGTTGGTCTCGTGGTCGCAAGCGCAACTGCTGAGCGTGGGGTCCTGGGTTGGATTCCCGGATCGGGTAAAGTGTTGTTGAGTTTTTCCATAAGGAATTTTTAGTAACAGCCCGGAGTTTGGAAGTTGGTGGTATAATACCGTGACTCGGAAAGCACGTTAAGCCGTTGGCCCTGCGCCTGATCTTTCTCCGGTCGTGTCGGATTGCTGTCCCATCGGACTATGAGAGTGAGGGAAGAGGGAGTGCACCTATGCCTGCGCGCACACTTATGCACTATAATATCTCCCGCGCCGAAGGCTAGTCTCCGTTGAGATTGGCCACCGTGACCGAAATACGGTCTGGAGGAGGCGGTACGGTTAAGAATGAAAATGGCAGTTAAGATGGGTAAAGTATATTTAATTGTAAACTATAATTAAAACAGCACATTTAAAAAAAATCTTTGACAACTTCCCGCTACACGGAGAAGAAATTTTTGAAAGTTGTCCAATGTTTTTAATCCGGGGGTGTATGATAATGCTTGTCTCCGACCTCAGCTTTGATTGCATTGTTATGGAGGCATGTTATGTTTGTCTTCATGCTACAATTTATGCGTGCACCAAATGTTACCGTTATGGTCTAGAATTTTAACGGTCTAGAAGATCTCGTACTTATGCTTAATCACCCTAAGGTTGAGTGTCACTTGCACGTCATAAAACGACAAGGGCTATTTGCCTATGTGACATTAGATATTTCTAACCTTAATGAAATTTCAATTTATTGGGAATTTGTGCCAAAAGTGGTAAAGCAATTACGAAGCCGATAATATATGCCGAACAATCATTGTCGTACTTAGTAGTTATGCTTGCGTCCACTAGAAAAAAATGTTTTGTTCGCGAATTATTTATTTTGGATAAAGTCAGATCTGACAATTAAGGCATCTAAAATTTATTAAGGCGCTGCTCCAGAGCAATCCACGGCTAAACTACGTAAATGTACTATTGTGTACTTAATGACGCTTTGTGTAATCAAGTAGAAATGCGTGTCTAGCAAGAAAATAAACTGCGCAGCTAACGTGGGAACCTCTTTGTGTAAATCCTGCATAGCAGTGGACGGTCAACTTTTGTCTGAGTTTCTTTAACAACTTACAATTTCTAAGAACCCTAAATTGACGTCACCAGCACTATCTTTTACAACAACTACTCAGACTTTTTGCAATCCCCTAACTAGAATGAAAAACTGCTATGAACAGCATGAAATATATATTTCTTTAAAAGAAACAATACAGAAGCTCTATAAAACATTTTGTTTTTACCTTTTAACACTTAAAACGTAGCATAGAAAATGTAGGTGACATTCTCGTGAAAAGAATTCTAGAAATGGGTGAAACTTCATTAATTTCTGTGTTACGCCTTCTAACAAAGCATTTTCTTAGGACGGGTTGCACCTATAAGCTAAACTTAATTAAAGAGATGGAATTCCTTTGAGCATAAAAAAAAATAACATTGCATTTTCGAGTGCTATGTTATTAGTTGTTTTTTTTTTTTAAAACGTTGCCCCACACTAGGAATTTCTCCTGTATTGTGGGTGCGTTTACAAACATTTAAATTCACGTACACAAACAGCCAGACCCGGAACAACTACTTGTAGGTCATACAAATATTTGTTCCGTGCAGGAATCGAACCCGCGACACGCAGCGCAGCAGTCAATCGCTTAACCACTGCGCCAACCGTGTCGTCGGCATGTTGACAACCTGATATTTAATGTTTCAAGCTATTAACAATTAGTATCTGGATATGGACGGTGCGGCCGAGACCAACCAAGAAAGAGTTAGCGGGATGACTTGGACAAATGACTCTGGAAACACTTGTGATACGAAAATCGCCCGTATTGCTACGGTGTAAAGACGCTGTCTGACGGCTGTTACTAATGATGTACGGTTGTCTGTAACGCGAGGGCCACTTCGAAACGAAGCAGGAAAAGATTTACTGGAAAGACTTTTGGTAGGCCTATTTATTATACCAGGAAAAATTCATGGGCTCGTACAAAACAAAACAAATAGTGATTATACATTCTTATACTTTTGAAGCAGTGGTGGCCCCCTGACTTACGAGTTGTAGGTCGTGGGTTCGAACCCAAGCAGGCATTTTACTTTGTGTCAATAATTTCATCACCACTGATCTCAAAACGGTGAAGGAAAACATCGGGAGGAAACCGGCATTTCCTAGAACCAAAAATTCGAAGACATGTAACATCTACTAACCCGCACTGGGCTCGCGTGGCAGATTACGGCCCAGTCCCTCTCGAAGAGACGATACCTGTGTCCAACCAGTAAGAACACTATAGGCTGAATATGCATATGCATTTTTCTGTAATAAAAGAAATCACACACAAAATCACTAAATATTCGTGAACTCTCATCCTAATTGCGTCTCTACGACACAACCCCCTACTGACAAACTCTCTTAAAAGATTAATCACGTAAACTCCAAAGCGTAGATATCTGTAACACAATACCAAAGTTTTTCGAGACACAAGGCAACTTTGCCTTAACTCGGGTTAACTTTCGGTGCAATCCTGCCGGCAACCTGAAAGTGTCACAAGTGATGTAGGTTGGTTCACATCACGACTTTTGAGACGGTTAGATAAGGCGTTACTGACAATCTGGGTTATATAGGTATTACGTTACCAGAGACGTTGACTTTGGTAACGCCAAAGCCCTATTTATAATGGGTACCGTTGTACCCATTATAAATAGGGCTTTGATTTTAACTAGCGAGCCGCTCCTTGGCGTCTACTCTCCCGTAGTTATGGACAAAGTTACTGGTTTTTAGTACTCTTACTAAGATTTTGTGGCTAAGTACAGCTGCACGGATCGATCGATCAGGTTAAGCTCCGCTTGCCACGGTTGGTCGGTGGATGGGTGACCAATTGACCATATTTACATATCTAGACCCCTCCGTGCCTCGGAAAGCACGTCAAGCCGCTGGTCCCTGCTCTCATTCCTGGATCTTTGACAGTCGTTACGGGTCGTCAGAAGCCCGAAAGTCTGACAACCAGTCTTACCAAGGGGTTTCGTATTAGTCAGTAACTGGAACTGGTTGAGGAGGTCAGATGGCAGTCGCTCCATGTAAAATACTGGTAATCAGCTTCATCCGGTTAGACTGGTAGCCAACCCCAACATAGTTGGGAAAAGGCTAGGCAGATGATGGCTAAGATTATTACACCATGGACAGCTGCCCCTCGCGATGTGCATTTGCCCGTCCGAAAAATTTAATTTGTCACTTGTTTTGACGGATCAACAACTTTCGGACGGGGCCGTATCTTCGTTGACGGTCTTCGAGAAACCTTTCTTTTTTTTTTTTCGCTGATAAATGACATTACGCATCTCCGCTCGTCGGGGGACGAGACGGAGTATGTGGGACTCCCTGCCAGGGTGGCAGTATACCCACTAAAACTCAGCGGTGTTCCCTCATCGCCTTGATGAGGAGGTCATGGGAATCCGGCTCAGCCTCATGGGAATCCGGCTCAGCCGAGAGTAGAACCCCTGCTTCCCTGCTTCGCACGGATATTACGATTTGACAAAACGATTATACTTCTTTATTATGTGAGGTCGGGGAAAAAGTTTTTCGTATTTTATAGATTTAAGTTGTAGTAAAATCTCTTTGGCTGTACTGTTTGTACCTGGCTGGTTTTGATTAGACAGCGCCTAACGTAAATTGACGTATTTTTAGTAGCCATGTTTTTAATCACGTCTAAACTTGCTATGGAGTATCTTAATTTGACAGGACTAAACTAATATTTATTTTCTGTCCTTTTCTTAATGAAATAGAAAGAAAAAGATGCACTGAACTTAAATTTAGTTTAGTTTGTGAACAAGGGAATCGGCGCCATTTTAATGACTTTGATGACTATAATCCCTTTGATTCTGCCTATAAAATAAACAATACCAGATGCTGTCACTACATTCATCTGACCAAGAATTAAAATTTATTATCGAGACCCGCGACAGTGGGTCAGATACCTACAAATAAAAGAAAAATATCAATATTACGATGTTGCACAGTCCGCCTTTTTTATTTCTAGATTTGTTGCCATCAAAGTTGAGATTAACTTGGGGAGCAGAAATGCAATATCGTGTCGCCAATGCCTATTGAATATCAATGTGGCGAAACTTCATGTACAGACGCCAGCACATGAAGCTACCCGAAACTGTAAAATTTTCCCAATCAACTTTGAACCATAAGCTTTAGCGATAAAGTTGAAAATCTATTAAAGAAATTTGACAGATTGTAGCAGCTTGATGTGATGGCGTCTGTACCTACAGAAGTTACACAACCACGAGCTACATAAGACTTGGTTCATATAACCGATTTACCAGTCCAACAATGTAAGAGGATCGAGTTTGACATTAGTCTATTCCGAGCCGAATATGATTGGACATTTATTCTGCGGTCGCTATTTAGTATTCAAAAATGTAAACAACTATGTGTATTCGGAAACATTACTTTAAAACTTCCGTTTAAATTTCACGCATCATCATCATCATCATCATTTCAGCCGAAAGACGTCCACTGCTGGACATAGGCCTCCTCCTAAATTTCACGCAGCTTCAACAATATTTTTAAGAACTCAATCATAGCTAAATTAAAATGTAGGAAAAAAAAGAAAGAATAATTGTTTATCTAACTCTGCACAAAAAAAACGAAAATTACAAAGAAATGCATAATAAAATACACACATTTAGGGGTTAAAAAATCTGTAGCGTTTAGGTACCTATATTTTTGACTGTTATTATCGCTGACATGAGATCTTCAAAGTTTTTAATTATATAATTGACCTTTTGAAGTATCTCAGTGGCAATAAAAACGATAACATAAAAAACCTTTTTTACAAAAATAAAAAACAACCGCCTTCCAAAAAAACGCAAAAAAAGGACTACAAAGTGAAAAATAACTTTAATTTCGGGAGTCGGTGTCTTTGGATATGTATCTTATTTTTTGCCACCAACTTCCGAAACTATACTTATTTTTCACTTTGTAGTGCTTCTATTGGCGTCGGTTGTTTTTTTTTTGTAATTTTTTTTTTTAGTTTTTATTTATGGTAACTACTCCAAACCAATTCGTATACCAGAACTTGCTATTACACAACAGTGACAGGAAGTATTAACATCATCAAGATACGATTTTTGACAAATGCGTGCACTGATTGGACAGGTTCACTCAATCTGTGTGGTTCTTTCCTCAAAAGACCATTTCAGACACCAATCTACATGGTCTTCACACGATCTGATCAAGATTTTGTCTGGACTTTAAAAGAGACTGTGACTTCTGAGTTTGTTTCGGCCTTTCTTCTCAGAATAGTCAGTTAGGAAACGCCGACCTCATCCAGTTTAAAAAAAAATATGATTGACGTGTAAAAGTGTTTGTACAAACCTACTTACAGAAATAAAATCATTTATAATTTACACAAAGTGGATTAAATACATATTATCTACACTAACTCAAAAATACCCCAGCAAAGTTAATAAAATTTCTAAGGGACCACTGCTCAAGCTTCCTAAAAATTTCAAAATCGGTTCACTATTGACGAAAATATCGATGAATATGCAAAAAAAAAAATATACACGCGAACATAATAACCTCTTCCTGTTTTGAAGTCCGTTAAAAATATAACCCTTTATTACAGCAGGTAGCACATACTTGATGGCATGCCAATCATAGCGCTGGATGCTGTGCTCTCAATATATCCATGTCGAAACAAGGCTACTCCGCGTCGTCGTGAACGATGGAGCCTGTCGACCAAAAGGATACAAGCATCCGTTCGCTATAAAAATGGTATTGGAGATAAAAATAGTTCTTTGCGGGGTTTCCTTTAAGTTTTATTTTTAGTTGTAGTCTAAGCAATTATTTTATAGAAGTTAAATAGTTTGTGAAAAGTAATCTCTATAAAAGTACTGATTCAGTTACAAAAAATTCTTACACTGGTAGCAAGCTACGCTATTGCCGAGTGTATCCCCAAAATCGTCATCAAATGCCAAAATGGCTGGAAATTAAATTACAACGAAAAACTAAAAGTCAATCAATATTCATAAAGGGTGTTCGCGATCCAAATAAAGTTTTCATTAACAACTCTGCGTTGAACGCTGAAACTAATTTTCTCGGCACTTTGTCGTACCTTCGGTTTCTCCTGTGCTTTGTAGATCTAACGTTAATAAACGTTCGAGCAGCAATAGCTTGGTTCGCTCTATTTACGGTTGACGACAGCCGACTGCAAGACTGCTGTTTCAAAATAAGTACGCTGCTCTTTCACTTACCTATTTCTATGAACTACCACAGTTTGCTACTTCCAATCACGATGTTTCTTTGTTTTTTTGTAATGAGAAACTGCTTTGATGAAACTGCTTCCTTTCTTGGTTGGAGTGAGTGGTGATTTATATTTTTTAAATCTTGCGTAACCTTTTGAAAAGTCCGCCCATCCGTGACAGGCAAAGCCGCACCGAAACGGTTATTTTTGGAACGAAGTATGTATATTGTACGTACGAAACGTATTGTATTGTACGAAAAGTGTAACATTTTGACCGAAAGGAACTTCTTTGCAACCGGGTTTCCCACAACACCTCTCGATTGTTTTTTACGGCTTAGTAGTCGATTCGCCCGAATTTACACGCCCAGAACGGGCGAATTGTCATAAATAAAAAGGACACTAGTACACAGAAGAGATAAGAGTTAAATATTATAAAACGTGTACTTTTTTCTTAACTTCATTGCATAAAATTCAAAATGTGCCAGTTGCCTAAAAAAATATTATTTAAAAGTGACTATTCGCCCGTTCAGGGCGAGTAATTTCGTGCGAATCGACTAGTAAGCCGTTTTTACGGAACCTTAAAAAGTAAAGTAATTAAACTCACATATCTTTTTATTATACTAGTTAACGTAACCTAAACTAAAACAGTCTCACAAAACGTGTAATATCATTGCCGTAATTGTAAACTCTTATTTAGTTATATTTAAAAGTTTTAACCGACAACCGTAACGAGATTATCCTTTCGTAATTACACCAAGGGTTTAATTACATAATGTTATTAAGCTCAACAATTAAGGGCAAAGCGTTTTACTACCTACATTTTACACTTGAATTTTATTTATTAACAAAATGTTTAACGCACCTGCATTTAAATGGAGTATCACGAAAGTGTCTGGTAATTTAGTGGCGAGATATTTTCTGCAGTGACGACATTTAAATTATAATTTTATAATTATTCCCTTCACATTTTGTTTTATTTCGGATGAATATTAACGTTTTATTTCAGGTAAATGGAGTACCGCGTATCGGCAAGCGTAGTGTGGGACGCCCCCCAGCTAGATGGACAGACGACCTCAAAAAGATGGCTGGGACAGAGTGGATGCGGAAGGCGGAGGACAGGGTGTTGTGGCGCAGCATGATAGAGGCCTTTGTCCAGCAGTGGACTGCGATAGACTGAGTTAATTAATTGTTTGCTTTCAGGTAAATTGTTAAAACTTGAAACAAATTGGTATTTTTATCGATTGACCATCTCTTCCGTATGGCCATCTTCCCCGGACTGATCTATCCTTGCAATCACGTCAATAAAAATATTTCCCTAATAAATAAGATTGCTAGCTCAAATAAATAAACCAACCATTTTTTTTATCGAAAAACTGGTTTGTATTTCATCATCATCATAATCAGCCTATATTGTTCCCACTGCTGGGACACAAGCCACTCTTCGAGAGGGAGTGGGCAAATAATAATCTACCACGCGTGCCCAGTGCGGGTTGGTAGATGTCACATGTCTTCGAATTTTTGGTTCTAGGACATGCCGGTTTCCTCACGATGCATGTTTTCCTTCTCCGTTTTGAGAGCAGTGGAGATGAAATAATTTACACAAAGTAAAGCGCCTGTCTGGGTTCAAACCTACGATCTACAACTACCACTGGACCACCGCTGCTCACAATTCAAATTGAATTTCATAATTCACCGCAATACACACCTAGCTATGACCTATCAGAATAATCAGGAACTTTTCTCCTTCAAACAAATGAAGCACCCACGTCAAACTTTGGAAATTTTATTCAATATCCAATAATTTATTCATCGTAGCATGGAGATTATTAAAAATCCCTTGACCCGTACAGGAGAACTTTAAATTTATTATGACTCGAAGTTGATCGGGGTGCGTCTACCTACGTTAACTGTGTCTGAAACTTTGTAGGAAAAAACTTTCTTCCATTTAACTTTTAAGTTGACATTAGGGCCGGTTGGTAGCTTGTTGGTAGGGTTTCGGAAAATATTAAAAATGGAGAAGTTACAAGGTACCTTTTTAGGGTTCCATAGCCAAGTAGCTAGTAGAACCCATCTTTTTTTTTCGGATAGGAAATCATCATATGAGGGGGTCATTTCAGAGTCCTCCCGCTCTGGATGGAGCGGAAGGGAGTGTCAGACTCTTAGTGACTGAAACTCACCCGTGTTCCTTCCTTTGCCCTTTATGTTCCGGGCCAGCGGTAACCCTTTCGGACAATCCCGCTGACCCGGCAGGCTTCGGCCCTATGGGGCCCCTCCTCGATGCTGACCTCTCTTTGAGGCGCGCGTGGAACACGTATGCGCCGTCCGACACGGGCCTGGTCCTGATCGGACGGAGAGCTAGCCAGAAGTGTTACATGCTCTGTGCTAGCCTGTAGAACCCTTATAATTTCGTTATGTCCGTTTGGCCATCTGTCCACCCGACCGGATGTCACACAGTCATTTTATTCGGAGACACCAATGGTGTAGTAAAATTACGTATTAATTAGGGGTGGCAGCCCCTATGTCGGAAGCCAGAAAGATATTTTCGGTTACAACCTAGCCTTTATTAGAAATAACTTTGTGTTTCTTAGTTCTTTAGAGAAATACTATGAAATACGAACTTATTTTTGATGTCGATCAAATCAATAACAACCAACCTACCTACCATCCCGACTACGGAACCCTTCACAGTATGTGGTCCGACACGCACATAGCTTGTTTTTATAAATTCTGACGCAACGTGACTGTAACTAAGTGTTAGTTACGGAAACTTTGTTCTACGTTCTTTTGTTTTTTTCTAAACAACTATAGGTAAATTAAGGCGCAGACGTTTTCCATATACCCACATACGCCAGCACATCAATTTAGTACAATCTGTCAATTTCTATAATAGACTTTCAACTTTATCACTAAATCATAAGGTTCAAAGTTGATTGGCAAAATTTGACAGTTTCGGGTTGGTTGATGTGCTGGCGTATGTACTTTCAATAAACTGCGCATAACTGGACATTGTTGCAACCGGAACCGTAATGCGGGCTTTACACAGGTGACTATAGCCGCACGAATTCAGCTAGGCCGCAGGTGACTAAAATCGCAAGTTCCAAAGTAGGTATTGACTATAAATTGCCGTGCGGCGACAGGTCGCTTGTGGCGGGTGACTAAAATCGACCGTGAAAATGCTCAGTCACACTTTCTTATATCTATGGTCGCAGGAGATTGCTCGCCGCATGAGGGTCGACATGTTGATGCAAAATTAACTAGTCACCTGCGGTTTTTATCGACTGGCTGACTGACTGGATGGCGATTCGCATTGTGAGGCGATTTGGTCAGCGACCAGCCGCATGGCAAAAATCGACCTAGTGTGTAAAATCCCCCGTACGCTGAGCGACACATCAGCGGGATTGTCCGAAAGGGATACCGCTGGCCCGGAACATAAAGGGCTAAGGAAGGAACATGGGTGGGTTTTAGTCAGTAAGAGTCTGACACTCCCTTCCGCTCCACCCAGAGCGGGAGGGGTCATTTGATGATTTCCCATCCGGAAAAAAAAAAGCCGAGCGATACTCGGTTTAGTAAGTTATCTTTGTTCTGTACCATAAATTTTATTTGTCTTATCAAAACCAATTGAACAGTTGTTTGGAAATCCGTTGTAATGGTATGGGCATGTGATATGGAGGAATGAGGAAAATGTCGTGAGAAATGTTTTAAACGTCTCAGTTAAGCGGTCGGCCTTTAATAGAGCAGTATGGAAGAAAAAGATATGTCTTGTAGCGAGTGCACAGTATAAATAAATTGGGTTATGGCAGGAGAATGATGATCTTATCAAAATCAGCATAGTAAAATAAATATTATTTCTATAGAAAGTTTCCATTCCCAAACAAAAACAATTCATTCCGCTGATCGCTCCAAGGTCTTACCATGGCGTGTTTAATAGGAATTCAATAAAGATTCTTCGGTGTCGTTCCATTTTCCTTAATCGGTACATTTCGCCCACCTCAATGAATCGGTTCGACCGTCATCCGATTTGATCCTCGTTGGCTTGATCTAAAATAGATCGCAGTTTATGTTCCATTATTGAATTCTTTTGCGATTGGATTGGTCATAATGTGGAAGTTTGAATAACAAGCTGTATTACTGTATGGGGAAAATAGTTATAAACAGCCAAAAGTGTGACGTGGTGTGGAGTGTGCGTGTGATGTGATGTGGAGGCGGTCTGTAGTTGCTTCAACTACCTTGGTCCTTTATTTATTTATTAAAACTTACACATGTTCACAATCATACAAGTATTAGCATGCAGTTCTTTCTACTAACCAAGAGAAAACTTAGACTAATTTAACAGCGGGTCCCAAACTAGGCACAGCCTGTATCTTGGTGACCCAAACACTATACAAAAGTTACTAATTCAATCAGTTCTGCTAGCGCAAGATTAGTATTGATATAATTATAGTAATTAACAATTTAAAAAAAAAAACAAATAATAATAATAATTAGATTTCATAATGATTAACTATTAAAAAAATTATAATTTACAAATTAAAATTAAATTTTATAATTAGATAATAAAAATTAAAAAATTGAGTAAAAAAGAAGCTAGAATGGACATACAAAAACAGTATTGTTTATACAGTAGAAATACCAGTTGTATGACAATTAAAATTTATAATAAACTAGCTGCGCCCCGCGGTTTCACCCGCGTAAATGTCGATCCCGTGGGAATATCGGGATAACACACTCACAAACTTTCGCCTTTATAATATTAGTGTGATTACCACCTGCCCTGAGAATGTTACCAATTACTAAGTACTAATAATATAATACATATGGAGAAGAACGGGCAAGAAACTCAAGGCATTAAGTCCGCCTTTGTACCTTTTTGTGCGAAAAGTTTAAATAAATAAATAAACTCCATGGACACTCTTTTAAATTATATTTAAAAAAAAATATTAGTTACATCATTGATGTTGAATTTATAATTATATGTGAGAACGATGTAAAAAACACGACGCGCCCGTTCACGAACATGACGCATAGATCAGCACCATTCAGCTCAACCATTTTGAAGGGAGCTAAATGATCCAACACACACGCCACCGTCAGCGAGACATTTGTGTGAGCATGACATACTATCAGCCGCCAGGGCACATTCAAGTCAATGAAAGACGTATCTACTTATTACCCGGTAAATGGTACATAGGGTGTAGTACATACATAGAATAGAATAGAATAGAATAGAAATACTCTTTATTATGTCCACCGCCATAGCATTGGTAAATAGACAAATATGACAGGTGGAATGTACACCGGAACATTGTAAATAATTCCGAGCAAAACCAGTGTTTCAGATTTATCCCAAAGCTGCATATCCAATGGTACTCGTGATTGGAATAATTTGGTTATACTGCCATGAATCGATTTCAAACGTCATTCGATTCGGATCTCGCGGGCCTGATCTGAAATAGATTGATGTTCAATTATGGGACTTTTTATCGTTTGGCTGATATTTTTTGGACGACATTTGTAGGCTAATATATTTTATTTAAGCGGCTCTCGTGGGTGACGTAAGAGGTGCCATGAAAAATTACTATTATTTATTTATAACTGTAAAAAAGGTTCTTAATAAAGGTTCTTTTTAATCAAAATAAAACAGAAAAGTAAACTATGTTATTTTTCACCATAACCAGTTAAAGAACATCCCTAACAGGTACAAACAAAAAGAAAATAATTTATATAATAAAATTTCTTCCCTAAACACTAAGTACAGCTTAGTAACTTACGTACAATGTGACGGCAAGTGGGATTCCCCGCCATTTTCAATTAATTAAGGAAATGTACATTTCCTTTACCAGTAGTGTACATTACCGAGTTTTTCCGTACTTTTCTTTGAGGTTAAAGAATTAATGTGCATCGGTTTTGATAGCATTTTTTTTTCAACTGCCTCTAGACTGTTATTGAAATAATATATGACAGACTAAATGCTATTTACGGAACAATTCTTTGAACATGATGTATGTGACGTGGCAGTACCTACTGTATTACTACAGTAATATATCGTCGACCATAGGTTCAATTGAGGTAAGGGACAAAATACCCAAAATGAGTTGAGTATACAGTTTTGTTCAGAATTTTGCGCTCTTTCGAATGGTGTATATGAAAAAATTCTAGCTTAAAAAAAATGTCCCTTACCCTACTGATTTTTGGATTCGAATTTCGAATCAGCCCCATAATAACAATGTATCTGAAAAACTATGCAATATAGCAACTTGAAATGGTGTAATTACCGCCGCCAATCCACTTCAAATAAGGTAAGGGTCTTCCCAATCAACGAATTATTCTTCACACATTTTTTCAACAAGACCTTTACACTATTTTTTCATTATAGATTGGATCCAACGTAGAGATCAATTTAATGTAAGGGACATTACTAACAAAATACGTTGGTGTAAGGGACGTCTATTTTCTTACATAGCTAACTTATTTAAATAAATGTTACACAGGTAGATAGAGATCGTCGACGATATTTTCTGCGTTTATTCTAAGCGAACGTTTTAACACCACTCCCCGGTATCACCCATTCTTCCAAACAAAAACGTAATCCTTTTTTTTTTTGCTTTTTTTTCGCTTGACTTTTCGAATGTAACCATTGTTATTTTATTGCCAGCCTGCACTAATGAGCATAAATACATAATCATGTCTGTCCATATATTTGTCAGAATGCTATATCTAACCCCCCCTCCCTCCCTCCCACTCACTGACAGGAGGCCTGTGTCCCAGCAGTGGGAACGTTATAGGCTGATTATGTTGTTTTGTTGGTATATCTAAACAGGGTTTGAACTAAAAAAATAATTCATCGACGGAACTACAATGTAACAACATAAAGTCAACACCAACCTACTACAATTTATTTTTCTTCTAAAATTAGAATTAATAATACCACCCAAACTTTTTCTTTGTCCCGATAATGACTCATTCAAAAGGTGAATGTAGTAAGAAAACATGGATTTACTAAAATTAATTACATAGTAGAACTTGATACGTACCCATTCGGCAGGTAAGTTTAAACGAACCTGTGCTGCCTTTAATAACAGTATTTTTAGTGTCTCCAATCACGCGATCTTTGGTAACTCAATTTCGGGAAGTAATCGGGTTGTAGGTAAGTAAATACTAATACATCATTTATTTATTTTCGGAAAAACACAGTTGACAAATTTAATTTTTCAAGTAAAAAACATTATAGAAAAAGTTTGTCGTTGGTGCCTGTTCTAATGACAATCATTGTATCATAGACACCAGAGAGGCACAATATCTCCCGCGCCGAAGGCTGGTCCTCGTAGAGATTGGCCGCTATGGCCGAAATTGGCCTGGAAGACTATACATAGTACGAATTCTAATTATTATTTTTTACTATGTGAGTATAAATAGTAATAAGCCAGACATAATTTTTGGAGGCCAATTCCAGTAATTAAAAACGATCAAAACTAGTCGCGATCTCATCTCAGCGACAATCAATGTCAAAAACTTGTCAAAAATGTTAGGAAATTAGACGTATTTTTGACATATTGAGACAGATCAGACTATGAACGTTCTTAAAATTGAGAAATTAAATTGAGAATTGCTCCTCAGATACCTATTTCTTCAATGGCATTATTGTACCAATATTGGAACGTTATCTGATTTTTATTGTATTAAGTAAATGACTTTATGTATCTCTATAAGTATCATGAAACTTATTGTTACGAGCTTCGGGTTCGTGACAATAAAAACTGCCGATTTAATAACCAAAAATAACAGTTTAATTAACAACAACAACAAAAAGCAATTACAACTCAAACACACTAATTAAAAGAACACAATCACACTACTGATCACTCTTAATTCGCACTTGAAGATCGCTTAGATGTTTTCGCTCTTGTCGCTTTATCCAAACTGTGTCGGTCGGCGCGCATCCCGGCCTTATATAGTGCCGCAGATAGTTCTAGAACCTTCCATTGTAGAAACATCTAGAATGTTCGAGTACATACCGGCCCCGACCGACTAGGTGTCGATAGTTCGCGAAAGTTCTACAAAGTTCTAGTATCGAATTTTCTAGAACGATCGTGACTCGACTAGTTCTGCTACTCGATACTAGATGGCGCTAGTGGTAACTAATGTCGCCATGTACCAGGCATTAACTGTGGCGCGCAACACTGCCCCCTCCTAAGACATGCTCGTCCCGAGCATTATCAGCCCCATAATAACGCGCCAGTCGGTCCACATGGACGATCTTAGGAGTACCTCTTGCACCTTTCTGTATCCGGTAGGTTACGTCATTGATCTTTGTCACAATCCGGTACGGTCCGTCCCATTTAGCTTGAAGCTTAGGAGATTTCCCTTTGCTGCGGACTGGATTGTGCAACCACACTAGTGAACCTTCGTCGAACCCTTTATTGTTCATTTTGCGGTCATAACGGGTTTTCATCTTTTCAGACATTTGCTGGCCCGATTGTCTGACGTGCTCATAAATGTCATTCATTTTGTTCCGCAAGTCATTCGCATAATCGGTTATACTGCGTGGGGCATCAGGTGGTATTCCGGTGATCAGGTCTGCAGGCAGCCG
The DNA here is from genome assembly GCA_951800025.1 of Oligia strigilis. Lineage (NCBI taxonomy): Eukaryota > Metazoa > Arthropoda > Insecta > Lepidoptera > Noctuidae > Oligia > Oligia strigilis. Next base: position 18,418,835 of record OX637544.1, on the reverse strand, counting down.
TAATTCTCTTCCAAAGTTTGCGAAAGCTGGTGTCACCGATGTACTTTCGTGAACAGCGCTTCGATATGACAACAAAAACGGTTGTATGTGCTTGTCCCAATCTCGTTGCCGATTTTCCACAACTTTGGCTAGGTACCTCTCCAATGTCTGATTAAATCGTTCCACCATTCCATCCGACTGTGGGTGGTAAGAAGTTGTTCTGGTTTTATGAGTACCCATAACTCGACAAGTTTCCTGGAATATTTGGGACTCAAAATTCCTTCCTTGATCACTGTGAATCTCTAAAGGTACTCCAAAACGACAGAAAACTTCATGAACTAACTTATCTGCAACTGTCGAAGCTTCTTGATTTGGAATGGCGAAGACTTCCGGCCACTTGGTGAAGTAATCCATCACAACCATGAAATACTTGTTGCCACTTTCACTTTCCGGAAACGGCCCCGCAACGTCAAGGGCTATCCTCTCCCATGGTGCACCAACATTGTACAATTTCAATGCACCTCTACTGCGAGTCTGAGGTCCCTTTACAGCTGCACAACTTGTACATTTGCGACACCAGTCCTCGACATCGTCCCGACAGTGGACCCAGTAAAACCGTTCCCGTATCTTCAGTAGAGTCCGTTTTACTCCCAGATGACCTCCTGAACAACCATTATGGTACAGCTGTAGAACATCCGGTACTTGAGCTTTAGGGACAACCATTTGCAAATGACAGCTGTCTCCCCGAGCATTTTCCCATTTACGGCACAGGACTCCATCCTGAATCACCAAGCTGTCCCATTGGGCCCAATAGCTTTTTGTGATCGAACTCATCGCTGAGACGTCACTCCACCTGGGCTTAGGAGCTCTGGCCTTCATCCACTCCAGAATCGGCTTAATGTCCGAATCTTCCTGCTGTGCACGTTGTAGGCTTTCCTTCCACTCGTTGCTGAGGTCTGTCTTGAGCATCCTCACAGGTACGACTTCTTTACTTTCTTGCCTAGTACAATGCTTGCAGTCTTCAGGACAAGGTCTTCTTGACAATGCATCTGCGTTGCCATGTGATTTCCCGCTGCGATGTTCGACCACAAAGTCGTATTCCTGCAGTAGCTCAATCCATCTCGCAACTTGTCCTTCTGGATTTTTGAACTGCAATAGCCATTTCAGTGCAGCATGGTCAGTTCGTACGTGGAATTTCCGCCCCAGAAGATATTTGCTAAAATGCTGCAATGACTTTACCACAGCAAGCAATTCCCGTCTCGTGACACAATAGTTCTTTTCCGGCATTGACAGCGACTTGCTGAAGTACGCTATCACAACCTCTTGATCACCATTCCGTTGAGACAACACACCGCCAAGTCCTATGTCACTTGCGTCTGTGTCAATTATAAATTCCTTGCCCGCATCAGGGTACCCCAAAATAGGTGTTTTGCACAGACGGTCCTTTAGCTCCTGGAATGCGATGTCGCAACTTTCATCCCAGCAGAAATGTCGCTTCTCCTCGGTTAGCTTATGCAGGGGTTTGGCTATGTCTGCAAAGTTCTTGACAAATCGCCGATAATAGGAACACAAACCCAAAAATGCTCTGACCTGCGTCTTGTCTTTTGGAACTGGCCAATCCTTGACAGCGGCGATTTTCTCTGGATCCGTGCGGATACCTTCTTCAGACACTACATATCCCAAAAAGCTAACCTGTCGTTTGAATAGTGAGCACTTCTTCGGACTTAACTTGAGGTTGGCACTCTGGATCTTCATGAGCACGCGTTCCAGGTTTTGAAGATGTTCTTCAAACGTGCGGCCTACAATGATGACGTCATCCAAGTAGACCAGGCAGGCATCACCAATTAGTCCGGTAAGTACAAGTTCCATCAACCTTTCAAACGTTGCCGGAGCATTGCACAATCCAAACGGCATGACTTTAAATTGCCACAGACCCTTTCCTGTCGAGAATGCAGTTTTCTCCTTGTCCTTAGGATCAATTTCGACTTGCCAGTAGCCACTTTTCAGGTCCAGCGTGCTAAACCACTTTACTCCAGTAAGCATGTCCAGCGTGTCATCGATTCTTGGCAAAGGATAGCTGTCCTTCTTCGTAACGTCGTTCAGACGACGATAGTCAACACAAAACCGCATGCTGCCGTCCTTCTTTCTTACCAGCACTACAGGTGAACACCATGGACTAGATGAAGGTTCAATAACGCCATCCTTCACCATTGCCTCAATCATGGTTTCCACTTCCTTTTCACGTGCTACCGGCAATCTCCTTGGCCGCTGACGGATAGGCAATTCTTCTCCTGTGTTTATTTTGTGTTGAACTAAGCCAGTCTTCCCGATGTCAGCATCGTTTGACGAGAAAACATTGGCGTACTTGAGTAACATCTTCTTCGCCTTGACCATTTCATTTTGGGACAGAGCGCTGCGGCAGTCGTCTAAAAGTGTGGTCACTTTCGTTTGTGCATCCTTGCTGAGGGTCCCAGTCGATAGATATTGGCATCGACGCAACCAATCCACTTCCTCGCAAGTACCGACTAGTGTGCCTTTTTCTATAATCTGTTCCTGATCACAAAGGTTCAGCACACGTACCCCTGAGATGTCGGTGGCTCTGACCAAAGTTCGTGCCACTTTCCATGGAAGGTCATTGTCTACCCTTTCCACGAGTACACAACGATGTGTTTGCCTAGGATTCCGAGGAAGACTAACCGGCACAATCGTTTCCGATCTCGGCGGAAGAACAATCTTCTTAAGGCTGTACACATTACCTGGCAACGCCCCTTCCACGAAAAGTTCCTCTTGTCCACATTTCAAAACACCTTGCTTGACGTCAATCTCGCAACAATTCTTCCTCATAAAGTCAAGGCCCAGGATGCAATCGTCCATTATATCGGCCACGATGACATTATGCAGGTAGATTCTGTTGCCTAGCTTCAACTCCATCTTCTTCTCTCCATGGACGGGTATGCGCTGACCGGTGGCTGTTACCAAATTAATGCGTTCCCGGTTGTATGCGGAGTCCCCAAGGGACCGACTTGTAAGTTGGGAACTGACAACCGTGCGAGAAGCTCCAGTGTCTATGGTCAGCTTACACGGCGTTCCGTTGACCTCGCCCTTGATGATTAGGCTGTTCCCGTCATGGGTTTGTGTGATCGAAACCCTTGGGGCTCTTTGAACATCAGCCAGCACCCGCCCCGCAGTCCTGGCTATTACTCGTTTCCCTGCTGCTGATGCTGGGCGGTGCTGTTAGCCGCACTGCCCTCTGGAGATCGGCCGTCTTCTCTTTCTGCAGTTCGCTTAGGGTAACTGGATCGAAGGTGGCCCTTTTCGCCACAGCCGTAGCACCTAGGGCTGTACCCTTTATTGCGGTCGCGAACTGTAGCCGCTGCAACCTCCCTGACGCGATGGGAACGATGATCCTGCCGCACAGCTTCCACCTCCAGTGCATGGGCCAAGGCGTCCTTAAGCGTCCCATGGTGACCGAGCCTCACAGCAGCTCTAACTTCAAGGTCGCGGATGCCGTCGATGAATGCCTGCACCAGGTTCCCATCAATAAGCGCAGGTACAGACTGGTATGCTTTACGAACCAGCTTCTCCACTTCAAGGGCCCACTGCTGCAGGTTTTCGTTACTGCGTTGCACGCGATCCTTGAGCTGCGCACGAAACACGTGTTCCAGGTGAGCGTCGCCATACCGAGCCTCCAATGCCTCAAGGAGCTGCTCGTAAGTCACTTCCTTACCGAGAGCTTCCAGAACAGTTAAGGCCTGGTCGCGTAGGCCTAGGGTGAGAGCAGTCATGGCCTGATTTTTATTCCACCCGTTCGCCTTCATGACAGCCTCAAACTGGATTTTGTAGGCCGACCAGGAAGAAGTTCCGTCGAACGGTGGCACTTTGAATCCCCGTAGCGAAGGTGTTGTAGCTACGGGAGCTGCGATTCCATCACCAAGTTTAAGGTAATCCAGCGTTTTCTTCACGTCAGCCATCACGGTTTGCTTCACGTCAGCCATCACGTTGTCAACCCGATTATTAACTTGGTCGATTCGGGTTTCAGCTTCCGACAGGCGGTTGTCATGTTGAACAACCTTATCCTTCACCTCCTTCATGTCTTTCCCGAAGGTAGCGTGAAGGTCCTTCATAAGGAGCATCTGCTCTTCCTGGCGGCGCGCCTGCTCCTCCTTATCACGTTGGAGCTGTTCTTCCAACCGACGAGCCTGTTCCTCCTGTCGACGAGCTTGTTCCTCCCTGTCACGCAGCAGCTGTTCCTCCAACCGACGAGCCTGTTCCTCCTTGTCCCGCTGCAGCTGTTCCTCCAACCGACGAGCCTGTTCCTCCTGTCGGCGAGCCTGTTCCTCCTGTCGGCGAGCCTGTTCCTGCAGCATCATCATCAGGGCAGCAAAGTCTGGTGCTGATGATGCTGGAGCAGCTGTGGATGGACCGGCCTCCGTGGTCGGTAGCTGGCCTTCCGACCTCTGTGGCGTTGCTCCACCGAATCGCCTCTGGTCCGTCTCTTGCTGTCGTTGACTCCGGGTACGGATACCCTCCGTGTCGTCTTTGGGTAAAACCGGCATAATCCTTGCTTCTGACACCAATTGTTACGAGCTTCGGGTTCGTGACAATAAAAACTGCCGATTTAATAACCAAAAATAACAGTTTAATTAACAACAACAACAAAAAGCAATTACAACTCAAACACACTAATTAAAAGAACACAATCACACTACTGATCACTCTTAATTCGCACTTGAAGATCGCTTAGATGTTTTCGCTCTTGTCGCTTTATCCAAACTGTGTCGGTCGGCGCGCATCCCGGCCTTATATAGTGCCGCAGATAGTTCTAGAACCTTCCATTGTAGAAACATCTAGAATGTTCGAGTACATACCGGCCCCGACCGACTAGGTGTCGATAGTTCGCGAAAGTTCTACAAAGTTCTAGTATCGAATTTTCTAGAACGATCGTGACTCGACTAGTTCTGCTACTCGATACTAGATGGCGCTAGTGGTAACTAATGTCGCCATGTACCAGGCATTAACTGTGGCGCGCAACATTATTTTTCCAAAAATAATTTTGTATTGACATCAATTCGCTTTTATTTAAGGTCAAACCTTCTGCAACTTTCAATATTAAAAACTTACCTACTTTATTAAAAGTATTTCGTTATTCAAAGGTTGATTTACAAAAGTTACGAGTATATATTGAAGATACAAAGTTTGCAGAACTAAAATCGAATTCATGTATGAAACTTGATATTACTAATTTAAGTTTCGGGTACCGATTATGTTACACTCACTTTCGTCTGACTTTGGTTTAGGTAAAACTAGCTGCGCCCCGCGGTTTCACCCACGTAAATAATCTCTCTCTGTGCAAAGTGACTTTTCTAATTTCTTTTCTTCACTCTTGATATCGCGCGCCATGGAAATATTTCTACATTCTGTCAATTCTTCCGTTTCTACGTTTTTTTTTTAAATTTATGGTTATGTGAAACCCAATAATAATAATCTAACGTAAGTACGTAGGTGTTGTTACTACACCAAGAATATCCAACATTTGCTTAATATAAAATTCTAGTGTTTTACCGCTATTTTCTTGAAAGCGTGTGTAATGTTCTGAGAGCAACGATAAGCGACTTCACCTATTTGTTTACAGGAAATACATTGCACAGACACCGCAAGATATTCTATAAGACTGTATGGGATCTGGTACACTCTTGCGCAAGACAATTTTGCGAAAGCCACTTGCGCAAATTCACTGGCGCGAAAAAACACTTTCGTGAAAGTATCTTCGTAACATAGTTTTGAAATAATCAATGCTTATTTTAATTATTAACTCTTTGATTGTCGTAATTAGAGACACAATAGAAAGACAATTGCTTATGTCGGACTGTGTAACATAAGACATTCGAGAGGTTAAGGACAGAACTGGCACAAATGATTCAATAAAGAACTGGTTATTAATAATGAGGGAGCGTAAAGTTCTCACTCATCATTTATTTATTTGTCGTGGATGGATGGCGCCACAGTACAGCGTACAGCGACATCTAACAACTTTATTGGTAAACGAATAATTAGGTAATCGAAAACGCAAGCGAGCCCTACTGCTTGGACACGATCGTCTGTGGAAGGGATGCAGCGATGAGTGGTGGAGAGACCGAGTGTTGCGTCAGTCTACAGATGACCGTCGAGCTCGTCAGACGTGTGTGATTCATTTGTTAATCACTAGTTAATTAAAGTTCCTTTGAATTCAAATTATCTTTTCGTTCGAGTACCCACTGCAGTGCTCACACCTATCTAAACTACGTCGGAACGTGAAAAAGACCCGATGTTTTGCATCTCGGCCACCCATGATGCGACATATTTATTATTTCAACATCATAATCAGCCTATACTGTTCCCACTTCTGGGGCACAGGCCTCTTCTCTGTGAGTGGGAGTGGGCTGTAATCCACCACACGGGCCAAGTGCGGGTTGGTAGATGTCACATGTCGTCGAATTTTTGGTTCTAGGATATGTCGGTTTCCTTCACCGTTTTGAGAGCAGTGGTAATGAATTTACACAAAGTAGTAGTAGTACGACCTACAACTCGTAAGTCGCAGCCGATACCACTGGGCCACCACTGCTCTCTCCCTCTGCTCTCTTTATTATTTAATTAATAACTAATACCTAAGTACCAAAGTCTCGCTGTTTCGTCTCGTACTCAGTACAAAACATTTCTTCTACTATGCTGGTTTTCTAAGACCACAATTTAAAATTTCTGCTTTTTATCTACCTATCTCAAAATAGTACAACACAAAGTCGCTTTTAGTTTATGTCTGTGTGAACGCTTAGTTCTTTTTAACTACACAATGAATTTTGATGCAGTTTTCATCACTATTTAGAAAATGTATTCCGGAAGGTTCATATTTTTAATACATTAATATTTAATTTAGAAACAGCACCAAAATCTCGTTGTTTTCACATGTCGCCTCATCGGTATACTTGGCTCTCTTGCGAGCAGAGGTGGGTCGATAATCTTCTATATTTTAACGGTATAATAAGCGACCCCAATACACGCTCCTCTAACTACTTTTTAACATATGCAATTATCCGAACATCAACCCGTTCATTAACTGCACCCCTGCCACTCACCATCAAGTGAAATTTTAAGTTAACCTTTATAAGTTAAATAAGCAAACATTGTAATGTTAACTAGTTGCTGAACTACTATACAATGCAATTTACCTATCCTGGGGAAATGCATAACGAAACACCGTCCGACCAGTCCACCAGGAACTGCCGGTAATGCAACAAAATTAAACGTCTACGCCTTAACCTCATCGAAATAGAGTCTATTTTTCGATGTCTTTAAATGACGTGATAGTGCATGTAGAATTGGTAGAAATGTCACGTAAAGTGTCCGACTAATGGGTATCGATTTTAATGTAACGCCTGTAAACATGATTCGTGTTATGGAAGTTGAAAGTTGAAAACAAATAGAATTGTCTGTCTAGAAGTCCAACGATTTAGAGTTTAGAGATATGCATGTCAAATAAGTTTCGTTCGTTTGTTATACTATTCTGTACTAGAAAAACAAGATTTGGTTGATGGCCGCGAAAAATATATTATTATTAGGGTAAGTCCGGGGGAGATGGCCCTACTAACATTAAGGATCTATAGCCAGGAAACCAAGTACAATAAAAGAACAATTTTAATCACAAACAAAGCAATATGTATATTTCTTATAAAATCTTAATGGAATACAGTCTTCGAATTAACATAACATAGAAAAACTTTAAGTTAAAAAAAATATACCTACGATTGGCCATCTCACCCAGAGTGTCCGGGACTGATGGCCACAGGGCTCGGGGGGAGATGGCCAATACTTTTTTTGCCGTTTCCTTTACCCGTCCTGTCTCTAACGACGGTTAGGGAAAGAAAAAGAGAAGTCCTTTTCTTTATTTCCGCAGTTTGAGCACATGTCTTCAAACTCTGTGCAGTTTTCGTGCACCCACAGCTTGCAAATATTACATTGCAACTAATCTTCGACTAGTTGTGTCTTATTAATTGTTCTCGCCGCAGCCTCGGCAGTTGTCCACTTTATTTTCGTCTACTACACTTCCAGAGGAATCGTGATAATCTACTGGTATTTCTTTGCAACTGCTGTTTGAGATTTGACGGTATTATGGGATTAAGGTCATCTATCCCAAATGCACGGGAGAGATGGCCATATCAATTTCAAAAAGTATGATGCAGTCTCCAACGATCGTTTTTAGGTTAGAATACTAAAAAAGTTATTAACTTCACAATAAAACGTCAAAAACAAGCGAAATTGAAGAAACTTTTTTGCGACCTCATAATATGTTAACCCCTTATTTTAGATCATGCACCTGTAATAAAAACAATATGGAATTTACTTACTTTTTCAATGTTTTTTTGCAAAAAAGCATGCAGCAACTTGTTGCCGATCACACAACGAAGCGAACTAAATTACTATTTACGCCATTTGTTGTTTGTAACTCGCATTACTTTCTACTGGTCATCTCTCCCGTACGGCCATCTCCCCCGGACTTACCCTATTGTATTTATAAACAACTTATATTATGGTACCAACCAAAAAATGAGCCGTCTCCTAATTTTTTTCCAGTTACACCAACATACCTAAATGTTTGGAGAAGCAGTATTTTTTCGCGATTTCAGGTTTGGTCCCATAACAAGGGATTTTGTTCTAAGTTTACCAATTACTTACTTAGTATTTTTTCTCATTATTGGTTAAAAATAAACCTATAACCAACAATTTTTTCGAAGATATCTGGAACTATTTATAAATATCTATGCTTAGATATCCATGTAAAGACAATAAATATATAAAAACTTGTACCGAGTGGGAGGGTACCCGGTAAACACGTTACGTCCACAGGAGCTACATTAGATTATCTTTTATTGACACCTGAGGCAGCTAAGGATGTGCCAAGAGCCGCTATTATCCTCAGCATCTTAGTAGGGTTACGTATCCAAAGGATGCCTACGTAACTCTATTATTAACGAGGCTATTCCGCTCGGCTGAATTCAGTCATATTTAAATTCTTGAAGTGGGTACGTATGGGATAAAAATGATAGATGACAATGTTCAATAGTTTGGCCATGACTAAGTCCACCCTAAATAAATACACGTATAAAATTTAGAACGGAAGGTGAAAGTCTATGCAAGGTGTAGAAGCTAGTAGGATGGCTAAATTATACTGCTGCTTATAAAGTCAAATTGAACATAATTATTATCCGGACCAAAGGTTTGGTAATATAAAGGAGCGAGGGAGCACACCCGATGACCGTCAGCCAAGTGAAGTGAACATAACTAGTACGAACACTATTTGTAATTGGGACATAGTTACGTCACCTACATCTAAAATGTGTAGCTTTAGATTAGAAGACGTGTAACGTGTTTGTATCTTTTTGGCCTGGGAGCATGTACGGTGAAACCATACACTTGTAGTGCACTAATGCTTATTCGTGCATTTTTAGCTCATTTCACTAATTGTATTACCAAACCTTTGGTCCGGATAATATGTTTAATTTGACTTTATAAGCAGCAGTATCAAATATACTGCTGCTTATAAAGTCAAATTGTGTGTGTGTATGTAGAAGCTATTAGGATGGCTAAATAGCCATCCTATTAGCTTCTACGCAATGAATATTCTTGCGATAAAATTATGTACGGAAAAATATATTTTCCATTGACATGAAAATACATAATGACATTTTGTTAAATAAAGTTTCTTTCAAATAAATTTATTAAACAAATACATAGTTTAGGGGGATAAACAGGACGGGCCCGTGGCTAAATAATAACAACAGCACAGGTTGATCGATCAGATTAAGCTACGCGTGCCGCGGTTGGTCTGGGTATGGGTGACTATCTTTACATACCGTGACCCCAAAAACTACCTGGCAAATAATAAATAATGAAACAGGTAGGAAAAAACAGCCTAACACTGAATTTAATTTAGAGACTGCACATGGCCCCATCAACTCAGATGTAGAAATAGCTCAGGAATTTGAAAACTTTTTTTCTAATATTCCCCTTAAAACTACTGAAGCTTTAAATTCATCCCCCACACTTTCTGCTGCCTTACTTAAAAAGAATGTAAAGGCATGCCCTTTGGAGTTTAGGTTTCAGCATACAAGCCCCCAGGCTGTTATAAAGCTTTTAGAGATCTTAACATTAAATCAACAGAAGATCTCTGGGGAATGTCTGTAAAAGTATGTAGATCTTTTATCGAAACTATTGCGCCCTATTTAGCTTTCATATTTAACACCAGTGTTGACCAAGGAGTCTTTCCGGATCTTATGAAACATAGTAAAGTAGTACCATTGTTCAAATCCGGTGATAGTAAAGATCCTAACAATTATAGACCTGTGTCAATTCTACCAGTTCTCAGTAAGGTGTTTGAAAAGTTGATGCTCAATCAAATGTTACGTCACTTTAATAAAAATTCCATCTTTCATGAACACCAGTACGGTTTCACCAAAGGGCGTTGCACTACTGACGCCGGTGTTACCCTAATAAAGAACATTTTTAACGCCTGGGAAGAAGCACAAGATGCCATTGGAATCTTTTGCGACCTCTCTAAGGCGTTCGATTGCGTAAACCACGAGACACTTCTGATGAAACTGGAGCACTATGGAATTAGAAAAGCAGCACTTGACTTGCTAAGATCATACCTGAAAGATAGAAAGGTTAAAGTTCAAGTAAACGGCGTAAACTCATTAGGGTCTGAAATGACAATGGGTGTTCCTCAAGGTTCGATATTGGGTCCATTCCTCTTTTTAGTTTACATTAATGATTTACCCCAATTACTTCAAAATCAACCGAAGATGGTGTTATTTGCAGATGACACATCGTTAATCTTTAAAATAGACCGACGGTCACAAAATCTTGACGACGTGAATAACTCTATTCTTCAGGTCCAAGATTGGTTTACGGTAAATAATTTAGTACTTAATGAAAAAAAAACCAAATGCATTAGATTTAAATTACCGAATGTTAGAAGTAGCGAATGTGAAATCATATTGAATGGCCAAAAACTAGAATTTATTGATCAGACAGTTTTCCTAGGAATCACGCTAGACGAGAAATTACAATGGGGACCTCATATAACATCTATTGCGGGGCGGCTAAGCTCCGCCGCTTATGCTGTTAGAAAGATAAGACAGTTAACAGATGTAGAAACCGCGCGTTTGGTCTATTTTAGTTACTTCCACAGTATTATGTCATATGGCATTTTACTATGGGGTCGGGCTGCTGACATTGAATCCATTTTTATTTTACAAAAGAGAGCTGTCAGAGCCATTTACAATCTACGTCGTCGCGAATCTCTTAGGGAACTATTTAAAAAGGTTAATATCATGACGGTACCTTGCCAATTCATTTATGAAAATATTATGTATGTAAGAAAAAATCAACATCTTTTTAATAAAATAAGTGATAGGCATAATTTTAATACTAGAAATAAAGATAAATTAGATCAACCTTTTTTTAGATTATCTAAAGTACATACATCTTTTATGGGGTACTGTGTTAAATGCTACAACAAAATACCTTGTGACATATTGCAATTAAATGAAAGAAAATTTAAAACTCATATTAAAAGTACACTTTGTAAACAAGGATATTACAAATTAGAGGATTATATCCAAGATAAGAATGTTTGGAAACATGCTGGTCCTGCTCCATAGGACAATCTAAAAGTCTAGACAAAATCAAACTTGTTCCTAATTTAATTTATATATATATTTTTAATTATGACATCTTATTCTAATTCATTTTTACATTCTGCGACTACAGTGGCTCACACACTTGTTAAAGTTCAACTACTTTTGCATTTTTTTTTTTAAATAACTTGTAAATATGTGAGCACCATGTATCTATCACTTATTTGATTTACCTGTCATTGCTTAATTTTTAATTCTTTTTACCTTTTGTGGTAGACTAATTTTATTATGGGTGCATCGTGTTCACATATAATTTTTATTATGTATACAAGACCTTGTAAAACATTTTTAAAAGAGTAACGGTGGAGTTTCTTGCCCATTCTTCTCCATACGAAAACTACCTTTTCGAATGGGCGACTAGAATCATTTCTATTTAGTTTTTTTTTTTTTTGACGTTCAAAAGTGCCTTTAATGTGCCTATTTGAAATAAATGATTTGACTTTGACTTTGACCCTCCGTGCCTCGGAAAGCACGTTAAGCCGTTGGTCCCGGCTGTCATTCGTGGATCTTTGACAGTCGTTACGGGCAGTCAGAAGCCTGAAAGTCTGAGAACCAGTCTTACCAAGGGGTATCGTGTTAACCAGTTACTGGGTTATGGAGGTCAGATAGGCAGTCGCTCCATGTAAAATACTGGTATTCAGCTGCATCCGGTGAGACTGGAAGTCGACCTTGACATAGTTGGAAAAAAGCTAGGCAGATGATGATTATCTTAAATAGTTTCCTAGTCCCAGTTTTGCTGATAACTCCTCTGAAACAAAGCCGCAGTAAAACTATTTGTGAAAGAGGCATTTGAAACAACAATTCCCCTATTTTAATCACACGGTATTTCGATAAATCGGACCATTCAAACTTAGGATATTCTACTAATGTTCACGTGTTTCAAGGTTAGCACAAGATGGTTTGGGGCTGTGCTCCCGAGCTGTTAAGTCCATCCGCTTAAGAGCGTTTACGACGTAGTAGGTACGGCATTTCATACAAACTTTCAAGCCCTTGTTTTTCGAAATGAATGAACCGATTTTAATGAAACTTCATACACATATGCAGATACAAAGGTCTAAAAGAACTCCCGGAGTGCCACTGTTTTTTTTTGACAGATTAGGACTGAAATCAGACCGTGAACGTTCTTAAAATTACGAGAATTGTCCTTCAGGTACTTGGCAAAGTTACATTTGCATAAAAGTGATCATGAACAAATGTTGCGTGTTCAATTAGACAGTGACAAAATAAACTGCTCTGTTTTCTGGTTGCCTGACTTGTTGGCATCTGTTTTCATTAAACGTTTTGACTAAATAATTAATTATCCTACTGTCTGTCAGTAATCGTTGCGCAATTTGCATAAGCTTGCCTTTGGAACAGCTTTCAAGATTAGTTTTTGTTTACAACATTCTTGTATTCACGAGAAGATGCGAAGATGTTTTTAAATAAAATGTAATAGGTAATAGATAGATAATATGGGCTGGGGCCCAAGTCTGCTATTTTTATAAATTTGTCATTCCAACACGATCCCATTGTCATTTTGCTAAAATTTCGTAATCTGCTAAATTCATAATGGTCGGTCAATGGCACAGAACATATTATACGATATACTCGTAATGAATTAAAAGCAATGACTGCACAATGACGTTCTAATTGTAGGTCACTGATCAAAGGAACTGTCAAAATTTTAGCAGATTACCACATAAGTCAGTAATTCATTTGTCATTATGTACGAGATTACCATTCTATGCCATTTCTTTCAATGGAGTGTCAGTGGTTGACCATTGGAAAGTCATAATGACGCCATTATATTAGTAGATTACCAAACTTGTCAAAATCAACAATTATGAAATCAATGATAGATAGTTTTCATATAATCTGACCAAGATTATGTCTGGACTTTAAAAGAGACTGTGACCTCTGAGTTTGTTTCGGCCTTTCTTCTCAGAATAGTCAGATAGGAAACTCCGACCTCATCTAGTTTAAAAAAATATGATTGACGTGTAAAAGTGTTTGTGCAAACCTACTTACAAAAATAAAATCATTTATCATTATCATACATACATGATCAGCCTATAATGTTCCCACTGCTGGGACACAAGCCTCCTCTCGGTGAGAGGGAGTGGGCCGTAATCCACCACGCGGGCCTAGTGCGGGTTGGCAGATGTCACATATGTCTTCGAATTTTTGGTTCTAGGACATGCCGGTTTCCTCACGATGTTTTCCTTCACCGTTTTGAGAGCAGTGGTGATGAAAATAATTTACACAAAGTAAAGCGCTTGTCTGGGTCCGAACCTACTACCTACAACTCGTAAGCCACGGCCGTTACCACTTGGCCACCACTACTCTTTATCATTATATTAGTATCATTATCATTTATCTACATATTCTTACAACAAATATGATCAGTACCTACCAGTATTTTCAGTAACAAACAGGCACAAATGAACCAGCAGAACAACCTTGACTATTCTCCATTTCGAGTTGACGTGAATCCCCCTTAGGCCTGTCACCCTAATGCTAATATTTATGTACAGACGTGCACGTCATTCTCACACGAAGCTTACACTCATATTGCGAGTTTATCTCGTATACTGTGACGTAGGAAGCAATTTATTTTTCTTAAAGACTCCGCGGTCTCATGAAGATTGATTGCCTGAGCAATGACACAGCCCCATCTGATTGACATAGCAATTTACTTCGCGTTTTTAATTTATCCAATCGCTGTCTCGAGTTGTCTTTAAATTGATTCAGTTCGAATGATTCTATTGAGTTGTGCTTGAATTGATGTTGTGTTATTTATATCGGGAAGGAAGACAAACGTTATGCTGTCTCTTTATTCTGTCGTAATTGGTTCACAGGCTGAGAAAGTCTGTGAAATTGTATTGTCATCATCATCTGCCTAGCCTTTTCCCAACTATGTTGGGGTCGGCTTCCAGTCTAACCGGATGCAGCTGAATACCAGTATTTTACATGGAGCGACTGCCTACCTGACCTCCACAACCCAGTTACTGGGCCTCGGAAAGCACGTTAAGCCGTTGGTTCCGGCTGTCATTCGTGGATCTTTGACAGTCGTTACGGGTAGTCAAAGGCCCAAAAGTCTAACAACCAGTCTTACCAAAGGGTATCGTGTTACCCAGTAACTGGGTTGTGGAGGTCAGATAGGGAGTTGCTTCATGTAAAATATGGTATTCAGCTGCATCCAGTTAGACTGGAAGCCGACCTCAACATAGTTGGGAAAAGGCTAGGCAGATTGATTTTGATATTCTTCCAATACCTTGTAGCGTTAAAACTCATTGCTCAAAACTCGACTCTCGTTCCAAAACAGTTTTAAAGCGCCCCCTTCAGATTAATGCGAGAGTTATCAATCGCGCGATATGAGTCGAGCAGATGACGCCTTTACAAATGGATAGAATTCCGTGACGGACGGCATTAGGGGCCGTACATAAATTACGTCACACGTCAAGGGGGAGGGGGTTAGCATAGTGTGTGACATCATGTGACGAGTCATGCTTTGTGACGTCACAAGTATAACTCTCAAGTATTAATTCCAACTCTAAAAGAAGCAAGCAAAATTAGTAGGTATGTAATGATTGTTGCAGCAGTGGGTTTCTGTAGTTTCTGCCTACCCGCATGGAAAAAGGCGTGAGTTTATTAATGTATGTGTCTATCAATAATAATTGTTATGGTTTTATTTGAAATCGCAAAATACATGACGTCACATCAGAGAAGGAGAGGGTCAAACTAATAGCAACATTTGTAACAACAATGGGGGGGGCTACAAAAATCATGAAATTAGTGTGACGTAATTTATGGATAGCTCCTTACGCTTAAACGCTCCCAACAGAGCTGCGTGAACGACGCTTTGCATAACATTAGCATGTTTAGCGGAGAGTATTGTTAGAACCTACCTCTAAATATTTGACGGAATTTTGTTACAGTACTTTGGGTTGATGAATTGTCGAATGACAGTAACTTTAAAGGCCAATTTAGGTTAAAGTATCGAGGAATTAATTATTCTATGTACGGTCGAACAAGCTATTTGGTGTACAGGCAGCTAACATACAACTACTTTTAAACAATGATGTGGGTGTGCTGAGTAGTCAATTCTTTTGCACCACTCTATTAGGTGGACCGACGACCTTGTGAAGGCCGCAGGAACCCGTTGGATGCGAGAAGCACAGAACCGGTCGAAGTGGAAGTGCTTGGGGGAGGCCTATGTCCAGCAGTGGACGTCTTTCGGCTGAAATGATGATGATGATGATGACTCTATTAGGGATGCCATAAGCTGAAAAAGTTGTAACGCACAAAATAAAACTAAATATTGGCAGTGTAATGGAAAGATGAATATTTTTGCCTGTATACCAAATAGCTTGTTCGACCGTACGACTACCTACCATCGTCGCTCTTGTGGTGGTTGTAGTAAATATTGACTTACATTAAGTATGAAAAGGTTGTCGGTGATGTTTAAAGTATGGGCAGCAGCATACTCTTTGGAAGCTGCTTTACCAATACTGCAATTATCGCTTATCACAACTGTATAAGGTCTAATATCGTCAATCATCATTCGCCTGCCCTTACGCCAATTTATTTGGGATCGGCGCAACATGTCTTTTTCTTCCATATTTCTCTATTAGTCGTCATCTCGGTAGTCACCCCCTTTCTAACATATCATCATCACACATTCTATCCATCATTTCTTTAGTCTTCGCCTACTCTTATAGCCATCGACACACACTAAACGTCCCCAGACGTAATAACAAGAAACTTCTGCTGTGCCCTTCAACCGATAAAGTATACCTATTAATAAGATATAAAAAAATATTTTAATTTACAAGACTTAATTCACTGCCCGTCTTAACTTAGGGTGCACAAAGTTGGTCACTAACTGTACAACAGAAGTCCAAACTTAAGATTTTCCAAGTCAAGCGAACGTGTTAGGAACACCACCCTTTTTTTTTTTTTTTTTTTTTTTTTTTTTTTTATCGTGGAGAAATGCTCATGCATTCTGCACTACCACGGGGAGATAGTGCAGTTATGTGGGACTCTAACCCACTAAAACTCCACGGTGTCCTCCTCTGCCGCTTATGGCGGGAACACGGGCACGCGTTAGCACTCATCCGTGAACCCGCCGCGGCTGTCCGTCACCGGACCCTCCTCCGGGGAGTACTCCCCATCACCGGCGCACCAGAACACATAGCACGCCGTGACCACCCCAGGGACCAAACCAGCACATGGGCGCCAGACGACCCCGTCTCTGCCACCCTTGGTCCCCCTGCGACGGGTCAGGTCATTGGCCCCGCCGCCTGCCAATTTTCGGCCGCAGAGGATAGGGAGAGTGGCCAACGTCATACCAACACTCCTCTTCCCCTGCGGCCCCACCGCGTCCGCCATCGATCGGTGGCGACCCCGTCAAGGCCGCGGAAGGTAGGGAACACCACCCTGCGCTGTGCAACTTAAGTAGAAGATGTTGGAGAAAAAACAGCCAGGCTAAAGCGGGCCGGCCACGTTGCACAAATGCAGTTGGAGAGATAGACAAAGATCTCCACTCAATGGACGCCTGACGGTGGACATCGCCATGGGAGTAGACAGCGGCGAAAGTGGTGTGACGATGTGATCATGTTTGCGGGCTAAGATGGCCAGAGCTCGCACAAGACAGAGAGGTTCGGAAGGTAAAGGAGGAGGACTTTTCCCAGCTTTGGAACACAAAAAAAAACATAGCAAACTTTGAGGAGGTCGACAAGTATAAGAGTCTAAAGAAACAACGAAGAAGAGTACCATCGACGAAAAGAAGAAGATGAAGGAACTGGCTCTCAAAAAGACAGGTGGAATGTACCGAAAATTTAAGAATACTTTTAAGCGTACCTAAGTACTTCTGTGTTAGCGGGATTATCCGAAAGGTTACCGCTGGCCCGGAACATAAAGGGCTAAGGAAGGAACAAGGGTGGGTTTTAGTCAGTAAGAGTCTGACACTCCTTTCTACTCCACCTAGAGCGGGAAAAAAAAAGTACCTAAGTACTTCTGTGTAGCGAAAAATCAGCAAAACTGTAATTAAAAGTATTCTACAAAGGATTGGAATCTAACAGCGTCGTATTCCAGTGTCGTTTGGAGCTTTAACTCAAATGGACAAACTCTTAGAACGTTCCTCAACTTGAGGAAGCTATAATTAAAGTCAAAAGATTGCCCTCCTATAAGGCCATAAGTCGGGCGACAAACGAGCGAAATTATTAAAATTGATCATGACTGTTTTCCCTGAAAGGTTAGGTAGAAGCTGTTACTATGTATAATATACCCACATTTCAACAATTCCACAACCTAACCTCTCTTCCCCTCTCTATTACGGGTTAGCCCGTATGGAGGTCGTAAAACGACAAAAATCATATTCTGCCTAGCCTTTTCCCAACTATCTTGGGGTCGGCTTCCAGTCTAACCAGATGCACTGAGTACCAGTATTTTACATTGAGCGACTGCTCTTCTGACATCCACAACCCAATTACTAGGATCCACAACCGCGTGCTTTCCGAGGTACGGAGAGGTCTTGATAATATATAATGATGGTCACCCATCCACGGACCAACCGCGGCAAGCATAGCTTAACCTGATCAATCGACCGGCTGCCTCTCAAAAATAAAAACGACAAAAATATCGTTCTAATTATTCCAAGGAGAAGTACTAGCCGCATAAAAAGTATCCTGTGTTCTAATCCAGGCCGTGGTGTACTTCCTTTTATTCATTATGCACCCAAAGTCTCAAAAAATAAGTTTCACATTTATACCAATACCTACATATACTCGTATTAGGAAGTAGGATAGAATTTCCTGTATTTATAATATAACAACCACTTAAAGCCATGAAATCAGCAATCAAATTCAATTAACTTCTCAATAAAAATTAAATTCTCAATATCATGAAAACAGCACATGTTTCGCTCCATGTGAAATATGTCGAATGAAAGGCAAAAATTAACAACAAGTGAAGCGTCTTATACGATAAAATGTTCAAGCTTCAAGCATTTTTCACTCGGAGTGAAGTGATGGCCATTTTGTGTGGACGTGACGCATGTTTTCTCCCAACTTGTATTTTTTTTTTGTTTTCTTTTTAGGCGTCATTTTTACCGCAAATGCAATTGTTTTCTTCTTCTTCTTTTTAAACGTCTATACACAAAATGAATCAATAGTGCAAAATTAATTCATTAGTGAACCGATCTAACGCTGTTGGATTTGGCATGACAGCGGCATCTTTCACTCGCCTACCGAATTATCGAAAAATGAAATGAAACAAAATATAACGTTCATTCCACGAACATGGAATGAAACAAAAAATAACATTTCCGTGTAAAGCATCAGAGGGGCAATTCTCGTAATTTTAAGAACGTTCACAGTCTGATCTCAGTCTCAATCTGTCAAAAATACCTCTAATTTCCCTACATTTTGACAAGTTTTTGACATTTGTTTGTCGCTGAGATGAGACTGCGACTAGATTTTGAACGTTTTAAATTAGTAGAATTGGCCTACTGATATCAGCTTTAATAATGTGTTGGTTCGCGAATTTAATAGCCTCAGCCTCACTGTCACTTTAGCCGAAAGAAACAAGAGGCAGGCAATTTATTATGACTCCCAGAAGTCAAGGGTGATAAAGGATGTTCTCTAATATTGTTGTTCCAAATTTGAAAATTTAATAGGAGTCGAAGAATTAGAGTATTTTTCAATTGAAGGTGCTAATATTGTTTTGATCGAGTTACTACCAGTTTCTGAATTAAGAATTTGAAGATCAGGGGGGCTGTACTACGTAGGTATAATCAGAGAGATTGGGATTGGATTTGGATCGGATTGATTGGTATTTTAGCACAGAGAAAAAAAAATAACTGAAAAATGCTTCATCAATGGGAGTTGATACGATTAACTTAACGGTTAACTGTCCATTATGCTATACTTTTATGATTCTGCCTAAGTGGGCCTTTTTAGTCCCCCAGAACTCTACTTTAGCATCGCTTAAGGTGATTCCTCCAATATAAGGTACCCGCGTAATCAAAGATTTCTTAGGTTTTTGTCAAAGAAATTATGAATTTCGCGGGCTGTCGCCAAGCACTTTTCAAGGCGCCCGTAAAGAAAACTAAAAATAGAGAGAAAGTTTGACAATAATTGTCAATTTCAAATATCACACTAATATTATAAAGGCGAAAGTTTGTAAGTGTGTGTGTTTATATGTTTGTTACTTCTTCACGCAAAAACGGCTGAACGGATTTGGATGAAATTTGGCACTCAGATAGTTTATAACCAGGATTAACACATACGCGGGTGAAACCGCGGGGCGCAGCTAGTTATTTATAACTAGCTGCGCCCCCCGGTTGATATGTTAATCCAGGGTGTCAGCTACCTCCATACAAAATTTCATCAAAATTGGTGGGGTTGGGTGGGGGTTGGTTGGTTACACACACACACACTCACAAACTTTCGCCTTTATAATATTAGTGTGTTATACAGTTTGTGCGTCGATGTCCCCCTATCACCCTGTATATACGTTTATAGACAGATAGATATAAATAAAACTTAATTCACAAACCACTTTAGGCTAAAAGTCTTAACCACACACTTACTTAATTACAGCAAAACAAAAGCCCTTAAACCGAGCACAAATATGGTGTAACTACCCCAAAACTGTACCTAATCATTATTTAAAAGCTCACAGTTTAACTCGGTACTTTTATGTAATCATCTGGTTAGCAACAGAAAACCTGACCTTGGAATATGAACCCTATGATTCCGGTTACAAAGTAGAATTTGCAATGCAAGAGTCGTACATGCTTAACACATTACAAAATAACAGTGCTCATCTGCGCAAGTTTACCAAGCGTTTTCATTTGAAAACCGCAGGAGAGTCGCTGAAATGCCGGATTCGTTTTACTAGATTTGGCGTTCTTCCAACTTTCGAGCAGTAAATAAATTATGACGCGAAATGTACGTAGGTAACTGCAGCGATGCTTAGATAAGGCTTTACGTGGCCATGGCTTTTTAGGCCGATTTTAAGCCTACATTTTGGTCGGCTTGTTAATCATTATTTTTTTAATACTGCAAGACAGCTGCAAAAAATTTAAATATATTCTTTTTATAGGGTTCCGTAGCCAAATGGCAAAAACGGAACACTTTTGGATTCGTCCTGTCTGTCTGTCTGTCCGTCCGTATGTCACAGCCACTTTTTTCCGAAACTATAAGAACTACACTGTTGAAACTTGGTAAGTAGATGTATTCTGTGAACCGCATTAAGATTTTCACAAAAAAATAGAAAAAAACAATAAATTATGGGGGTTCCCCATACTTAGAACTGAAACTCAAAATTTTTTTTTTCATGAAACCCATACGTGTATCTATGGATAGGTCTTCAAAATGATATTGAGGTTTTTAATATCATTTTTGTCTAAACTGAATAGTTTGCGCAAGAGACACTTCCAAAGTGGTAAAATGTGTCCCCCCCCCCTGTAACTTCTAAAATAAGAGAATGATAAAACTAAAAAAATATATGATGTCAACTTCCACCGAAAATCGGTTTGAACGAGATTTAGTAAGTAGCTCGCCGCCCGGTGAAAATTTAAAAACATATGATGGTACGGAACCCTCGGTGCGCGAGTCCGACTCGCTCTTGCCGGGTTTTTTTGGGACTGGCATCTCGCAAACTTGCAAGTCAACCCAGAAGGTGCTTAACTAAAGAACTGCTTAACCGGTTTTGCCTGTGGATGCCTTAATAAATGAAGGCCTCCAGCCATGGCTTTAAGTAGGTTCTCGCGCAAATCTATTTATCTATCACTAAGGCTCAGTCGCATTTACTAAGTTTGAACTTAAAATACTGGCAGATTTTCTCGATTTATGACGACCGACACGTGTGAATCAAATAAAATCGAGTAAATGTACATTTAACTGACGATTGCCATCGTGTTTTTGTAAGCAAATCTATAACAAACTGACGGATCTTATTGATCATCAAAACACGGCATATCAAGGGACTATGAGGTGCTAAACTGTAGATGCACAATTTGCTCGCCTACAAATCTATGCAATTATTATTTATTTTTTTATTTATTTCAGGCATCAAGGCCCATATAAAACACATACAATACAATATTAATAACATAAAAATAGATACCATAAATACATACAACATTATAATTAAGTAGGTACACTAAAAAACTAACGAAAACGAAGTGTCTGCGTCGTGCACCGGCGGTACACAACACCCTTCGGCCAGAACTGTTCCTTGAGGAACTTCTCGAGATGATGTGTCAGAACACGCACCATGAACGACTTGAAGTTCGTGTTGTGACGCGACTCCAACTTCCCGACCCTCAAAGTCCAGTTGGTCTACTAACAATAACGCACACATAGGACAAGACGTAGACCCAGGATTTCCATACCTTCTATAGACGCGGACAAATTGTCCATCGTCTGCTCAACACTTAACGTTCGTCAAAAATCGAGAAAACGCGCTGGGACCTTTAGATGGGGATACATTTACTTCATAGTCAACCCTTCCATAACCCATCGAGTGCTCGTTCGGTGATTTTGTAGCGGTATCTGCAACGCCACATGCGAACAACGCGTCACACTGACGTCACGCAAAATCCTGCATCGCGCAAGCAGTGTTTACCGCGCAACTAGCATAGATACAACGGCCCGACATGAACCGTTGGGCAGTTGCCCGCCAGACACAACACCCGTCTGTTCGGAGGATCCTCCCTTTTCTATAGTGTGTTCCTCATACCTCTATAGTTTGTTTTCCAGCTAGCTGCCTAAATATCTATTATTACAACCTAAAATAAATTAACAAGCTGCCCTAAAGTTTACTTTAATCAAAAGATATCTTAATATTTTGGACCCCTTTGAAAAGTATTAATTAACTAAATGTCTTTGTCTCTTAGATGCATTATCTAAAATTAATAAGTGATACCCTATCAGTGTTTGGGTGCGTAATTAAATAAAAGGCATTTGATTCTGATATTCAACATTCTGATAAGAAACATGGAAAACTTGGCTTTACTAAAAGGAGATACAATTAAGTCAAAGTCAAATCATATATCTCAAAATTTTGTTAGAAAATGGAAGGGGCAAGAAACTTCATAATTACAATATTTTAGAATTATTTTAACAATTGACCAAAAATCTCTGTTCTTATCGTGTACCTTAGGCCCGTGGAAAATGAAGGTATTTTCTTCCTTCTCTAAAAATGAGGCATAACAGAAATTAAAACATAGATAGGTACTTAAGACTGATAAAAATAATCAAAACATAGCTAATTAAATTACACAAACGATCCATTTCCCAAACAATTAAATTCGGAAAAATTAACATTGCACTCGTATAACTTCAGCAGTAGCTTTAATTCATAAGTAACTTATCTTGTCAGCGGATCGGAGCCAAACAAAAACGGGAAATAACACTGTCTATCGCTGTCTCAACACTATTCATTCGACAACAAAAGAATTCGACGTAATTTGGTGGTTATCCAAGCGGTGTCACGGGTTTAACTGACAACTGCGGATAGTGATGTTACATATCGATGACAATGCGAATCGAGTCAGCGTAAATTCGGACAATTGTTAAATGGTGTTTTTTTTGTTTGTAGATATATGTCGTCATGTTTGGAAATGTCTTGCTGTTTTGTTGCGTAAAAAATATAGGTATTACCAGATTTTTGTGTACTTACAGCATGACCAATGTGCTGAGTTGGTGTGTTGTTGGTGCCTGAGGTCGGCGACGTTGTTGGGGTTTAGAAAACAGTGATGACTTGCGTAGTAATTATACCTATATAACATACTATCTGACCCAGCGAACTTCGTACCGCCCCGCCATCCGCTCTTTTAAATCTCTGATATCTACTAAGATATTAATTTTAATGAAAAGCTGTAAAGGGAAATTTTGTTCTACATGAAATGCAAAACGTATCTGATGTATTTAATTGGATAGGATAAATAACCCATATTTTTTTTGTAATATGTAAAAGATAAAAATGGTTACTGTGGGTCCTTATGAGATAAAGATATACCATCGCGGTCTTTTTTATCGATCGTTTTAAGATGTACAATTCGTGTGCGTTACCCCAGCCAGAAAATGTCAAAATCGTAATCTAAGTGCAATAGATTATAATTAGATATACAGTTTCTGTAATTGGTAAGCAGATTTTTTAATTTGGTAAGCTGTTAGTTTTTTAATAAAAATATTATACAAATTAAGTTGTAACATTTATTTCAAATTGATTTCTAATTATTTAGATACCATTAAATTTATTTCAACATACCCGTTATCTGAGCTGATTCTGAGATCTGGCTGCGGTAACGTTACTCCAGCCGGAACTGTTTTGTTTTGTTTTTGTTTTGGAACTGTTTGTATCTGCATCACCCAAAGGTTGACTGGTAGAAAATGCCTATGGCATTAAGTCCGCCTCTGTGCATTTATGTGCTTGAAGTATTAAATAAATAAATTCAAAATACGCTTCACCACATCGTGAGATTATTATTGAATCGACGAAACAAGTAGGCATTTACGAATATCGATTACATTTAGACAAAGTACATCACTAGTTCGAGATGCTGGCTGCGAGTATTATTGTTAAGGAAAGCCATTCAAAACGAGAGGGCTGGCTTTATTATAGCTTTTACGATGTCAAGAGGAATTTATCGGACTGTGATGTAATTTGCCATAGAATATAATGCTGCCCTGGCAAATCTTTTCATTGATGTGGGCTTATAATACTAAAAGGAGCTCAGTGTAAATTTCATTGGAAAGTCAGCTCTGATTTGAAAGGAAACCAATTTTGTGATGTTCGAATGTGAATAATGATTATGAGACATTTTTATGTGGTTATATTATGAGACATTTTTCGTGTGAGAATATACTTCATTTTATATTTATTTTGCTAAAGAGCTTGTTGTTGTGTGTGTTGTTCAGACGATTTGTAGAAAATACCTTTTGTTTTCAACATGTACCTAAGTAGGTAAGTACCTAAATCTGAAACAAAATTTCAAAAAACAAGTCCCACGAATTTACGAAGAAATGTAGGCGAGCAGGAACAGTTTTTCATGCTAGCAAAGTAACGAATTTCAGCAATGAAAATAAACTCAGATCGTATGTGAAAACAGTAAATAATTCATACTCCGATTTTTAATTTAAGAGCTTAAGAAACATATACCAAAATTACAGCTAATATAATAAGTACTCAATAACGAAATGTTGACAAAAAAAGGTCGATAGCAGCTGTCATTTTAATCTAACAAATTAAATTAGAGTTCAGAAACATCGTCTTTCAATATTTTCCTTCCAGGAAATTTCAAACCCTGTTTTGAAACGCGGGGGTTTCTAAACTGAGTTTTCGATCAAAAAAAAAAAGCTTTGTATTCAGTCTATAAATACTTCGGATATCTACGAGTACGAGTACCAATAAGTACCAATAGGTAAATATTTCCCGGATATTTTCGGTGTTAACCAGCTGAATATTTTTCGAGAATTTTTAAATAAACATTTTTTCCCGTGTGTTATAAAGCATTTTTAGTCCAGATTTTCTTGCCAATTATTGCATTTACAAATGAAAAGTTAAGTACAGTAACAGACAAAGGTCAAAGTAACAAAATCGCAAAAAGTGGATAAGAAGAAGTTAGAACAAAAATAAAGGAAAACATTTAGTTGATACAATTACAGCGTCTTTTCCTTATCAACGTAGACCAGCATGTGTAGATTATTCCACAAGGGAAAATTAAATTATTTGCTCCTACGTCGACTATTTTATACAGTGTGTACCCATCGTGTGGGTTGAAAATTAGTAATCATTGGTTAATGAACTGGATTATGCCGAGACTGAGAACATCCTTAATGTTTCAAAATAATTCTCATTATCGCGTTTGACCTTCTGGAACCTTGTCAAAGACACACTTCGCATGTGACCATGTTATTTTTTTTTTTTATTACAATTTTATAACTATTATTGTTGTTACTTATCTCTCTCTCAATACGTAGAGCTTTCACAATTCTGTGTACGTAAGTGCTAGTTTATTTTAATTTAAAGGGTGTGAGCCTGGAGTTCTGTCATACAGGCCCTGTGCCCAGTATAGACTCCAGCTCTCACAAAGGTTTGAATATGCATGTGAATTATATTTTTTGTACCAAATTGTACCTTTTTGAGAGAAATAAACGTATATTATTATTATTAATGGTGTTGGATGTAAATTCAGAGATATTAAAGGCTAAGTAAATTCACAAGCATACCTAAATTGTCCGTATATTCAAATTACAACTGTCATTCTTTGACAACTGTCAGCCTTTGATAGTATGGAATGGCTATACCAATTGAATTAAGGAATTGAGTTAGGGGTCAATTTGATTAGCAATTAATTTCCCGATTGTACGTTATAATATACTGTGTTTTATCACAAATAAATAAAAAAATTGTAATTCTTTGTTGCATATTTAAAGTTTTCTGAGCTTTCTTCTTGTTTTATTTTCAGTACGTCCAAAAATAATTATTAAAACTAAACCCCTATTTGATATCTATACATATATATCTATTATTATAAATTGAAGTGGCTTTTCGTGTCTGTCAGCGTGACCACGTTGTTCTTCTAAACTTTGCAACGGATTTCGTTGCGGTTTTCAACATCATGTAGGTACAGAATTTATTCCGGAAGGTTAATGTGTCTAATAATGCCGTGCTCAAAAGCGGTATCTCAAAAAACATGGTAACGTTGATTTTTATGGCATCAGAAATACGCATCCAATGCAAGCTAAACCAAATAGTGGTATCCTATTACATATGAAAAAGACGTTAAAAAAGTTATCCCTATCTCAGTTTTACATCAAATCACTAACAGAATATGAAGCTTAAATTTTCTCGAAACTAGCTTTTCCTGAGACACCGCTTTTGCGTTTAGCAAGGCAGAATACATTAATATCCTTATTTATCACACTAATATTATAAAAGCGAAACTTTGTGAGTGTGTGAGTGTGGGGGAGTGTGTGTGTGTGTGTTTATATGTTTGTTACTTCTTCACGCTCAAACGGTTGGACCAATTTTAATAAAATTTTGTATGGAGGTAGTTGACACGCTGGATTAACATATAGGCTACTTTTATCCCGATATTCTCACGGGATCGAAACTTATGCGTGTGAAACCGCGGGGCGCAGCTAGTTTTATATAATAAATAAATCTTCATGTTTTATCAAGTCATAAAAACTGTATGAAGCAAGTCAAATCAATCAGTCACGTCATATATTCAAACTAAACTGAGAATCAGCATATTTACCGACTTCACAAAAAGGAGGAGGTACTATGTTCGGGTGTTTGTATGTTTTTTTTTTTTTTTTGTATTTTGTGTGTCAAAATAACATAAACAGTCTCTCAAAACGGTCGCCTTTCATCAATTCCCAGCGCTTTAGCTGGGAAGAAGTGGCGCAACAAACTCCCCAGCAACACAACTGTCTTTTTAGTTAGAAGAACTTAATTTTATACAATAGTAAGTAATTAACATTACGAAACACAAAAAGTAAATTAAATTATTTGCCATATGTCAGCTAGAACACGCCAATATACCAACAAAAACATTGAGACTACACTCAAGCAGAAATAAATACTAAAAACGTAAACAGAACTTAATATCTAAATAAAAACCTCCGGACATAAAGGGCTTGTCCGCTTTAATATGTAATGCTGTATTATGTTCATATAGTTGTAACTTCAAGTCTTAAATGATATAAACCATGGTCAGTGAGACACCACATGCCACCGCAGCAGGCGGAAGCAGGGGTGGGTCGCTAGGAGAATTTATAAAATACATTTTTAAATTTTTGTTTCTCCATAAAGTTGTGACCGTACGCTTAGCTGGTTTTAAGTTAACGCTCTCAAAGCTGTGGCGAAATGATGAGTATCCCAGATAAGGACGGTTGGAGCTCGTTTTATCCTTGTTTTCCTATTTTAAATGCTTTCCGGGTTTTTTTTTTCTGTGGTAATCTGAAGGAGAAAAAATATTGAGAGAAACATCCGACAAAGTGACTCCGAATGAGAAAGAAATGAAAAGTTTTGGTGAATGAGAAATTTGGTCATTAGTCAGGTACCAGTACTCGTAGTACGACATAAACTAAGGGACTATTATGTGACCGGGAAAAAAAAAACTTACTCTTTAAGAATGTTTCCGTACTTTGTTATTCTCGTCAAAGTAAATGTTTTTTTACTTAAACTGTGGTTTTCCCAGAAGAACGGTTGCCGCCGGGATCCCTTCTTTTCGCATGTTCTTTTTCCTAATATACTTACTGGCATAACTGTTTTAGTATAATTTGTTTTGCCGTAATAATACGTTGCCATATTTATTTGGCATACAGTTTATATTGGAATAATTATCTTGAAGGCTAATTTGTTTAGGAATAAATTTAATTCGCATAATACTAAACTAAAGTACTTAAAATTAAAATTAAAGTATTACCTTAAAAATTCAATAATTATGTTGTGCTACTAGGCGACGTAGGATGCAAAAGCGAGCGAAGGGTACCCCGAGGTTCGGTTTGGTTAGGTTCCTTTAAACCCTACAGACAGAAATAGGTGCCTCGCGCAGCGGAGCTCCATCGACCTGACGTCGCGCGTCGTTAGAAATAAAACATGCAGCTAAATTTATGCTTTCGAATGTTATGCTTAATCATTATTATGATTAGAGAAATTATGCTTAAAAAAAGTATGCGTAAGCTGTTATGCGTAAATAATGTTATGCGAAAAAATAATTAGGAGAAACAAAAGTATGCTAAGTTATTTTTTTTTTATTTATTTATTTAGGTTAGCCTACAATTGTTTACACGCTACAATTCATTTAAAAGTACACGATATACATTTATAAGTGCAACAATCACTTACAGGCTAACACCACATGCACTATTTTATTTATAATATACATTTTTATTTTTGTAGTTAATTATACATTTTAAATGAACATAAAACAAAGCATATATCTTGCAGTTTATCAAACAAATCAGCATTATCAAATTAAATTAAATATATTAAATTAATTGGTAATAAAATAACAGGGAAATAAATTAAATTAAACTAAGACTAAATAATTGGTTTACATTAGAAAACGATTAAAAAGTTATTTATTAGGTCTTAAAATTTTATGCAAATGGATAGGGACTTGTTACCGCCAAATAGCTTTCACAATTCTCCGGTGAATGACGTCACTCAGTCAGTCAGTCAGTTTCTTCTTCTTTACATCTTTACATAGTATAAAACAAAGTCGCTCCCACTCCCTGTTAACTTAGATCTTTGAAACTACGCAAAGGATTTGAATGCTGTTTTTTGCAATAGATAGAGTGATTCAAGAGGAAGGTTTATAATGTATAATACGTGATTCTATAATATAAAAGAGAAAAGCCGAGAAAATCAAAAATTTGTAATGTGATGTCGTAACAAACATATTTTTGTAAAACATATATATGTGTATAAAAAAAATTTGGGTTATTTACCAAGTTATTTTAAGCAATACAGTATTATACCATATCCAATTAAATACGTTGTGCATTTCATGGAGATCAGAATAGCCCTTTAAAGAATATCATTAAAATGAGTATCTTATAAGATATCAGAGATTTAAAAAGCGGGGGCAGAGCGGCTGGCGGGACGGTAGTTTATATTATCGTGTAAACCATACAGACACCTCTACGATGTTACGTTACATGTTATTTAGTGATTTTTTGTGCAAGCGGGCCTTAAAAATACACTTGTATTAATAGTAGATACTCAACAAATAATTTTCACGAATAAATAATTTCAATTTACTCCCAGTAACTAATGACAATATTACAAAGAATACTAGCAGCATTGTCCGAACGCAACATTTTCTTTGAAAATAATGGAGTCTGAGAATTCTTTGAAAATACTTAAGATACAGTACAATGGAAATAATGAGAAAGGAACCAGTATCTACTGCAGTTAGTATTGCATCGACGTCACAACATTAACATTTTTCATTATTCATAAGGGATTTATTTTGTGAAACTGTTGGGGCGTTTATTTTTGAATCATTAAACAGTGTTAAAAAGTCATTAAGAAGTAAAGAACAAATAAAATAAAAAATGAAATGGGTGAAATCTTTCGAAGGTGAAGGGGGTTCGTTGCACATTTAGGTGGTAGAGGTAATTTTGTACGAAGGATAGTATGCTAATGTAACTGTTGCTGTGGTCCAATCAAGCTTGGTCATTTTTGTTATGTAGAAGACTAACAAGTCTTACTTACTTTAACACTTACTGACTTATTTTCTATATTAGAAAAGCAACAAGCCAAATTTTAAATAATTTGGTGTGATTTGAATTACCTACATTATAATGCTAATAATAATAGTTCGAAAAACTTATTTTGTTTGACATAAGCAAACAAAGATGAATAGTTAGCTTTTGTGCATACATGAGATGTCACTTATATAAGTAAAAACAAAAGAAGATTATAAAATATTTTAAGTTAAGAATAATACAAATTAAATATAAAAAAGAGGTTCTATACCTTCTTGTTGGCTCTGACAATATTGCCAGGAAAATAAAATAAAAATGTCAATAATTAGTAACAAAAGTAAATTAATTAACATTGTGGTGAAATTATTATGTATCTACAATTCGCTATTTAAAGCATGTTTAGAAAGCATAAAGTTAATGCTGATTAGATAGTTCAAAGACTCACCCTTATTACCGGCTTACCATTATAGGCCAAATGATTAATTAAGAAACAGACCGCAAATAAATTTTACTGTCAATAGTTCTAATTTCAACAACTCGAATCTTGAGTTCAGCAAGCAAGTATGATAAGCAGTATTTTTGCATTATAAAGAATGGGCGGCCTTTACAGCAGACCAAATTTCATTAATAAAGGCACCCCACAATTTTAGAAATAAGTTGCTCCTATGTTCCAAACGAGATGCTTATCTTGAGATTTTTCTATAACAAACAAATGAACACACACCTCTTATAAAAATGAATCTATACAAAACTTCACCAACATACCTCAAAAAAAGAAAAAGAAAATATTCCATATACACGACGATAAAAAAAAGCAAAAGTATATTTGTCATTTGACACAGCACAAAATAAAAAATGAAAAATATTTAAAAAAAGAAGTTCGTTCGAATAGTGTACACCGTTTCATTACTGCACGTCTCGGAATTGAAAACACTTGCCGTTGATTTTTTTCCTTCCAAGTCTACCGTTGTTTACCTTTGCTTTTGATAAGTACTTGCTGCAGATTTATTTTCGTTCGGAAATGTAAGAAGTGAAACGTTGTAGGAACTGGATAAAAACAGTGATTAAAATAAATGTTATTGAAGGCAGTTACTTTGGGTTTTAATTTCCGTGTATTGATAAAATATCGTTTTAGTACTGCTAATTTCAAGATTTCTTGGTTTTTCATCTGCATCTAACAAAAGGCTAGGCTAGGAATATCAAAATCAATCGGCCTAGACTTTTCCCAACTATGTTGGGGTCGGCTTCCAGTCTAACCGAGTGCAGCTGAATACCAGTATTTTACTTCGAGCGACTGCCTATCTGACCTCCACAACCCACAACCCAGTTACTGGGTAATACGATAGGTACCACTTTGTAAGACTGGATGTCAGACTTTCCGGCTTGTGACTACCCGTAACGACTGTCAAAGATCCACGAATGACAGCCGGGACCAACGGCTGCTTTAACACGAGACACTGAGGGCTTTAGCCACGGGTCCCTCGCCCGTAATAAGTAAATAATAACCTAAAGAAAAAAAAGAAATCATACAGAAAGTAATAAGGTGCAAGTAAAAATAAACTTTAAGGTTCTTAACATAGGTATTCATTCATTGACTCACTGTACTCATCATATTTGTAATGTTTCGCCACTTAATTCGAAGTTTACCCACCTGGTCGAGGCGCTGGTGGCTCTCTCATATATTAAGCCCAGAATCAACTGTTTTACTGCTTAGCGCTTGCAGAACAGCTATGCTGTCTGAGAGAATGCGGGTACCCATATTACATAGTAATAATTATAACACACAATTGGAAACATTGTTATCTTTTTTCAGAAAAATTATATGAAAAACATTACGTAAAGGATCATTTTAGCATAAAAATGTCCATCTGCCCATTTCCATGCAGGTAATAAAATCACATTGTTGACTCAAATGTTTCATCCATTGATTTACAATAACGACCAGCCATATATCAAGGAATATTAGGGGAAATCTGTTATTTTATGGGTTTATTCATCATAAATTATGACGTATGGTTTAATTAGAAATAATGGTAAAAAATCAGATAGCAATCAATGCTGTCCTCGTATGGGATACCTACCTACATTAATGTGTGCCAAATGTTTGCAGTTGTAAATACGCAGGGGGGCAATTCTTCACAGTCTGATCTCAGTCTCAATCTGGAAAAAATACATCAAATTTCCCTAGATTTTTGACATACCTATACTTGTTTGTCGCCGAGATGGGATTGCGACTAGATTTTGAACATTTTAAATTGGCCTTCTCATCAATAGCATGCTTTAGAAGATTGCATTGAATTGGTTCAATTCATAAATTCATCATTTACTCTTTCGTCTTTTTTTTTACAGAAAAATAGTGTAATAACATGTTTAGTGAGATTAGCACAACATGGATCCTCTCGAATGTAATTAATCTTAAATTAAACAAGAGGGCGATAATATTTCTTAAGAGTAAATTAGTCGCGAGCTAGAACTCACACCAGTGAGTGCTATTTGGCCAACGTCTAGTTCTCACGCACAGAAACACCGTTCCGAACTGATAGGCGCGTAAAAAAAATCGAAAAGTGCTTCGGAAAATCGAGTTTTATGAAAAACCACTGTATAAATCAATTACAAATAAAGTTTATTGAACTCTTTCTATAACTGAGTTTTGTCGGTACCGACTGAATTTTGAAGATTTTACACTTCTTTTTTTATGTATTAACTCCCGAAATTACGGCTCATAACTTTTTAATGGCTTTTTATTTTACTATTCTGTTTCCGTACACGCAAAATTAATAGTATGTTAAAACGATATCATGTTTAGCTTTGGATGCACAATGTCAAACAGTGGAGTAATACTCTTTCGAATTTTTTAAGGAAAAAATATCGACTAGTGGCACCTTAAGGCATTCAATTGTTGGTGATTTAATCGTAAATTATTATGAAATTTGCGACCTACAATTTTATTTGTATTTCCTGAGAGCGTGTGATAAACTTCTATCTTAGTTTAAAGACTCATTTTATCATAAAACGGGGTGGCACATTCAAGATTAATTCGTAGGTATTTATAATTATTATTTATCTATACATTTATACACCGCGTTGTTCTTTTAAACTTTGCAACCGATTTTGATGCGGTTTTCACCATAATTGATTTATTTCGAAAGGTTCATAAGTATTATTATACTTACATAATATAGTGAAGAAACCTCAATGTTTTATTAAGTCATAAAAAACCGTATGAAGCAAGAGTGGGCACTAGACTATTAAGAAACAGAAAAGAAGAACGAAAACTACTTAACCCCTTACTAATAAACGATGTATAGCATCAGGGCCCAAGTCTGCTATTTTTATAAATTCGTCATTCCAACACGATCCCATTGTCATTTTGCTAAAAGTTCGTAATCTGCTAAATTCATAATGGTCGATCATTGGTCGGTCAATGGCACAGAACATATACGATACTCGTAACGAATTAAAAGCAATGACTGCACAATGACGTTCTAATGGTAGGTAGGTCACTGATTAAAGGAACTGTCAAAATTTTAGCAGATTACCGCTTATGTCAGTCATTCATTTGTCATTATGTACGAGATTACCATTCTATGCAATTTCTTTCAATGGAGTGTCAGTGTTGACCATTGGAAAGTCATAATGAAGCCATTATATTAGTAGCTTACCAAACTTGTCAAAATCAACAATTATGAAATCAATAACAGACCATTCTGACACTATTGTAATAGCAGACTTGAGGCCCTGTATAGTTACACAACGCTTCGTCTTCTTCTTTCGAATGTCAAATTACTGACGAAAGAAAGAGAGAAATCGGTGTGTACTTATTCATCTTATATAATAAGTTTATTAGTAAGGGGGTTAGTGTAAAATCAAAATCAAATGTCATTTATTCAAACTAGGCTGAATGTCAGCACTTTTTTTTAAGTCAAAATTACATAAGACAGTCCCCAAAAACGCCCGCCCTTCACCACTTCCTAGTACTTTACCTGGAAAGAAGAAGTGGCGCAACAAACTCCCCAGCAGCGCAGCTGTCTGTTCAGTTAGAAGAACTTAAGTAATTAATATTACGAAACACAAAACATTAAATATTTTTGTCCTATATGTCAACTAGCACACGCCAGCATACCTAAAAACAAAAACATTGAAAACTATACTCAAGCAGAAACAAGTACACCAAACCAAACAAACAAATTCAACAACCGTGAAACCGAAATTGCATCAGCAAATCAAGCAGGTCCAATATCCTTTATTAATTCCCGAGCGTGCCAAGAACGTGTTACTTATTGCTAAGACAACTTACTGCAATCGCGGAACTATAACGAAATCTTTGGGTTCCTGCCAAATAAATTAACGGTTGATAAGCCAAGGTTACTTTAGCATTGTTTCCAGGCGCCTGGTTGCTACTATTAAATTTAGTTAAACGGGCTCCAGTGCTTGATTGTGAGCGTATGCCTTGTACTATTAAAGTGTTTTATTAAATCTTCTGACGTTATTATTATAATATAAGTGAAGTGTCTGTAGTATTTAATGATTAACTTTGCTGTAAATTAATTGGATTGTTAGTAATTTGTTTATGAACTTTATAAAGTAGACAAAGAATGTTGGTGTCATAATTAGGTTTACTTAAATTTAATTACGTAGATAATTTTTAACGTAACGAATGCATCCGACAGAGAACGAAAGTTATCGACATAGCTCAAAGAATTAGCAAGCTGAAGTGGCAGTGGGCCGGCCATATCTC
Source organism: Oligia strigilis (assembly GCA_951800025.1). Taxonomy (NCBI): domain Eukaryota; kingdom Metazoa; phylum Arthropoda; class Insecta; order Lepidoptera; family Noctuidae; genus Oligia; species Oligia strigilis. The sequence goes on along the minus strand of OX637544.1, from coordinate 18,384,171 downwards.
GCGAAGAACCGACAACCGCTGGGGTAAACGAGTTCTTGAGTGGAGACCACGACTCGGCAAACGTAGTGTGCGACGCCCTCCGGCCAGGTGGGATGACGATCTGCGAAAGACTGCAGGCAGATGCTGGATGCGTCAAGCTGAAGACAGGGCGCTATGGCGCTCATTAGGGGAGGCCTATGTCCAGCAGTGGACTGCTATAGGCTGATGATGATGATGATGATGATGATGAGATAATTTTTGATTTACGAAAAAGTCTTTCATTGAAGTGGCTAACACAATTATATATTTAAGTTTGAAAGATCTCATAGATTTAAATCAGTGAATCAGTTAAGGATGTATATTTTATAAACTAATCATAATCCGAAGCACATCAAATCTCTGAATCAAAGCTAAACAAAGCCGCGATGTCAGTTACTACAACGAACGACTATTTTAATCCTCCAGTTTGTTAGAAAGCGCATCGTTAAACCAGATTTATATCCAGGTGATAAGTATTACCACTGATTAGTGCCAACAGAAGGTAGGCTTCATACAACTAGCGAAAAAAGACGCACGCACACTTATACGCGTACGTACGGGCGGCGATTGTAGGTGAAAGTGCCGTATCAAATATTTATTTACAGAATTCTAATCATAAAAATCATCAATATATCTCTCTAAGTTCATATTACCCTATTGAATGACTATTTCATGAAGTCTGCATTTGAAGACAATAGTTGTGTTGCTGATTCTAATGATTATAATTATGTAAAGCTATATTGCTTACGGTCGCGAACATACCTACAACTTTACACTGACCTGCAAATTGCAATAAACGTAAGAAAATTATTAATAATACCGCATTCCGCAAACAAATCCCAGTCCATAGTGCGCTTGAACTCGCGGTACGTAAAGCGTCTCTATGTGTGCGTGCGTTTTCGGTCGTTGTGTGGAGTTGGCCTTCTGTATTACTCTACGGTATGAGTGTCTGGTATCCGCAGGAGCTAAGGATTTTAAGGAATAAGTTCAAGTGGACTTCTTATAAGCGCTCTTTACCCCAACTTTTTATGGAAGAAGCGAGTCGAAAAATTATGATGTTATGAAAGCTAGTTTCATATACCATTATTATTTTTATAAGACCTTTTTAATGATAGTGTTGCAGGTGAACGAAGAACAAATAGCTTTCAAAATTCTTATTATGGAGGATTTGAACATATCTTTTTGTCTCGACTGTATCCAAGGGTAGCTTTAAACTATAGATGTTCTTCTAAGTTTGAATGTGGGTCCAGTTAACCAATAAAAATACCTACAGAAATAAATGATGTGGTCAACTGGACCGGACGAGTGGGTCCAGTTGACCAAAGACTCATAATACCTGTGATGGTGTTTCACGACGACGAAGAGTTCGGGAATTCTCGAAGAATTCGGGAGTTCGGGAAGTCTTTTCATGCAATGCTTTAGCCTCGTGGAGTATAATTTCTCCAATATGACCTATTACCCCGCTGGCAATGAGTCTACCAACGCTCCTTCTACTGTTTCTCGGGAATCATTGTTAGGGCTCTGCTTCACTTACTTCACTTATTTGTTGTATTCAAATCAAATAAAGAAAGAAAGAAAAGAAAGAAAGAAAATACATTTATTTAGCACAGACTAAAAGACACACAATACAGCAGGTAGTCAGATAATAGTCAAATCAAAATCAAATCAAATCATTTTATTTCAGGTATACACCCATATAAAATTGAACCAGATTACAAATTACAATCAAAAATGATTATAAATTATATCAAAAATTATTACAAAACAACACAGCAACAAAGTGATAATACCGCTGGAATATTAATTGCCTTATACGAAGAAATACACACATCAAAAGTGTCTAGGGATCAAGCATTTTTATGCGGATTTCTTGAGATTGAGATGTGGCTTTGTAATAAATTTATGATTTTATAAATTTATATGGATCCTTTTTGGTGCATTTCATAATTTGAATCAGGAACTGTGAATCAAATTCGAGTAAAAGATGAAAATCAGCTGTCAATATTTTCCCTATAAAAACATACAACGCATTGAAGACATTATTAGTGCTACTGTTTCCCTACTACTGATTAAAACCAACGTTATTATGGAGCGGCGACGTCATTTAAGCAGGGAAGAAATGCTCAGAGCCGTGGGAATGATAGAAGCTGGTTCCCGGCAACGTACTGTGGCTTTAGCTCTGAATACAAGTCAGAGTGTTATCAGTCGACTTTGGACACGTTACCGAAGCACTGGTACCGTGGCTGAGCGCCATGGAGGACGGTATCGCTGCACCACACGGAGACAAGACCGATACATTCAAATCTTAACTCGAAGAGCTCCAACAATAACCGCCATGATGTTAGCCGTGAGGCTTCATCACTCTTCAGGGAACTTAATTAGCGACCAAACAGTCAGAAACCGCTTGCATGAAGTGAACCTTCATTCCCGAAGACCGCTACGGGTACCACCTATAGCAATGCACAATCGTAGGATTCGATAACAATGGGCTCTTGAACACAGAAATTGGGCAGAAGAACAATGGCGTTTCGTGTGCTTTTCTGATGAGTCTCGTTTTGGTATGAGACCGGATACAAGACGTATACGACACTGGAGAACCCCTGGACGCCAACAGCGATTAAAATCCTGCCAGGAAGTCCATCCTTATAGTGGTGGAACCATCATGGTATGGGCGGGTATTTGGATCGGCGGAAGAACTGAGTTGATTTGGATCAGAGGCAACCTCAACGCTCAAATTTATGCTGAGACGATTGTATCAGACGTCATCGTTCCTCTACAAGTGCAAATCGGTCCCTTATTTCAGTTAATGCATGATAATGCACGACCGCACACCGCAAGAGTTGTAAGACAGACTCTCGCCGCAGCTAACATCAATGTCCTGCCCTGGCCTGCTCAGTCGCCAGACTTGAACCCGATTGAGCATGCATGGGATATGCTACAGAGAAGAGCTCTGCCGAATATGGAGGGTATCCAGTCGCAAGAAGACCTTTTTTTGTTGTTGCAACGAACATGGGCGGCCATTCCACAGCGTGATTTGGATGAACTCATTTTGAGTATGCCAAACCGATGTTCTTGTGTTGTTAGTGTTCGCGGTAGAAACACGGATTATTAATTGTTTAAGTTACCCAATAAAATTTTAAAGAAAACTGTTATTTCAGTCTTTTTTTCGAACTTTTGTGTTAGTGGTTCAAATGTCAAAAATCCCTTTATTAGGAAAATGGCAAATTTCTTTATTAATGCAAAGGTGACTTGGTTTATCGTTACTGTGACAAACGAAAACACTTTATTTGATGAATCCTTAAAGAAAATTTTAATTAATATCAATCAGGAGAAAAGTTATTGCAAAAATATATGTTGATCCCTAGACACTTTTGATGTGTGTAGTTTACCTCGTATATGGCCCTCAATATTCCATTGTCCCATCCCCATAAAAAAAAACAAATTAACAAAAAGTAGAAATTAAAAAACAAAATCCATTCACCTATTTCAATCTAAGTGAAACGACAGCAATTAGAGACAATATAGAACATAAAGAAAAACATTTCTAAATAAAACAGCAAACAACAAGCAATTGATAATAGAAATGCGATGTTTATTGCAAAAAAACGAAGAATACAGTTCGCAGAGATGTTATTCACATAATCTTCAGTAAATATTCAAAGATGGTATAAAAATCATGGTTCAGTAAGTCACAATGGGCGTTGGAAGTCCTTTGTGAGCGATGTCAAGTTATCCTATAGCTTTTATTTTATCTCTACTCTTACTTAGAGTTTTATTCGAATGAGTGGTATTATTGCGATTTCTTTTTTCGTTCTATAATGAGTTATTTTGTTTGCCTGTGGACATTATTCTTCTTCGTAGTTGTGAGTGTTTTGTTTTTAAAGGAGCTCATTTAATTATTTATTTAAACGTGTGTACTAAGTGTGCACCAATAAATAATATCCACCTCTTTTTATCTACTCTCCTATCGCAGATATCGCATAATCAGCCTTTAATGTTCCCACTGCTGGGACACGGGCCTCCTCTCGGTGAGAGGGAGTGGATCGTAATCCACCACGCGGGCCCAGTGCGGGTCGGTAGATGTCACCAGTCTTCAAATTTTTGGTTCTACAACATACCGGTTTCGTCACGAATGCTTTCCTTCATCGTTTTGAGAGCAGTGGTGGTAATAGTACATTATGATACATGTGTGCTAAGTTGATCATTATGCACGAGGCGATATTATCGCGCGAGCCGCAGGCGAGAGCGATAAGAAAGCCGAGTGTATATTGATTAATGCACACGCGTTTCATACGACGTTTTTCAACACACTTGCGAGGAAAAAAAAACAGACTTGTATTGTTAAATATTAACTTGTATGGAAAATGACGCGCTGGTTTTTTTTTCCCGCGCGCCGTGCTAGCCAGCACTAGCGATGCGCGCGCAACATTGACTCATTTTAAATATATTAATCTATGGCAGAGACAAAACCGCTAAACAGCCTATAGAAAAAATATAGTAAATACAAACCTGAAAATTGCAAAAAACCTAAGAATTTCGCGGTCTACCACTGCGCATTCACCTTAAATTGTCTGTGGTCCCCTGCGAGTTCATTTTGCGACCAAGGACAATACAGACTATTTAAAAAAAAATTGAAATAATAGCCCGCGGAATTTTTCTTTTGGCATGAAGTCTCTTTGGGCGCTTTCCGAATTAGCTATAATCGCTCACATCACAGCGCTCACATCATCTCCATGGACGTAATATTACGTCCATGCATCATCTCACATGCGTTCCGATTTAGATATTACTATTATGACTGCTGAGAGCTGGCAACAATTCGGAACACTCGTGAACGCGCTCACATGACAGTGCTTACACAATGTAAAAAAGATATTATTACAGTATTTCTTTGTATAAACACCACATTTCTTCTTCAGTTCTTCTTCTTTGGTTAGGTGGCGACTGTCAGCCAGAAGCACAATTTCAAAAATGCCACGTTAGTTTAATTTAAAGATGATGCAACTCAAAACAAAACACACACTGACACAACCTCATACACACACTGTCATTTTTGACAGCGCTCACGGTGATATTATTCTAGGGCATGGTCGGCATTATCGCAAGATGGCGAATGTCATGACGTCATCTATGACGATTCACGGGACATCGTTATCGTTATCGCGCTCACGCTAATTCGGTTATTTCCCAATTCGGAACACATCGATTATTTCCCAATTCGGAACGCAGGGTTTGATGAGATTAAAAAAGCGCGCGTCTCCGACTAGTAAATAGTTATCTGTGGTATTACAGAACATGTGGATTAAAGTAAAGAAAAAGCACGCGTTCGTAATACACTCCATTATGGACCTAAAAGCGGTTCAATAAGAGCCACTTTACGAGCAAGTGTGTTGAAAAATAATTTACACAAAGTAAAGCTCCGATCTGGGTTCGAACCTACGACCTAGAACTCGTCAGTCGTGGCACTAAGCCAGCGCTGCTATCATTACTAATGTTGAATAATAACCTAGTAATAACATGATAACATGAGCAGTGGTGGCCCAGTGAGCAGTGGTGGCCCAGTGGTCACGGACACGACTTACGAGTTGTAGGTCGTAGGTCCGAACCCAGACAGGCGCTTTACTTTGTGTAAATTATTTCATCACCACTGCTCTCAAAACGGTGAAGGAAAACATCGTGAGGAAACCGGCATGTCCTAGAACCAAAAATTCTAAGACATGTGACATCCACCAACCCGCACTGGGCCCGCGTGGTGGATTACGGCCCACTCCCTCTCATTGAGAGGAGGCCTGTGTCCCAGCAGTGGGAACATTATAGGCTGATTATGGTTATGGTAATAACATGATAAAGCTGCTTTTATGACGTAAAACCACAGAAGAACAAAAGTTATATTATTATTCCAAATACAAACAATCCTCCTGCCAGTAACAAAACACATTTCAAAACGACTCGATAATATTCTGGCAGAAACGTTAGTATCTTGGAAACAAATTCATGTATACAGAGCTCTCTTTATGATTTAATGTGGAACATAAAACTATTCCCTTGGGTCTTGGGTAGTGTCACAATATTTATAGCTTGTCTCAAATGTAAGCTGGGCGTTTTTAATATCAGTTCGTATTGCATGCCTTATAAAATTATTATTGTAGCCGTAAATTGTAAAGTGACACTTTATTATGTCGTCCTTTGTAATGTTCCGTAGAAGTCGTAGGGGTATTTATTTTAATTTGTGTTTTATATGAGCCCCGAGTAAAGTTATTTTTGATGTTATTTAATTTCCATTTAATTTTATAAGCCTCTAATTAAGTTTTGTTGTAAGTAGGAAAGAGAAATAATTAATTGTTTCAAAATCTTACCTACAGTCTGCTGTGATTTAAATGAGAAGTAAGTGAGACAAATGATCTAAGACACAACATTGTAGGTCTCAGCCAGCGCGTTTTTTATTTCGTATGCAACCGCAACTATCACTGCTTTTTCAAGGCAAGAAACGCGCCGTCGATGCGCGTTACATGAGACGCGCGTACAAAAAACGCTCTGTGCATAGGCCCCTTATAAGCTAAATAAAAAGAAAACGTGAGTCAGTAAATAACCGTAAGTTGAGAAAAAATTACGCAACATTGTTGTACAACTTTTGTTCACCATGAATACAGAAGGCACGGTTATGTTGCCAGCAATACTCTACATTCAATTTACCAGCAACATGTTTCCCACAAAAATATTTACATAGACAATGTTGCACAACCCTGTTCCCAAAAAAGACGCGGCTTTACCGTCACATTCAGCAATGAATACGAGAGCGTACGTAGTAGATCACAAATCAAGGTTTTATCGCGAGAGGCCGGTGCAGGGAACTATGTATCACAAGAGTATCATCGAACCGGTGCCAGGTGTGATTTACTGCGGTTAAAGGTAATAAAGTATGTGCTGGAAGTGACTTGCTTTTGAATAAATGTAGGTATGTGTGTGTCCGAAGGTACCGTGAATGAGTCAGCTTGCCGCAAGGATACATGGCAGTGACTAATGATCGAGCTCAAGTGGCATACTTACTGTTGGAGAGTATAGCAGCCTGAATTAAGGTACAGTATGTTCCCAGCAACATTGCAAAACTCATGTTGTCAGCATCATGTTTCCCACAAAAACATGTTCTTAAACAATGTTGTACAACTTTGTTTCCCACCAAATACACGGTTTTACCGTCACATTCAGCGATGAATACAAGAGCGTACGTAGTAAATCACAAACCAAGGTTTTATCGGGAGAGGCCGATGCAGGAAACTATGTACCATAAGAGTATCATCGATCCCGTGGCAGATGCGATTTACTGCGGTTACCGGTAATATATGTATGCTGGAAGTGGCTCGGATGTCCTGTATGTATGTTTATGAGATTGGATACACTCCAATCTCATAAACATACATACAGAACATGGGTAGATGGGTAAGGACTGAGAAGATCGAGCTCACTGGTGTTGAGAGTCCTGTGTCCAACTTATGATCGCTATGTAAAACGATTGACCAACCTTTACGTTAAAGAAGGAATTCTAACTAGTACCTAGGTATGTTATACATTTTGAAAGTTAGTTTTGGAAACGGTTATTTAAGTTGATTTTTTCTAAGATGTTTGTTGCTACAAAATATTTATAGGTACATATTATATACTGTTAGGTTTTGCTTACAAATCTCAGCCTTTGCCTTAAAGGCCGACCAAATATCACAAGAAAATAATAGTTAGGTAATTAATTTGTATTTGTTGTAATTACTAGCTTTAGGAAATATCCCACGAGAACGTACTACCAAGATTAAAAAGTACCTACTTACATAAAAAATAAATTAACGTACTGTTCTGATTTCGTTACTGTTATATGTGTTAATTTAACCTAATTCGTCTTAATTCAAACTTTTATACAGATCAGAAGCGAAGCATTCTCAATTATCGTGCATTAGAACTAATTGTCACATGACTCATCTAGCACCTATATATCCAAACACATCTCTTCACCATCTATATTGCTGTCATTTAAGGCTAGAATAAAATATAACTATGGAGCACATATTGGTCGTATAAACTGTGGCAACGATTTTAGTTTCATGCCTTATAGTTATTATAGACAAGACTGGTCTCATCATCGCCTTTTCCCAACTATGTTGGGGTTGGCTATCAGACCTCCACAACCCAGTTACTGGGTAATACGACACCCCTTGGTAACATCAAATTTTAAAACATTTGTAAAGATGTGAGCACCATGTATCTATCACATAATTGATTTACCTGTCATTGCTTTATTTTTAATTCTTTTTACCTTTTGTGGTAGAGTAATTATTGTATTCTAGGTGCATTGTCTTCACATTTATTATAATATTGAATGTATACAAATTCTTGTAAAACATTTTAAAACATTAACGGTGGAGATCCTTGTCCATTCTTCTCCATACAAAACTACCTTTTGGAAAGGGCGACTAGAATCAATTCTATTTTACGAAAATTTTGACGTTCAAAAGTGCCTTTTATATGCCTATTTCATTTAAATGATTTGACTTTGACTTTACTCCTCGCATATTAAAATACAGTGGGAGAAGTGGTGGGGAGTGAAAACGACTGTGACTCACGAGTTGTAGGTCGTAGATTCGAATCTGGGCAAGCACTATACTGTGTGTAAATTATTTCATCACCACTGTCCGAAACTTGCATGTTCTAGAACAAAAAAAATCGAAGACATATGACATCCACCAAACCACACTGGGCCCACGTGGTGGATTACGGCCCACTCCCTCTCACACAGAGAAGACCTGTTCCCAGCAGTGGGAACATTATAGGCTGATTATGATTATACAGGGTTATTTGTAAAACACCAGCAACCTCTTAAGAGGTCATTGTACTCATCATTATGAACAACTTTTACTATGGGACCAAACCGGAAATCGCGAAAAAAAAACAGCTGTTCCCTACATTTATGTTCGTATAACTCGTCAAAATGTAGAGAACAGCTGATTTTTTTTTCGCGATTTCCGGTTTGGTCCCATAGTAAAAGTTGTTCATAATGATGAGTACAATGACCTCTTAAGAGGTTGCTGGTGTTTTCCAAATAACCCTGTATAATATACATGTATATGCATAATGTAGCTATATTAAAATACCTCTCAACTCACTGTATCCATAACAATACGCTTCCAAATTTGATTTCACAATTAATGTTTTAGGCGCTATGAAAATTACTCGTGCCTAAACAAGATTGAGTGAAGTAGAAACTTCAGAGTAAAATAGCATGGAAATAGAGCAATTAGAAATGTAATACGACGCTAAAGAAGGCGAGAGTCACTTGTACTCCCCGTCATCGTCATTGTGATTTTTTTTTGTATTGGGCTATAGCGGTATCTACAACGCCACATGAGACAAACGCGTCATGCTGACGTCACGCAAAATCCTGCATCTCGCATGCAGAGTTTACCGTGCAACTAGCATAGATACAACAGCCCGACATGAATCATCGGGCAGTTGCCCGCCAGACACAATACATACTCAGTGGCGCCGATTCCCTTGTTCACAAACTAAACTAAATTTAAGTTCAGTACATCTTTTTCTTTCTATTTCATTAAGAAAAGGACAGAAGATAAATATTAGTTTAGTCCTGTCAAATTACACAGCGCCTAACGTAAATTGACGTATTTTTAGTAGCCATGTTTTTAATCACGTCTAAACTTGCTATGAAGTATCTTAATTTGACAGGACTAAACTAATATATTATCTTCTGTCCTTTTCTTAATGCAATATAAAGAAAAAAGATGCATTGAACTAAATTTAGTTAAGTTTGTGAACAAGGGAATCGGCTCCAGTATAACCGAATGGAAAATGTGGGCTGATCCAATGAAATGGAGGTACTATCATCATTATCATAGTTCTCCTGCCCTGTTCCGATTTATTTGGGGTAAGCGCAACTTGTATTTTTTTTTAAATTTCTGTATTAGTCGTCATCTTGGTAGTCACTCCTTCCTAAGCATATCATCATTAACACAGTGCATCCATCGTTTCTTTGGTCTTTTCCTACTCTTATAGCCCTCGACATTCACACTTAAAACTTTCTTAAAATTTTCCTCATTCCTCAGTATCACATGTCCATATCATGACAACAGAATATTTCCACACAACTTTTCAGTTACCGGTGCCACTTTCAGACTTCCTCTTATGTCTTCATTCCTTATTTTATCCATTCGTGTAACAATACACACAAATATTAAATTCCCAGAATAAAATAAATATTGTCATTTTTAATCACGATTTATGTATTATTCGATGTGTTAAGTAAATAAAATAACCACGACAACGTGATCAATTCATAACAACCAACGCGTGTGGTTACAAAATTCATAAAATAACATTTCAGCTGTGATTTTGTTGAATGCCTATTATGACAAAATTATAGTTATCGATCGATTATTGGTTATGAATATGGTATTCAGTCATAAAATATAGGTAAACCTACCGTTTTGTTTTATAGTCATTAGATAAATCGTGGTTGGGGAGCCCAAAGGGTTTTTGAGCAAGCATTTGTATGAAACACGTCATTCCACTCCTAGCCTACTATCTCTTTCATTCTTTTTTTTTTAATTCTTGTGGCATAGTGAACACAAAAGATAAAGCTAACAATAAAACACGTCATTCCACTTACATTTACAACAAACAGTAATATAGTAAAAGTACTGGTTTCTAGGTATGCCTATTAAAGAAATATAGATACACAGCATTTACCCTAAAACCACATCGTAATAACCATAAAACAAAATTTAAAAAAAAAAATCCTTCCTCATAATTTATTATTATTAACAATTTCTTTTCCTCTCTCCTAATTTTGCCGAGCCCAACAGGGTCCATATTAATCATGTTATAACCCTCTATATAATACATATGGAATGCAATAAAGAATTGAGTATTGAGTATCCAATTAGCAAAATTCAACGTAGGTTTTTAGCTCTTACCAAACCATTACAAAAACAACACAAATCCCACACAGTTTTAACACACGTTATTCGCATCCCCCAATACGTGTTTATTCAACATATAACGTCATAGCATAAATCTATGTGACGTCACAATATTCAATAGGCCCATCGCTGAACAAACGTTCGCAGAACTTTGTTTAACTTTCAGAACAGGTTAAGCCTACGCCTCCGATAGGTAAAGTTTACTATTAAAACATACTTTAACATTAAACTGAAAGCCTGTGGGAAGAGTTGACTATACAGTTTCTATTCCTATACGCTTAAGAGGGGGAGGGAAGAGTTTATGGTTTAATCACAATTGTCGGCCATTTCCTAGGTATCTCGTCGTAACAAGAGATTAAAATATTATTTTAATCGCAGTATCTCGACCCTTTGTGAATCATTACGCGTTAGTCAAAATGTGAATAGAAATGACAAATCTACCAACTCAATCAGGCATAAAAGAAGCCTCTACTCATGAAGACCGTAGTCATTTTAACGACATAACTATAACGACAGTACATAAAGTGAGGTAATCTTTTCGTCATGTCATAACAAGCTTACATTCTATTGTATAACATAGCTTGTCAAGTACAGCTCAGCTAATCACTCTCATATTAACAAAACACAATGTAAAACAAAGTAACTTACAATGTAAAAGGGAACACGGTGACAAGGATGGAGATAATTCGGTTAGTCGCAAGTGTAAGTGTTGTGACGTGGGGCCAAATCTATTGGAAAATCTACATCTTGTGGCCCCCGCATGTGTTGTTTCACATCAACACGCGTTTGTATTAATTTGATATGCGTGTTATATAATACATAGGTAATATAATTTATGTTTATTATTGTTTTTGTTTTAATCTTTAGATTTTTGACAGTAGTCCCAAACCCGAAAGTCTGACAATCAGTCGTGGCGCAAATACCTCTTGTATTTGCGTTACCCAGTTACTGGATTTTATGGAGGTTAAATAAGCAGTCACGCCATGTACTCAGCTGCATCTGGTAAGACTGGAAGCCAACCCCAATATACTTGGGAAAGTGCTAGGCAAATGATGATTAGTTTTCTACTTTGCGTTCACAGTGAAGCGATATTATTTAAATTATAATTTAACCAGTTTCAAATTTTTAAGCAAAAACTCGTCATTTGTTCGACATCATTTCAAATTATAGTCACCCCAACAGATTAAAAAGCGTGTGACAAAAAAAGCCGGTTTCATCAATTTATAAGTTCAAAGTAACGTGGTGTAATAGCCGCACTGAAAGTGATAAAATTGATCCACAAACTTCGTACAACGTCGTTTTCTAAACGATTGGTCGTATTATTTGGGCGCCTAGACATTAAAACAGATAGGTACAGTAGGCCGGCTCCATACAACGAGCGAAAACGCACGCACACATAGACACGCTTCACGTACAGCGAGTGCAAGCGCACTCACGACTGTCATTTGTTTAATCACCCCGTCCCGGCGGCGTATTGCCATTGTGTATATCAGTACAGACACCCATAGTCTGTACTCGATCACTTTATGCTCTTAAAAATAACAAATACTCTAAAGCAAACTACGTATGACTACAGACCAGTCTGTATAAGTATACAGTTTGCTTGCATATTTTTAAAGCAAACTACGTATGACTACAGACCAGTCTGTATAAGTATACGGTTTGTTCGCATATGTCTAAAGCAAAATGAGACCGTGTTATTGTTTGTATTGTAGGGTATGTGGGGTCATAAGACTTTAATTATATGTTGCAGTGTACTACGTAACAATATTGAACATAACTATGTTGTACGTGTTTATATTCTCTGAGGGAAGCTTCGTGCGACCCCCTCCATAGAAAAGGATACAACATTTTTCTTCTTCTAAAGATTTTCCGATCTCTATGCTATTTAAGTATGTTTATCAACATAATTAAAAACTAGGTTTAAACGTTTTATTCTCTATATAAAACGTATAAGCCTAGGTATTTATTATGAAAATAACATTCTTAAACTTCTTCTTCTGTACATACCACGGCAGCCAAATTGTCTGTACTCGTATGTGTTTTGCTCTCACGGATTAGAGCAAAGTGTATTTTATTTCAGTCTGTCTCTGTACTGATATGCAGTATGCTCTCTAGCTACAAGAGCATATTGCGTGCGATTACAGAGCAACCCCTGTCTGTGCTAGTATACATTATGGCAATACGCGTCCCGGCGCGGGCCGATAGCGGCCAAACAATAGAAAATCAATTGTGTCTCATTAGCGGTGATTAAGCGATTAAAATAGTTTGAGATCTCCATAAGTACAGTATTTTTATCTCACGATCCAACGCGCTTTTTACTTTTGTTAAACAACTGTACAAACACGCTGTGAATGTGTGCGTGAAGTCGGGTAGTGTCAGCATCAGCACGTAACACACAGTTCCAACATCGCCCGTGTCTCGGACGATACTGAGAGCTCCTGCGCTTACACACACATTTACATCGTGTTTGTACAGACGCCAGCAGCACATCAAGCTACTACAATCTGTCAAATTTATTTAATAGATTTTCAACTTTATCGCTAAAGCATAAGGTTCAAAGTTGATTGAGCCACAAGTAAAGCGCTGTCGCTTCGTGATATAAAATGCTGTACGCGTCTAGCTAGAGTGCTACGAGGATCTTTTGGCGCCTGAATGACATTGACAGGGGGGCGTTGTTGGTAAACATTTGTGAAATTGTCACTGTCATTGCTTATTGACAAAACAAGATGGCAGCGTCAGTTCCGATTTCGGCTACGCGCCAAAATAACCAACCGATCGATTCTAAAAATCTTACCGTGAAAAGTAAGGTGAAGTGAGCTTAGAGTGCATCCCTAGCATTTAGCGTTGTACGCGTGCGTGCGTGCTCGTTCTATGGAGCTTACCTTCTGTACCCGACTATTTTGTGGCAGTAGGCATTCTAGTTTCTGTGACCAAACGTGAGGGTCATTAACAAGTTAGGGTTACCACCAACTACATTGTAACATTTTATGTGTTGAAACTTTGGTGAACGTGCACGTATAAACCTGAAAGTGATTTCTTGAAGACCGTGAATTTAAATGGAATTGAAAATTTTATTTCCTTAGAGTTTGCAGTTTCTTTACATTGTTGGAATTGAAATTCGGTTTCATGAATCAATCAGTATTAAACTTTAAGTAAGTAAAGGTCTTATAATAATAATAATAATATTCCACAACTATCACACAACGCCGTCTAGTCTCAAGCTAAGCAGAGCTTGTGTTATGAGTACTAGGCAACTGATAAACATACTTATATATTTCTAAATACATACATATATAGATAAATTACACCCAGACACAGAACAAATGATCATGCTCATCACACAAACATTTGTCCTGGGTGGGAATCGAACCCACGACCTCCGGCATAGCAGTCATAGTCACTGACCACTAGACCAACAGGCCAGTTATAATATATTTAATAGAAAATTATTATGGGCTTCAAATTATGAGCAATTCTACAAAGAGAAGTGACTGTTCGGATCTGCATTAACTAAGCAAAGGTACTCTGCTTTGTATTTACAAAGCAGAGTACCTTTGCTTAGTTTGCTTTGCATTTGCAAACAGTCCTAGTTTCAAGTTCTTTTATCTCCCTGTATACTAAAAATAAAGCTGAAGAGTTTGTTTTTTTGAACGCGTTAATCTCTGGAACTACCTAACTACTAGTCGGATTTGATTTCTTTATGCATTCGATAGCCCAATTCTTGAGGAAGGCTATAGGCTATTTAATATCAAGCTACAACCCATAGGAGCTGACCAAAAATATTTAAAGTCGGAGAGAACCCTACCCCAAAACGAAGTAATAGCGCGGGCGGGTGACTAGGGGGCCGAAATTTCACGCAGACGAAGTCGCGGTCGGAAGCTAGTTATATATATATATCGGAAATACGTCATTCGTTTGACTGATCGGGACGCCAGCGAAATCTGGTGGCGCTTGACAGAGTCTAGAGCCTGAGTTCATCGGAGTCGACGACAGCGCGATAGAACGATGTGGAGCTTTGAAATTGGACGTACGAACAACATGTGTGCTCAGAAACTATCCCGCGTTCCGTATCTGGTTGTGTCGTGTACCTAATTATAATCTGATTTGAACTGCAAACGGTTTTTCTATTGCGCAATAACCAACACTACCCATAGTACGCCCACAGTAATTAAAATATGGCTGATAATAACGAGACACACATACCTTCTCCGTCAAATAGTTATTGATATTCAATTCAATTCAATTTCAATTCAATTCATTTCAATTGAATTGAATATCAATAACTATTTGACGGAGAAGGTATGTGTGTCTCGTTACCGTAACCAGTAATATCTACCTTATAATACAGATTATAACATCACTAGTAACGCAATTATAACTGGCTCCAAGTTGCAATAAATGGCAACAATTGCTTTTTGAGTTCCACACTGATTTCCCGTGTTATAACCCCACAGAAGTCTCTAAAAGATCCGTATCGGGTTATCTTGCTGCTAAAATTGTGGGTGAACTGAAATGGGTTAACTGGGACCGATTTACACAAGGAGACTTTCTTGTCGCTCAGAAGTCAAGAATGTTCATGAGTCTCAACAAGCTAGTTTCGGAGTTATTTGTTTACCAGCGAGAAAAAAAAAACTCGTTAGTCGATTTTATCGAATATAAAAACTAGGAAATGTTATTTTTGTTTACTCTTCCAAGCGATGGCAAGGCAACTTTCATGTTACTTATTATACTACTATCGTACAGTTCACCGCACGTCAGTACAACTTGTATGACTGCTACGACATACAGGTCAATGTCAATGTCAATGTCAAATCACACTAATATATAAGGCAAAAGTCTGTGAGTATGTGGGGGTGTGTGTATGTGTTTATATGTTTGTTACTTCTTCATGCTCAAACGGCAGAACCAATTTTGATAAAATGTTGTACGGAGGTAGCTGACACCCTGGGTAAACATAAAGGCTAATTTTATCCCGATATTCCCACGGGATCGACATTTACGCAGAAGAAACCGCGGGGCGCAGCTAGATGATAAATAAATGTCCGGTTTACTATACGTATCGTTTGCTGTAATCAACTTACAACTAATACAGTTACTATGTTACCATGGATTTAGTGCATGATTTTTAAAAAATTTCAACGCAAGGGCAAGCAAATTTTTCGTCAGTTATTAAAAAAAAAATTGCTGTTCCATACATTTTGACCGCGTAGGTATGCACTTTTCTATGAAACTGCTGATTTGGTTTGATTGCTGATTTTGTATATAAGATATTTTTTTTTTTCACAAACAAAACGCACACTGCAAATAAAAAAATTAAAAAAGACAAAATATACACACGCAACATAGTCAAAAGCCTCGAACTCAAGCTTAAAAAAAAATGTTGACAATTTTGTCCATTGCTTGAATCGCCTGTTCGAAGCAAGATACTCTCCACGTGTAAACGTGCCTCAACAGTGGGCTAGCGATCTTTGTGGACGATAAGCTCGCTGTCTCTGTGTCATGGTTTATTGCTGCTGTGACGTGAATTAAGAAACATAGAGAAAATTTCGTGAGTACAATGTAGTCGTAGATTTTATGGTTCCGTACCAAATTGGTAAAAACGGGACCCTATTACTAAGACTTCGCTGTCTGTCCGTCCGTCTGTCACCAGGCTGTATCTCAAGAACCGCGATAGCTAGATAGTTGAAGTTTTCACAAATTATATATTTCTGTTGTCGCTATAACAACAACTACCAAAAACAAAATAAAATGAATATTTAAGGGGGGCTCTCATACAACAAACATGTTTTTTTTTCGTTGTTTTTTCAGTTCTTAATTATACCGGCTGACTTTTTGAAGTAAAAACTTCTTTAGGCGCGTTAGGCATTTTTTGTGATGGGAAAAAACCATTGAACTCGCACCACTGTTACCGTAAGCGACACCGCGTGTGTTTTGTTTATAAGACGATTCAAAAAATACCTGCTTCGGATGTGTTCGGCTGTCCTCGGGGTGTAGGTACTCGGTTCAGTGAGTGAATGCAAAGTATTCTGTTTATGTTTTCACTTCTGTCGGCACTCCCGGAGTGCTACTGTTTTTTGTTTTGCCGACTGGACAAAAAGAGGGTATAAAAGGTGAACGGACTGGAAGCCTACGGCACAATTATTATTATATTTTTTCAAAAAAATAAAATAAAAATCTCTTTTTTATCCGCTACGCATTCATTGATAATTTCCGCGCTTAGAGAATGGTGCTTTTAAGTTTATTTTATTGTGAAAACAAAAGAGATTTCTCTGCCATACCTAGGCTTCTACTCCGTTCACCTTTTATATCCTGTTTTTGTCCAGACGGTAAAAAAGGCAGCCGGTATATTATAAGTGATTATTAAATTATCAAATTGACAGTCATTTGATACAATTTATCAAAACAATAAGTACCTAGTATCAAATATAAATCAATTGGAACAAATTCAGACTTGATGGCAGGAAGCTCCAATTGTAACTTTTTTGTCGTTTATCATTAGTTTCGAAATACAAGTCCTCTTTTTAAAATTGCAATAATAGAACCTATTTACTGTAATATCCAGGGGGCCTAAAAAGGCCACTTTGGAGAATCATAAAAGGATAACTTTATGAAGCGTAATATGGTAAAGACAGTCCGTGTTTTTTTTTTTCCAGCACTACGTAGATATAATCAAAGAGGTTGTGATTGGATTTGGATCGGATTGATTGGTATTTTAGCACGGACGAAAAAAAATAACTGAAAAATGCTTCACCAATTTGATTTGGATTTGATACGATTAACTTAACGGTTAACTGTCCATTATGTTATCCTTTTATGATTCTGCCAAAGTGGCCTTTTAAGGCCCCCTGAGGTTTCACCGCATGGTATATCGCTCACGGCTTGCATCCGTGAGATATATTTTGGCGTTTGGAATTCCGTCTCAGATCTGTGGAGCTACGTGTGGCTCCGGACGTGTGTGGCAGATGTGTTCACAGTCTGCCAAGCCCGTCTTCCTAAGTCTAAGATTTTGTTTTGATTTTGTTACAACGATACAGGAACGTGGGTTGGATTTTATTTTAAGAGAATTTAAGTTGAAGTTTGAAAGATTTTTGAAGAAGAGCGAAGGACGGATTTTTTTTCTTTAGTTCTATAATGTTTTTTGGGTTTGGCTGTATTATTAAATGGTAACATGTACAGACGATAGCACATCAAGCTACTACAATCTGTCAAATTTCCTTAATAGATTTTCAACTTTATTGCTAAAGCATAAAGTTCAAAGTTCGTTGGGAAAAT
The DNA here is from genome assembly GCA_951800025.1 of Oligia strigilis. Taxonomy (NCBI): domain Eukaryota; kingdom Metazoa; phylum Arthropoda; class Insecta; order Lepidoptera; family Noctuidae; genus Oligia; species Oligia strigilis. Next base: position 18,365,902 of record OX637544.1, on the reverse strand, counting down.
TTGACAGTTTAGGGTAGCTTGATGTGCTGGCGTCTGTACTTTCAATATTGAGTAGAATCTTTTGAAAGAATAAATCCATAGTATCCATACTAATATTATAATTCGAAAGTGTGTCTGTCTGTTACCTCTTCACGCTTAAACCGCTAAACCGATTTAGATGAAATTTGGTATAGAAATAGTTTGAGTCCTGGGAAAGGAAATAGGATACATTTTATCCCGATATTCCCTCGGGATCGAAATTTATGCGGGTGAAACCCTGGGGTGCTGCTAGTTAAAATATAACTGTACAAGCTTCTGCCCGCGGCTTCGCCCGCGTACATGTTGCAAATTATCCCACGGGAACGTGTTGCCGTAGCAAACAGTAGCCTGTCTCCTTTCCAGAGATGCCATCTACATCCTTGCCAATTTTTACCGAAATCCGTTCAGTAGTTTAGGCGTGAAAAGGTAACATACAGACAAAGTGTAGCATACGCACCAAACCGAAATAGGGGTGGCTTTAATACTACACTGGGAAAATAACGATTTACGTATAATAACGATGTTCAATAACTCGACATAAGCCGCAGCGAATACAATGCACTCACGTACCTTGGACTGCCTCGGCGATCGTTGAGCTTCCACCTTCGATTGTCCATAAGCTAGCTTCAGGGTTTCACGTTTAGAGGATTGTTCACACGCGAAATAAAGGATGATTCGATTTCCCTCAGGATTTCGACCGATTTGATGATGCGCGCGCGTCTTGCTTTCACTCACACGACATCTGCCTTCGCTCCAAAAAAACGAGTACATGTGTGCAATGACAGCTAGTTAAAACTGTCTCCGGTGCTGCCATCTTGCGAGAAATTTGAACATCGATGCGTTTAGAAATTGATCTTTAGCATTAGAAAACGTTACGGTAACGGAACATCCCGCCCACCAAAATGCCTATGGTATTTTCTGGTTAACGATGAAAAGGATTCGGGGACAAGGATCGGTATAAATAGAGTGCGATACATAATATGCTTAGCTAACGGTAGAGTGTGATGCGATTTGTGTTAAGATACCAATACGATAGAGGTTTGATGCAATAAATATTTGATACGATATAAGTTAGATACGATAGATATTTGATGCAATAAGTATTTGATACGATATAAGTAAGATACGATAGAGATTTGATGCGATAAATATTTGATACGATATAAGTTAGGTACGATAAAGATTAGATACTAATGATAGAAAATTGTATACGATTTAAGCTAGTCCTCGAGAGGGAGAGGGCATAACTTAACCAACGGTCTTTGAATGATATGATTTTTTGCGGTTTTAATTACTGCAATTCGAGCTATTCCATCAGCACCAGGTAACAGTTCCACGACTCTGGCAAGGGGCCATTGAAGTGGAGCGCGATTGTCGTCTTTGATAATCACCATTGAACCTATCTGCAGTGGTTTTGAATCTCTGGTCCATTTGGCGCGTTGCGTTAAAGAGTGGAGATATTCGTGTTTCCATCTAGACCAAAAATTCTGTTGAAATGCCTGTATCAGCTGCCACCGATTAAGCCGATTTACGTTAACATTGGATAGATCCTGATCGGGGACGGCTGTCAGAGGTTCTAAAGTGAGGAAGTGACCGGGAGTTAGTGCTGATAGATCGTTAGGATCGGAACTGATCGGACAGAGAGGGCGCGAATTTAAAATGGCTTCGATTTGTACGAAAAGTGTCGTGAGTTCTTCGAACGTCAGTACTTGGTTACCTACGGCATGAAGTAAGAATGATTTTGAGGCTCGTATTTGAATTTCCCAAACGCCACCGAAATGGGGTGCCGATGGAGGGTTGAATTTGAAATCGATCCTTTCCGCGGTAGAAGCTTGTTGCATGAGAGACGCTAGTTGATTCCGTGCGCCGGTAAAATCCGTACCACAATCCGCGTGTATCTCATTGCAACGACCACGGCGTGCCACGAAACGTCGTAGAGCTGCGATGAATCCGTCTGTTGAAAGAGTCGAAACCACCTCGAGGTGAACTGCTTTGGTCGCGAGACACACGAACAAGCATAGGTACGCTTTGTCGATTTTAGCGCCGCGATGAGGGCCGAGTTTGATACGGAAAGGTCCGCCGAAATCCACGCCTACGATTGAAAAAGGTTTTACCTGATTGACGCGGTACGACGGGAGGTCGCTCATGAAAGGTTGTAATGGTTGGGGATTAGTTCGATAGCATTGTACGCATTTAGCAAGGCGACGACGAATAGTGCGTTTGGCGGAAACGATCCAAAATTGTTGCAGTAGTAGAAAGTGAGTGGTATTTATACCGGGATGCAAGTAGCTACGATGAATAAAGTCAATAATTAAAAACGTGAGTGGGTGTTCAGACGGCAAAAATGCTGGATGCTTTTGTTCGTATTCTAAACCTGATCGAGAGATCCTGCCGCCCACCCTGAGGATACCGAGATTATCGATAAACGGGTTGAGTTTGCGAAACGGTTTCGTAAGCGGTTTGTTTGATTTTAGGTTACTAAGTTCCTCAGAGAAAGCACTACTTTGTACGTTTTTAACGATTTGCATCAATGAGTTGTGTCGTTCAACGTTATTGAGATACTTGTTACTTATAGCTTTATTCCGATTACGACAATTGTTTATGAAACGATAAATGTAGCCCAATACGTTTGTGATTTTTGTCAATGACGAGAAACGAATAATCAGATTTTCAAAAATGGTAGGTTCGGTTTTGTTAACGTCGGTGGAGGTCAAGACGTTTGATTTACGTACTTCGGCATCTACGATCACCTCCTCCTCGTGTGATAGGTTAGCTGAACTTATGGGCCAAGATTCACGATCTTCAGATAGCCAACATGGCCCCGCCCACCATAGCGTATTGTGAACGATTTCACTGGGAAACAGACCACGGCTGCAAATATCAGCAGGGTTATCGCCTGAAGAAACGTGATGCCAGCATTCGGTAGGTGCAGTGTCTTGTATATGGCTGACACGGTTAGCAACGAACGTAGCCCAACGAGAGGAATGTGACCTTATCCATGAAAGGACCACGGTGGAGTCAGACCACAAGTAAACAGCATCGATTTTTATACGAGAGAGGTAAGTATCGCGCACAAATTTGTATAAGTCCGATAGAAGCACAGCAGCGCAGAGTTCGAGTCGAGGCAGAGAGGTACGTTTAAGAGGTACTACCCGTGCTTTAGAGCAGACTAGAGAAGTGTGAATGTTACCGTCTGCATCGATAGCGCGCAGATAAATGACTGCTCCGAACGCAATTTCCGAACTATCACAGAATCCGTGTATTTCGTATGATTTTGCATCTTGGCATGTAAGTTGCCGAGGTATTCTCAGTTCAGTCAGTGACTGTAATTGTTCTTGATAAGTGTTCCATGTACGGATGACCTCATCAGGAGGAGTCTGATCCCAACCAACACCGAGTATCCAAAGTTTTTGGATTAAGCACTTCGCTTGAATTGTGATAGCGGAAAGTAACCCTAAAGGGTCGAATATTCTAGCAATCTCGCTTAGAATGGAACGTTTAGTACATGACCGATCTGAAGGTTTGATTTCGAATAGGAAAGAATCTGAGGTAGGATCCCATTTGAGACCTAGAACTTTCAAAGTTTGCGTTTCAGTATTGTCGAGCGATACAGAACCTGTTAGACAATGCTCGCGGGGAAGATCGGACAATAGCCGAGGATTATTACTAGCCCATTTCCTGAGTTGGAAACATCCGCGGTCGAAAAGAGCGATAGTTTGCGATTTAGCTTCTTGAGCGACTTCTAAGGACTGAAAACCTGTTGTGACGTCATCGATATACACGTCCGATAAGAGACTTTGTTTGGCAAGTGGATAAGAGTCTCCTTCGTCTTCAGCAAGCCGTTTCAGAGCACGACAAGCGAGATATGCACTCGACGCCAAGCCATAAGTTACGGTGTTTAGGCGATATTCTTGAAGGGGCTCGCTTGGCGAGGTCCTCCAAAAAATGCGCTGATAATCACGGTGTTCAGGTGCTATTAGAATTTGACGGTACATCTGACGAGCATCAGCCATGAATACGACATTGTGTTCACGAAAACGCAAGAGAATTTCCAAAATATTGGGTTGTAATTTTGGTCCGATAAGTTGCGTATCGTTAAGTGATTGAGAGTTTAAATCCTTAGCCGACCCATCAAAAACAACGCGTAGACGCGTGCTCGCAGAGTCTGGGCGTAAAACGCAGTGATGCGGAATGTAGTATTTACCCGTGCTCATCTCGTCTGTAGGAATCAGGGACATGTGGCCGCTTTCGATATAGTCCTTCATGAAGTCTACGTATTGACTCTGTAAAGATGTGTCACGTGTCAGCCTTCGTTCGGTAGCGTAGAACCTTCGTAACGCGAGGTCGCGCGAGCCTTCGAAAGTTGGTTCTGATTCGTTTTTGAAAGGAATTCGGACTACGTAACGTCCAGATTGATCGCGATAATGATCGGCAATAAACTTTTGCTCGCACAGCAATTCATCTGGAGTCAACTTCGATGAATTCGGAAGAGAATCTAGTTCCCAGAAGCGTTGAACTAAAGAGTTCAACTCGTTGTCGATGTCGGGCAACGTATGCAATAAAGTACTAGCCGAGAGACAAGTTTTGCCTAAGAGAAGCCAACCGAATGTTGAATTAAACGCGGTAGGTTGATTGACACCTCCTTTAATATATTGGTTGAGTACAGAGTCGGCAAAGACATCTGCAGCGAATAGTAGATCGATCGGACCTGGTATGTCGAAGCCAGGGTCCGCCAACGGTAACGATGTAATATGTGACCATCCCGATGTGTTTAATTGCGCAATGGGTTGATCGCCACATATTTTAGCTATGACGTGCATGTCAAGTTTGTATAGAATCTGATTATTGGTACCAACGGAACAAGTGACGTCACCGATAATCGGCGCGGCAGCTTCTCCTAGTCCACTAACGTTTGCAGTCGTTGAGGCTGTTTTAAGTTTTAAACGATTTACTGCGGAAGCAGTTATGAAATTGCTTTGACTTCCGGTGTCAAATAAAGCGCGAAACGATTGCATATTGCCTGAAGCATCCTGAATGTGCACGATCGCAGTAGCCAGCAACACGGTAACGTTCGATTGAGACCTTGAAACCAATGACGACGATCCGATTTGATTTGAAACGTTATTAGAATTATCGCGATGAAGTAAGGTATGATGTTTACGTTTGCATGTGCGGCACGAAAAAATTGAATTGCAATTCTTCAGTTGATGTGATGGTTTCAAACAATTAAAGCACCAATTTTTATCTTTAGCGATTGTCATTCGCTCGTCAATCGATTTTTTAAGAAAATCTTGACACGATGTAATCGAATGTGACTCGTTACAATAGGGACATTTACCCGAGTAGGAACTGATTTTAGTATCACTAGCACTGTCAGTTGGAGCTTGATCATCGGTTGCAGCTAACAGTGTGTGTGGAATGTTACGCTTCGTCTGTGGCTGAGGGTTATTCGTAGGCTTTGCCGCCTTGGACGATTCGGAAAAGTGCGTGTCACGCAATAACGCTTCGCATTTAGACCTTAGAAAACCCTTGAGTTGTTCGTAAGACGGTAACTCGACATTTGAGTAACTTTCCTCAAATCCGCGGCGTAAATCTTTGTTAAGTTTCGATAAAATGTGATAAACTAGAACAAAGTCCCAGTGTGCGATTGGCAAGTCGATCGTTTTTAATATACTCAAATTCTCTTCGAAAAAGTCAAGGGATTTTTGAAATTCGTGCGCGTTATTGCTTTGAAAGTCAATGTTTAAAATATCCCGCCAACATATGAAAGCTAGGGTGCGTTTACTTTTGTAGCGAGCCACGAGCGCTTGGTATGCGTCATGATAATATTCGTGTGTCATGGGAAACGCTTTGACTACTGATAACGCATCGCCGCTAAGAGAAGATATCAGATAATGAAACTTCTCCGTATCTGTTATAAAAGTGGAGTTGTGTATCAACGCGTTAAAAGTATCAAAATACTCTGGCCATAATTTAATATTTCCAGCGAAAGTTGGTAGTACGATTTTCGGTAGACGAATATTATTATTTGATGATGAGACGTTGTGCGATTTAATCGCATCATTGTTTAATAAACTGCGGTGTATTGATAACACTTGATAGTACATGTCATCAAACTCCTCTTGGATTTGATCATCTTCACTATTGGGATCGGAAATGAGTTCTAAAATTGTGAAATGCGCGTCTTCAAAACCCGATGCAATTTGTTTTAAGTCTTGATGATACGATAAAAACAAGTCGCGCTGAGTAGTATCACTTGAAGCCGAAGCGCCTATCTCTAATGCCTTAGCTAAGCGCTTATACGCAATGGTTCGCTTTCTACGCAAGGACGGCAAGTCCTGAACCGTGAATTCTTCATCCACCGATTTAGATTTCGATTTCTTTAGCATGGCTCGTTTACGCGTGGAATGTTTACCTATAAGCGACATTATTCCCTATTAGTTGAAGTTTGGTAGTATAAAAATGTATTAGGATAGTTAAAGTTATAAGTCGAAAACGTAAACAACGATAACAAAAGAAAGCTAAACTTATAACTTCGATGCGACCGAATAGAAAGAATATGCAAAGAATTTACGATCTTATTCTATTGACAAGGATTGTACACCCCGTTGCGCGATTTGAATATAGAATATTTGCAAAGAATGTTTAAAAGCGGTATATTTCCGATTGACAATAATTTGCGCGGTAAACTATACAGCAAATCGATGGGTGATTACGGAATGTTCGCCCGCTCGGGCGTTGGTTCACGAGTCTACCCTACACTTTTTTTTTTTTTATAAAGTTTCGTATTGGAATATTTGCAATCTTATGAATATGATTGGTGATTTGAACAATAGAATTATTGCAAGCCGATGGAACAGTTGATTGTTGAAAATCTTACAATAACTCCCGATTCGCGTGAAAATGAATATTCGAATTAAAACCCAGCTCAATGGTGATTACTTATAGACGCCATTGCGACACGTAGGTAGGATAGGTCCGATAATAATTGTAGGATTACAAGATGATGCGATAACTTAGAATGCAGGAGAATGATAATAACGATAGATTTATGTATTCTAAATTAAATCACAAGGGTTTGACCAGAAATACCATGTGCAAAATGCGATGGACTTGAATTAAGATGGAAAGTTCCCTGGTTTCGGCACCAACAAGATGTAGCATACGCACCAAACCGAAATAGGGGTGGCTTTAATACTACACTGGGAAAATAACGATTTACGTATAATAACGATGTTCAATAACTCGACATAAGCCGCAGCGAATACAATGCACTCACGTACCTTGGACTGCCTCGGCGATCGTTGAGCTTCCACCTTCGATTGTCCATAAGCTAGCTTCAGGGTTTCACGTTTAGAGGATTGTTCACACGCGAAATAAAGGATGATTCGATTTCCCTCAGGATTTCGACCGATTTGATGATGCGCGCGCGTCTTGCTTTCACTCACACGACATCTGCCTTCGCTCCAAAAAAACGAGTACATGTGTGCAATGACAGCTAGTTAAAACTGTCTCCGGTGCTGCCATCTTGCGAGAAATTTGAACATCGATGCGTTTAGAAATTGATCTTTAGCATTAGAAAACGTTACGGTAACGGAACACAAAGTTACTTTCGAATTTATAATGTAGGTAAGTATGGAATCATCTACAGTAAAAGTGCGCAGTGCTGCACACCCCCACCCTTATTATATATATTTCAAGTTAAACAAATATCAACTTAATTTCAATGAAAATTAGGTTGATTTCAGAGTGTCTAGCACTATTGAAAAAGCTATAAAAATGTTTGAGTTTGAAGTTGTAGCGTAAACTGAACTTTATTGTGTAGGAATTAAAGTTATTTTTCCAATAATTCATATTTGTTTACATTTTCGGCAAATAGATCGCGAACGCAGATTAATCTAGTGGCTACCAATCCTTAAAAGACCAGTGACCTGAGCTAAATTAGGAATACGAAAATGTCTTCTCCAACGTTACGTGGCGACAAAGATGGCAATATAATCTGAATACATAGCACTTACTGTTGACCGGGAGTAAGGGTAAAACCCTGAATATTGTATAGCGGATTACGTCCTTGAAGGGTAAAAGTTAGCGTAATTTGTACCCGTGTTTTTCTTACTCCTCTCACTAATATTGCAAATGGGACACTTAGTTTGGGCTCGGAAAAGGCTAGAAACATTATCCTTCGCTGTGATTTTCGGACTGTCTCTTAGAGATTACGTGAATTGAGACAAAGGATAACATTATGAATCATAATGGACAGTTAACTGATACGTTAATCGTATCAAATCCCATTGATGAAGGATTTTCAGTTATGTTTTTTTTTCTGTGCTAAAATACCAATCAATCCAATCCCAATCTCTTTGATTATACCTATACGTAGTGCAGCAAAAAAAGGCAAAACGGACTGTCTTCGCCATATTATGATTCATAATGTTATCCTTTTATGATTCTGCCAAAGTGGCCTTTTAAGGCCAAATGTGCGTCTAAAACAGAAATAATCACCTTAGTGTTGTTACACTGTGGGTTTTTTTTTTGTTTTGGCAGGAGTGAGAAATCCTCATGGACGTCCAGACTGTCTCACTGGTAAGTCTCTCACTCTTACCGGCTAAAACCACACTCCTGCCTTTCTAAGTATCCCCTTGACGTAGTCAGAGACCTTTTAAAAAAATATTTTAATTTGTAGTTGCGTTTTATATTTTCATTTTACTAAACTTTAATAAAGTTGTAGGTGGTTTAGTTTTAAATCCATGTTTTATTTTATTTTTCTAGAATGTACTTTTTTTTTCTTTTACACTCTGGGTTAACCATAGAACAGTGTGGTAATACAAGGATCAGTGTAAATATTTCCAATTCAGCACAGCAACAGATCAACGGGGTAATTGCGTAACATACTAAAGGTAACAATAGCTTTCATTTTTACAGTTCAACAACATTCAGTGCGTCATTTACGTTGTTGAGCAGACCAACTAAAGAATATGTTCGAACTTAAGAAGCAATGGATTAGCAATATCTGTCAAAATGATTGGAGATTGAAAATGTGTTAGGCAATTAGGGTGCAGTTCTTTGAGTCATCAATTTCAATCTCAAAGTCGTATTCCGTATTTTTTCCCTAAAACTTTATTACAAACTACGCCCTACTTCCCTAAATAGTTCAAACACTTTACCTTTACTTTTACCCCAAACTATGAGCGACGAACGTACCCAAAACTTACTATTACAGCACCGCACCCCTACCACACTAATTCTATCATACAAAATTAATTTCTATTACCTACGCTTGCATACATTTATATTATAATCAGAACGTTAATATTAGCACTTTCCTGAAATTATAGAGCTTGTTAACACAATCCCTTATTTCTCGAAATTTAGCATACATTTAAACGTTATGCGCACACGGGTTAACTGATGATTACGTCAGCACATAAAGGTTATTTGTACGGGGTTGATCAATAGTCTTCTAGTAATCGTCCAAAGTACCTCTCAACAATGAGGTCCTGTTCTGCCAAACTCATTGTTATAACATTATAGTCTTTAATGTTAAAACAATGAGGTCCTATTCTGCCAAACTCATTGTACCTCATCCTTGAGAGGTACTTTGGACGATTTATATAGTCAAGTGCTGTTATCCGATCATTGATTGAATGGGTTACCGCGTTTAGTTACATGATAAGCCCACAGGGATTTTTACCCATTGCGGAGCCATGGGTTTTCAGTCCTAAGGCCACGATTTTTTGTACTTTTTTACCGACTTTAAAAATAGGTTATCAATTTGAGACGTATGTATGTCATATTATTGGAACTGCATTCTATTCACATATGACAATCTATTAGGGCTTCCAAACAAATATACAAAATATAGATGTATCTATGTATGCTTGTTTGTCCACGCATTTCTCCGCAACTATTAATCGGATCGTGACGATTTTTTTATTAGCTTACATTTACTTCAACATAAAGAACAGTGGAAGTTTAATTAAAATCAATTCAGTAATTTTCAAGATATGGACTAATACGTGTAAGTGTGACGGCCTGGCTTATTGATACGAGCTACGGGTGTAGTGTTAAAGGGAAAAATCAAAACCTACGTAAAATTATTTTGCAATATTTGCAACAAAACTGTTACCTACTTATAACAAACATTCCTGTTTTTACTTAAAACTAAAAATTTCGAAATAAAAAACTAATTTAAAAACTTAAATCTACTTCAAAAAGAAATTAACTCAAAATTATCAAATAACTTTAATTTCGGAAGTTGGTGGCAAAAAAATAAAACTAAAATACAGATACCAAGACACCGACTTCCAAAATAATATACATATTTTGAATCCTAGCATCTAGATTGGTTGACTCTTTAATAAACACGTAGTAAAGTGATGCCAAACTTAGACATCGAAAAATGTGTCGTTAAACTGAAGTGAAAAATTTGTTTAAATTAACTATAGATTTATAAATAAGAAGTTACGATTTAAAACATGACTTTAAATCATAACTTCTTATTAATAAATCTCACAGTAGTAGTTTCAGTTTAACCACACATTTCTTGTCTTACGAGTTGTAGGTCGTAGGTTCGAACCCAGACAGGCGCTTTATCGTGTGTACATTATTTCAGCACCATTGCTCTCAAAACGGTAAAGGAAAACATCGTGAGGAAACCAGCTAATCCTAAAACTAAAAATTTGAAGACATATGACATGTACAGTCACGAGCAAAAGTATGTATACACTTGGCTTTATTCAAAGGCGATTTTCTCTTTTATTTTTGAATGAAATTTGATATTGGTAGGAACATAGTATTTTCGAACCCATAGGTAGGTATATGTAAAGTGTCGTATTTCAACGTTGCATTCGTTATTTCGTGAAAAAATCGCAATTTAAAGTTGCCAAGTGTTGACATATTGGTACTCGTGACTGTACCAACCCGCACTGGGCCCGCGTGGTTGATTACAGGCCACTCCCTCTCGAAATGAGGAGGCCTATGTCTCAGCAGTGGGAACATTATAGGCTGATTATGTACGTATGTGACAGATCTCGGAGATAGGCGTAAGTCCAGGGATGTGTGGCCGGGTTTGGGTTTCATCTGGATGGGTCTCTTGAACGCAAAGAATGTCGCAGTGCGTTTTGCTGTAAACAACAGAAAAAAAAATCGGATCTGTCTCGTGAAAACTACGCACAGAGCCGGTTTTATAAGCGAACTTTGGGGTGCCATCGTGGTGAAAGGATTAGCCAATCGTGCGCAGCGTGGATAACTCGCTGATTGCCCAGATTTCGCCGGACGTATAGTGGCTCTGTAAATACGTCGCTCGGGGGCTCCTTTCATGCACCCCAAGAAGAAGAAGGTATGGTAGGATATGATAGGTATGTATTTTAAATATAATTACTCGCCGTCACATAATCTTAACATACAATTATTTCCTAATTCCGGCAGCGTGCACAGGGTAGGTACATAGGACGCATCTCAAAGCGGTGGATAAGCAAGGATAAGCTAAATTAATGCAATGCTTAGACGATTACGTGTACCTACTGACTGATGGAAGCAGAGAATTTGGCGCGTAGTTCAGACAACTGCACCGTAATGGTAACAATTTGATATTGACAGTTCGTTATGTCGCAGCAGTAAGGGCGATTTTCGTAGTGCGAGTATACGTGTATGTCCGATTGACTGTTGGATACTGTGAACGGTTTTAGTCAGTAAGAGTCTGACACTCCCTTCCGCTCCACCCAGAGCGGGATTTGATGATTTACCATCGGAAAAAAAAGGGGTTGTTATTGCTGTATTTCTCACAGGATAATACAACTTTTCTTCACAATTTGCCTACTAGAAGGTATCTAATGCAACCACAGCACAGGAATTGACAATTAAAACTATTTCACAGATCATTTGGGTGTATTCTTACCGGAGGCGGTTTTTACTATTCTAAAGTTTATTTTAGGCTTTTCTAAACCCTTTTCACAACTATATTAGGGTTGGCTTCCAGTCTAACCAGATGCAGCTGAATAGCAGTATTTTACATGGAGTGACTGCCTATCTGACCTTCATAACCCAGTTACTGGGTAATACCATACCCTTGATAAGACTGGTTGTCAGACTTCCGGGCTTCTGACTACTACCCAGAACGACTGTCAAATATCTACAAATGACAGTCAGGTTTAAAGGAAATGGATGGTTACCCATCCACGGACTGACCTCGGTGAGCGTAGCTTTAGAGGGGACGGGGCCTGCGAGGAATTTGAAAAATAGAAACTTTTGCCGTCGCCTTACCTCAAGTCTGCCCCCGTCGTGTGTAATAGCAGCTGCAGCTCAGATCGAAATTATCACAAAAATTTTGACGAGATCGACGTTTCGTATTCCCCTTTTTTCTCATCGAAAACTGAGCCGATATAATTATTTTTTACATGAGCATTTTAAGAAAGAGTACGTTTAGGTTCCTAACATTTTTTTTGTATGTTAAAAACTTTTCTAATTTGTCTGATAGTCATATAATCACGGCGGTAAAAATAGGACAATTTTTATAATTTTAAGAGGATTATATTTTCTTTATTAATTAGTTGCTGAAAAAAATAAAATGACAGAGACATGTTCAAAGCAGAAATCGATTTTATGGAAAAAAAATATTGCTGTAGAGGCATTATTCAGGAAGAAAAAAGGGGAATACATTTGTATGGAGAATCGCACGCCCTGTTCACCATAACATTCGATTGATCCGTGCGTTTGTTATTATTTAGCCACGAGCATTTATGAGGCTTTTCTAAACCGTTACCTACTTACTATCCCTACTTGTAATCTCATAACAATAATAGGCGTTTAAATCCAGATAGGGTAAACTTGCCTAATTCGTACCCCTTAAGAGAAAACCATCATATTTAGAAAATTAGGAAAGATAAATTAGTTTTAATTAAAAGTAATTATTGTTTGCTAAATGTTTTATTGCTTCTATAATCAAATTTAACATAAACTTTATAAACTTCTCAAAAATAAACAATTAAAAAAAAAAACTAAAAAAGTACGATTTAAGACCATTCATCCCAAATCGTACTGCTATAACCTTAATTCGTACTTTGAGATCTATTCATTGGTATACAGTATTGAGAATCAGTATCATAATCAACAATGTGTTATTAAAACAAGCAGTAATTCCTAACAAATTTAAGAATTGGTAAATTATCAAATTCAGATTCATAAATAGTTTTCCTAAATCGTACCTACCAGTACGTTATATGAACTTAACTCGAGTACGAAATAGGAGCAAGAGCCAAACAAATTTTAAATTTACCGCCAAAAAAATTGACAACAGTCACGAGTATGATAACACGTCAGGTGAAATCGCAAAGGTACACATTAATACGTATCAAATCGTAAAATAGGTTATACACGACCCTATTTGAATAAAATTCTTACGAAATGTGTAAAAATATTACAACAATAGTTGAAAAAAACTTCCTTTTTCAATATTTCTTTTCGAGAGCAGCTTCACGAGTGTTATCTGTCAGGTGGTGAAATGGCCGACTGTTATTTCTATGTTTTGACACTAGAGGCGCTGATAGCTGTTACCAAAGCCGAGTTTTAAGTGGAGTACGAATTTGGCGTAAGTACGAATTAGGCAAGTTTACCCTAATTGCCTCGTGTCCGACATTCGGTCCGACAAATGTAGGACACGAGACATCGGCTGTGTAATGTGGCGTCAAGAACGATCGCCTGCACTGGATGGTCCAGATTCCTGACATTTTAGAAGATTATGCGGTGGTTTAGATCTAATTTAGGGTAAAGTTAACTATCAAAGGTGAGGTAGAATGTTAAATAAAAGGTAAGACAGATGGAAAGCTTTTATCCACGTGTTTTATCATCTGCCTTTTCCCAACTATGTTGTGGTCGGCTTCCAGTCTAACCGGATGCAGCTAATTACCAGTATTTTACACGGAGCGACTGCCTATCTGACCTTCACAACCCAGTTACTGGGTAATACGATACCCAAAAAAGAAAGCAAAAAAAAAAGAAGGAAAGTAGGTACTTATAAAACAAAAACAATGTATTTTTAAAACAGCAAGAGCTTGTTAATAAATACTAGAACATGTCATTGTAACAATTCAAATACATTAAATAAACATTACCATTAATTTCAGTATTATTACAAAATATGCTAGTTAACTCTGACGTAGGCCTGTTGTCATTTAGCTAATTAATTACGGAATTAACTATGCAGGATGCATAATCCACGTATCTACTGTGTTTATTTGATAAACAGACAGTTGCAGTGTGTTTAACATTTGCAGTTACGATAAGATTGGCATTAATTATTGGAGGTTTCAATTAATTGTTTATAATAATCATGAGAGAATTGGAGTTTCCCTGCTTGATCGAATCAGAAATGAAGAGATCCGCAGGAGAATCAAGGTAGCCGACATAGCCCGAAGAATTGCCAAACTTAAGTGGCAGTGGGCAGGGCACATTGCTCGCAGAACAGATGACCGATGGGGCCGAAAGGTTCTGAAGTGGTGACCGCGTACCGGAACACATAGCGTTGGAAGTCCTCCCACAAGTTGGACCAACAACATGCATCGCGCAAGCAGAGTTTACCGCGCAACTAGCATACATACAACGTCCCGACCTCAATCATCGGGCAGTTGCCCGCCAGACACAACACCCGTTTGGTCGGAGGATCCTTCCTTTTCTATGGACGATGAGTGAACTTTACACCCTGTTCCTCATACCTCTTTAATTTAGTTTTAATAATAAATAATGTACATATCTTCGCCAATTTAATGATGACATTATGAATAGGTACAAGTTTTCGGGTTTAGAGTAAACATAAGCTAACGTTGTAGGTAAGGACATCATCATTCTACTGGTCTTTCTTTTTCTTCCATACTTCTCTATTAGTCGTCATCTCGGTAGTCACCCCCTTTTTAACCATATCATCTTTCACACATTCCATCCATCGTTTCTTTGGTGTTCCCCTGCTCATAAAGCCATCGACATTCATTCTCAAAACTTTCCTCAGGAAATTTTCCGCATTCCTCCGTACCAAATTACTTGTCAATGAACTCAAACTCAAAGCATTTATTTTAATTAAACCATGTACTGCGGTGCTATTCTGTAAAAATCTCACCGTGAAAACTTAGGTGAAGTGAGCATGGAGTGAGCTGTCAATCTTGGTGTCAATTCCTAGCAAAAACAAACTCACTTCACCTAAGTTTTCACGGTGAGATTATAGCGACCTGCCTGATGTCGGTTTATTCAAACCTGCGTTTCAGGCAGATGATGCTAAGTAGGTATATCTATTCAACAAATATAACGGAGTATAACAGACGTAACGTGAACGTATGCTTTGACTCAGACATGCCTTGCACGTTATTCATGTCTCATGTCTTGTCTCATACGTTGACTGACTAACGTCCAGGAATTATGTCTATTGCACTGATAGTAGGCAGTTTTGATTAGCCTCTTTGTATAATTGAAACTCGTATCTGTACAGTCGAATATGGTATTCTGTTCACAGCTAATTTGCCATAATTTTGAAAGAATATTAAGGGGGTTGCGCCAAGGTAGCCTGCGAAGTTCAAAGGAGAAGGGCCAAAAGTCATACCAAAAAGTCTCATGCATCAAGATCAAAATAGGTATTGTAGTAATTATTTTCATAATGTTTTACGACATTACGCGTCGGGGATTTAATTTTTGAACAGGGAATTTAATTTGAAGTAAAAAAGTGTTGATATTGTTTTATTCCCTTTACATGACGTTCCGTTTCGAATGATATGGTATGACCTTGAATTTTGAAAGTACTTGATGTCTTACAAAAAACATGGAAAAAATTATGCTTTGTCGATTCTACATTAATTAAAAATAACTAGAATAGAATAGGCTGTTTTTTGAGCAATTATGGCCGTTCGTGTCAAACAAAATAAAGTACCTTGTTTTTAGGTTATTCAGATTTTTTGAAAATCTCCGAAATCCAGGTTTTGTTTACAAAAAGAACTTTTGTAGAAGTTAACATGATAAGTGTAATCTATAAAAAACTACGTCTGACTTTGATGCAGCATGTTACGGGATTCCATACATCCATGAGCATTGGCCTTTACTTACGCAATTTTCAGGTCAGTGTCAGGGTGTATGTTAGTTATAATATATTTCGCGACAATATTTTATACGCTAAATATAAATAAAATACAGGATGGCACGGATATCGACGCGCATGGATTCACTTTTGCGTTTAGCACGACTGTGAATGCTTTACGATCGAAACATTTTTTTTTGCCCCCGTTCTGCAAATGTTTATATTGTTATACTCCTGCTTCATGGTTTAAGTGTCGATATCCCTTGGCACTCTGTACATAGGTACTTTTAAAAGCTGCTTTGGGCACTTTTCTTGTTGACAGCGATGCGGACGAATTCTTTGAATATTTTCCTACCTTTTTTATAATACTTGAACATAATTATTATTTTAAGACTCTTAGGATCTAAACAGACGGACTGAATTTGAACTGCATGCCAATTGCAACTTCGCAGTTTGGATGCAGTGGACAGAACTAGCTTTCGAAGCAGTTAAAGTCAACTGCATCCAAACTGTGATGTTGCAGTCCGCCTGTGGGAAGCCTTAGCTTGTAGGTACCTACATACATAAGTATGTTTATATTATTATTGTCAATATCTTTGATTTTTGGCTAACACAGCGACGTCTCTGTCAGAGATAAACATCTATCTATATTTCTGCTTGATGTGTCAAAGTACCGACTCTAACCCAAACTATTCCCCTATAAATTGAAACCAACCAAAATATTTCACCAGAATCCGGACCGGACATGCGCCGTGGACGAACGCCCTTCACGGTACGTTAACCGGATAGATGTCTGGTGTCCATCATTGTCTGAACCTTCCACAGCTGTTTGTCAGCAACCGGCGTCACTTTGACCGCCCATATTATTTTGATTAAATCAATCTTTGTTGAAAAACCTACCTTAACTTTGGCTGGTAAGGTGATAATTGAATTGGCAAGGAAAAAAATACATTTTGCTAACTTACTCCATGTATTGTCCGCTGTGAATTTATTAATAATGTTAGTGATGAGTGTACTAGATTTACTTTAGCAAGTCTGTGATAGTGGATCTCTGTTTTGTTTGTAAAATTGGTCCCCATATGTTTTTGTTCCTTTTCACTGTGGGTAAGTGCGGTTCCAGAGTTCATTATTTGTACCTTTTATCAGCTGAGCCATACAATATATAAATGAAAACACTAACAATACTAATGCAAATTTTGCAACTATCAAATAAATCCTAACTTCGAAATCAAAAAAGTGTTCTTGTCAAAATAAATAGTATTTAGTTATGGACCCATTATGGGTTTCGTCAACTAACTTTAGTGACTAAACTATGGAATATATTTAGTTGATTTTTTTGTATGCAGACTGGAAACGTTATAAGTTATACATTTACATTATATCATCATCTGTCTAGCCTTTTCCCTAACTATGTTGGGGTCGGCTTCCAGTCTAACCGGATGCAGCTGAATACCAGTATTTTACATGGAGCGACTGCCTATCTGACCTCCGCAACCCAGTTACTGGGTAACACGATACCCCTTGGTAAGACTTTTTTAAGTTTTTTTTTTGGTCAAAATTATTTACGGTTTAAGAGATACACTGCTTTGATAAATGATAAATGACAAATGATTTTTATTTCTGTAAGTAGGTTTGTACAAACACTTTTACACGTCAATCATATTTTTTTTTTTTTATAAAAAACCAACTTTTTGACCGTTTTCAAGGAATCTCCGCCCTAAGCGTCTGACTTATAACAATGGCATACATTATAGCAATTCTCAGACTATTGTCTTACTATGATTGTCAACCACCTACCTGTAACATGTGTACCTACATGTTAACAATATTAATTATTTGTCACATTGTTATCAATACATAAGGTGTTGTAATTCGGTTTGATTAAACACTGCTATCAATCCAGGTGTTGTCAACTATGTTGTGTTTACTTTAATTAACAGGTAACCAATTATATTTTGGTTCAGTTGTTGACTCAATGAGTTTTGAGTTCGATACCAATTAATATTGCTTATCAAATAGTAACGAGCAAGTTTATATACACCTAGTTAGTACACCGTTCATCTGCGAGAAGTTTGTCATGATTCGAAAATAGAAATTTTTGAGTAGTTATGATGATTGTGGAATCTGAACACGACGCTTGGTAAAATAAATTTAAATTGAAAGACCGTACAGTCACGAGCACTAATATGTCAACACTTGGCAACATTCAATTGCGATTATTTTGTGAAATAACGAATGCAACGTTGAAATACGACACTTTACACAAACATATGAGTTCGAAAATACTTTGTTCGTAATATCATAAAATTTCATTCAAAACTGAAGGAGAAAATCGTCTTTGAATAAAGCCAAGTGTATACATACTTATGCTCGTGACTGTACCTAAAACCCCCTAAAAAAATAAAGATCTTGCTCAATACACAGATTGACCACCAACCTGAATTATCCTTGACAGCACTAGGCCACAGCTTCAGGAAATAGCGGGGCTCAGCTCTGCACTCGCGTGAGAAAAATGTCTCGATGAACATACGTAACTAAAAGCACGGCAATTTATGTAAGTTTCGGTAAAAATATTCACTTTTGAGTTTATAACACGTAAAGTGACCACATTCAATGGTGATCCCGGGTGAACAGTGCGAGGATTCAGCCTTGATGCACGGCCCGAGAGTGCGCGGGGCAGGGCGCACACCACCCCACATGGCCATCCACTGATTTCTAAAATGCGGGTAGGTAAACAAACCAGTGGGCAAGCCAAATTAAAACTACCGTATGTTTTTATGAGCAAAGATCGAACAATGATTTAAAAGTTTAAAAACCCACGAGGGTTTAATGTAATTGGAAAAGGATAAAATAATAATTTAAAAACCCCCGACTTACAGAATTTATGTAACGAGACTAAAACAGATAAATTCATATGGAAGTCGGGGGACCGTTCTGTGGTCTGCTGTACGCATATACCGTCTCCGTACCGTCGTGGGTAAAAACAGTTACCAGAACCACTCTAGCTCCCTCATTTTTGTTGCAAAAATAACAGCCGCGTTGTTTATACAGTGTGAGTCTTCATAATGTGCACATATTGAATTGAGGGAAACTAAGCTTAATTTTATCGACGGAAAAAATACCTACCCTTTTTTATTACTTTAAATTATTCTCCATCGTATCAGATTTCTAAACGTAAAAATACCATGTTTATAACTCAATCACAACATTTCCTATCAACTGTTAAAGAAAGGCCTTGCAATCACCATACTTTAGCAGGTAAAGATCCTTATACTAAATATTTTTTTAAATATTTTTTCCGTCGATAAAATTAAGCTGTTTCCTTCATTTCGTTATGTGCACATTATGAAGACTCACACTGTATATGTACTAGCTTTGGCCCACTTCTTTGCCCGCGTGGAAGTCAGCAAAAAGTAAAATAATGTAATCAAGGAATATGGTAAAATTAGTAGAAGTTATAGAATCATAGCGTCTAGTGGCAGTGGGAAATGTGGGAATGGCACATTGTACGCAGAACAGATGGCCGATGGGGCCGAAAGGTTTTGGAGAGACGACGACGTACCGGAAGACGTAGCGTTGGAAGGCCTCCCAACACCAGTCGGAAAAATGTGTCAATTTTGTCTCTTTTTGATGGGTACCTTTTATTTTCTAGGACACATTGCTTCCATTGACTTGTAGAAGAAAAGAACCCGTCAGTAAGTAGGCATAACAAAACGCGTACCCGAAGACGTGGCGTTGGAAGGCCTCCCACAAGGTGAACCGACGACCTTGTGAAGGCCGCAGGAACCCACTGGATGCGTGAAGCACAGAACCGGTCGTAGTGGAGGTGCTTGGGGGAGGCCTATGTCCAGCAGTGGACGTCTTTCGGTTGAAATAATGATGATGATGATGAGCGTCTAGTTTGTCTCCCATGACATGTTTCAGGAAAACTATTCAAGCATAGCCATTGAAGTATCTATGTGTAAGGCTACATACGCAACTGCAAGCATTGCAATTGACAACCTGTATGCTAGGTACACTCGCAGAGACTTATATCGCTGGTGAGTCGGTAGCGATGCCAAAATCTCATATCTATACAGACTTTGACAGCCGATTTGTGGCTAGCGATGTCAAAATCTGCGTTTCCGGAATTCCAAGTCACTGCGTGTGTATCTAGCAGTAGGTAATCAAGTTTGTATTTTATCATTCAAACAAATCCTATAAAAAATACAAAACAGAAAATAAACGTCACAGTCAAAATACATTGTAACGTTTCACTTAAATTTTATCGATATAAATCAAGATAAACCCTCCAGTGATTCCGTTAAATCGTGAAAATTTTGCAAAAGCTAAACTTTGTGAAGTGTGTACGTGATGTGAAAATCGAATGGACGAAGGGTTAACGACTATTGTTTTTTTACAAATGCCAGCGGTATATCACTGGGCCGAACTATTTGGTTGGTCCCTCCCGTTTTTTACCTCAAATGCGGAATTTTGGGGAAAAAATCGAATGGCCAGTTTGTAATTGAGCCTTTTTTTTGTTTAACCCTCGAATTGTTATTCAATGATTGGTTTAAACTATCCTTGAGTAAATATTCTTATGTTCCGTTGTTTTTTTTTTTTGGGTAACGCTTTAAAGATTTTATGATCAGTTTTTTAGCTATTTTAGGTCGCATTCCAGTAAACTGAGAAGAAATTTTGAATTTTTTACAGTTTTTCCGTACTAGAACTGTCAGACGTCAATTTTATTCCACGGATAAAATAAATCTGACCATGGTAAATCGGCTGATTTACCAAGATCGTGAAAAAGCCAGGGGTATTGATGCAATTTGTAATTTTCCTTTTGACTGTTATTTGTACCAAACTCTTTCAAATTAGAATAAAAACAAGTTTATTCGTGTTTTTTATTATTCCCTGAAAACTACACACAAAAACTGTACTTATTAAAAACATACAAATCTTACCAAAATAAATAGCCCACTAAAACAACCAATCACATTTACCCATCGCTTATTTGTTAGAAAACAACGTCGCAGCAATTCAATTAACTTTTAATAAAAGCGCAATCATGAACCCCTTACAGTATAAACTGCGGGCCCTATTGTTGCCACCCGGGAACTTCTACTTAATTAACTTCGCCTGTCTTTCCAATCTTGACCCGGTAGTTACTTACGTGAGGTTCCTTCGAGTTCGATACAAAGAAACAACGAAAAACTTCACTAAGGTATTTATTCTTTGAGGTTTTCTTCGAGGAGTACTTATTATTTTGTTCTTTATGTGCTGATGTTGTTGTAGGATGTTCATTTTGGGGCGATATTGGAGTGAAAACCTACATAATGCGCACCCTAGGCCACACTGAAAGAAATAAGCAGTAAATAACAATGAAAAAACATGAATCTGAACTGTAAACAGTTCCATATGAGTGATCCAAAAACAAGCAAAATGTTACCGTCATCACAGTAAACTTTAACGTTTTACGTAGCACATAATTAACTGTTTTATTCATTTGTTGATATTGTTCAAACCATTGAAATATACTTACATTACAGTAATGGTGGTTTTCCTTTTTTTTTGTTGTTTTTTTTTTTCAGTAAATAGTAGGTATGTTCAATCATTAAAAGTGTCTGTTTTCTCTTTTACTGTTTTAAAAACATTTTTTTTTTAATGTATCGAATCAGAAAGTCTAATGAAATCGCTTTAATGAAAGAAATTATTTTTTTCACTGCACTAATAACGACTTTACTCCATTCCTTTAATATTTTAATACGGCATGAGCGATTGAGCAATGGCTCAAATTATTCTTCTGTAATATTGATACGAACTATATAATCTATATATAATTGTCTAATATATTAGTCGTCATCTCGGTAGTCACCCCCTTTTCTAACCATATCATCATTCACACATTCCATCCATCGTTTCTTTGGTCTTCCCCTATTCTTATAGCCACACATTCATAGATACTAAAAACTTTCCTCGTGACATTTTTCTCATTCTTTATTCATGATTATGCCATAAGAAACAAATTAATATGACATCGAACAAATAACAAACCGTTTGAACGTTGAACTCGTAACATAATTTGATTCAGTCTTTAACGCCCTTTAAATGTCAATCGGTGAACAAATACGGTAGTATAGACATTACTACAAGTATGTTCTTTATCAAATATGTCGGCACGTCATCAAACATAGGTACCTACGATTATGAATGGCTTTCTTGACAACATATTTCAGGCATCTTTTTGTGGATCTTTTTGGTTTCAAGGTGGAATACTCTAAGTGTTGTGAGAAAGATAAATAAAATTATTATCGTCATTTTGATATAATATACCAAAATGGTAACGGCCCCGTCTTACAAGTTATAGGGTCGTGGGTTTAAACCCAGCAAGGTAGCCCCTTTTATTTGTTTAAAATAATCTCATCACCACTGCTCTCAAAAACGGTGAAGGAAAACATCGTGAGGAAACCGGCTTAGCCTAGAACCAAAAATTCGAAGACATGTGACCTCTACCAACCCGCACTGAGCCCGCGTGGTTGGTTTTGGTTGGTGGTTTTCTTCACCGTTTCGAGAGCAGTGCTGATGAAATAATTTACACAAGGTAAACTGCCTGCTTGGGTAACTCACGAACAACTCGGAAGTCGCGGCCGTTCTTACTGGGTCAACACTGCTCAAGCAATAACTAGCTATGAATAAGTGAAGAAGAAAAAGAAGAAGAAGAAGTGAGTGAGTGAGTGTGTGAGTGAGTGAGTGAGTGAAGTGAGTTTTACTAACATAGTTTTAAGTGTATACACTAACACATATTGTACTATTATAATATATATGTTAGTCTGTAAGGTATTTATCTATGGGCCATAGTAGCCTGAAAATAAAGGTTTTATTATTATTATTATTATTAATAAACACCCCACATATTCCGATAGTAACAACAATGCGAACACCCACCCAATAAGCTACTAAAAAAACCGGCAAAGTGTGAGTCGGATTCGCATACGAAGTGTTCCGTACCAACGTACAATATTTAACTTAGTAAAAAACGCCAAAAAAAATGTTTGTTGTATGGGAGCCCCCTTAAATATTTATTTTATTTTAATTTTATTATTCATTATTAAAGTAAAAATACAACTGAGTAATTTGTGAATATTTCAAGTGCCTACCTGTTGCCATTATTGATATCGAGCAAAAAAGGACAAAATAATTACGTTTGTTGTATGGGAGCCCCCTTAAATTTATTTATTTTATTTTTAGTATTTGTTGTTATAGCGGCAACAGAAATACATAAATTGTGAAAATTTCAACTGTAGCTATCGCGGTTCTTGAGATACAGCCTGCTGACAGACAGTCGGACGGACAGACAGCGAAGTCTTAGTAATAGGGTCCCGTTTTTACCCTTTGGGTACGGAACCCTAAAAAGAGACAACAAAACTAATTAATAACTCAGTCTAAATCTGTACCACAAACTTGGAGAGCATGACGTAAAAAAACCGATGTCCGGGGGAAGTTTAGCCGGGGTGTCAGTACAAAAACAATAAAACAACAATATGGGTCAAACTCATATAACTCGCTGAGCTAACTTCATTAATTAAGACTTCAGTCCTGAAGCTTTCGCGGTGCACAGACTACAGTCGGCAGACTATAATGGATCTGACTGTACCGAAATAGCCTTCACGGTGGTAATATTTAAGCAAATGGATGGAATACTCTTTGTAGAGGGCATTTATTTGATCGAACCTGAAATACTTCCCATTTACTTTTCTAAAAATATGCTTGAACATTCTAATATACGTTATTTATGTGAACTTAATCCATACTATCCATACTAGTATTATAAATTCAAAAGTAACTCTGTCTGTCTGTATGTTATCTTTTCACGCCTAAACCACTGAACAGATTTCGATAAAATTTGACAGAGAGATAGATCATCTAGGGAAGAGAGCATCCTAGGGAAGGACATAGGATAGTTTTTACTCCGATATTCCCACGGGATCGACACATATGCGGCTGAAACCGCGGGGCGCTGCTAGTATTATAAATGCGAAAGTGTGTCTCTCTATGTTACCTTTTCACATTTAAACCGCTGAACCGATTTAGATGAAATTTAGTGTACAGATAGTTTGAGTCCCGAGAAAGGACATAGGATAGTTTTTATCCCGACATTCCTACTGTGCTGGCGTCTATACTGTAAGACCTAAATAGTGTAATTTCAAAAACGCGCTAGGTTGACGATATTGTCAAAGTCGCGGGAAATAACCAGCATGAGAGACGCACAGAACCGGGTAGTATTTATTTATTTATTTAAACTTTTCGCACAAAAAGGTACAAAGGCGGACTAAAGGCGGTAGTATGGCAGAAGAAACCAAAAAAAAAGTCAGTAATAGTATCAGTAAAAGTAGTGGGTAATTCCGGGCTGAAATTATGATGACGACGATAGCTATTCAGAGGTAGATTTGTTAATTGTAATCTCTCATCTTTTCTCGCACAGTAAACTTTTGATAAAGTAGGTATAGCTTACTTTCCCAAACTTGCAACAACTTTTAAACAATGTTGAGTGTGCCGAGTAGTCAATTCGTAACAACATTACTCTCATATGTATGCAATAAGCTTAATAAGTTATTACGCACGTACGATCAAAATGACTTTTGTCACAGTAGCGGAAAGATGAATATTTTAGCCTGTATTCCAAATTATCTTGTTGGTCTGTACGTAGGGTGTCACAATGGGCGGTCTTATCGCTAAAAACGATTTTAAATGTCTTTTGGATGAACTTGAGAGAGAAGGAAAGACACACTGCGTATTACTATTGACATAATTTTACCGCTTTCTGGCAAATAATTTTTCTACGTCATGAGCTATTCGTGCCAATACGACTAGAGTCAAATACGTACTCTATTAATTGTGTGTCAATTTAAATAAAACCTGTTAACGTAACTAGAAATGTATTCGATGATTGATTATTTTAGAACTTTTGTCCATATTGTCACGGTCGGTGGATGGGTCACAATTATCTTTACATATCGAGACCTCTTCGTGCTTCCGAAAGCACGTTAAGCTGTTGGTCCCGATTGTCATTCGTGGATCTTTGGCAGTCGTTACGGATCGCCAGAAGTCTGAAAGTCTGACAACCAGTCTTGCAAAGAGGTGTCGTGTTACCCAGTAACTGGGTTGTGGAGTTGAGAAAGGCAGTCGCACCACGTAAAATATTGGTTTTCAGCCGCTTCTGGGTAGACTGTGTCTATGGCAACACAAAGTTGAGATATTTTAATTAAGCTACCAGCGAGAATACAAGAAGTACAATACAAGAAGTTGACAGACTGGAAGCCGACCCTAAAAATAGGATAAACTGATGACCAACCACATAAAAACGCCCATCAAAGTCAATAATGCTTTAATTTAATATGTAAAAGAATACGTTTACCTGAGCCAAATCGATTCCCCTACAGAACTCACATAATCATAATATGTACCTACTATATAGTCTCGTTTGTTAACACATCATATTTTTGACGTTGTCATTTGAATTATTCAAATATGGAGGTCGACCGCACCTAAAGTGTGCTTTTACTGCTCTATAGACAAACATGTTCTTGAAAAAAATAAATATCAATTAATTTTAATGGGAATGACGTTGTATAAAAACAAAGCGTATACTGAAGAATTTTTGGTTCTAGGACATGCCGGTTTCTTCACGATGTTTTCCTATACCGTTTTGAGAGCATTTAATTTTTTAAAACATGACACAACAAATAACCTCCTTTTTTTTTAAGTCGGTAAAAATAATATAAAATTTGTTTACCAACAGCGCCTCCATGTCAACGTCATTCGAGTGCCATCTACAAGGTGATGATGTGACATCCACCAACCCACACTGGCCCTGCCTGGTAGATTATATCCCACTCTCGAAGACAGGAGGTCTGTATCCCAGCAGTGGGAACATTATAGGCTGATTATGTTATACTCATCAATAACGGGTCATCTGTTGAACAATAAAAATGTATATCATATTAATATCTATGGTTACTGGTATTATAACGCGTTCCTTTCAAATATGTTTAAACAAATACTGTCACTTTCTCTGTAATTTCGAAGTCGAAAATTTTAATCTTTCCATTTAAATCCAAATCAGTTCCATCAATCAGAATTGATTGAGTGAAACGATGGAAGTAAAAGTCATTCAAGTGATTACCTTGAACATTTCAATTTGAATTTTATTTATAGAATCAACTTAAATGGATTTTAGTACCTATCGCTTTTTTCACATCCGCACACTGCCAGTATTTTTATAGAAATGTTTTATGTGTACTGCAGTATAACCTTAACTATTTATGTTATCTTTAAGGCCTGAAGACCAGCCCCACCAGCGGAAATCAAATAGAAGCGAACAGAGCTAGCAACTATAAACGTATAGAGGTATGAGGAACTGGGTGTAAAGTTCACTCAACCTCCATAGAAAAGGGAGGATCCTCCGACCACACGGGTGTTGTGTCAGGCGGGCAACTGCCCGATGTATCTATGCTAGTTGCGCGGTAAACTCTGCTTGCGAGATGCAGGATTTTGCTTGACGTCAGTATGACGCGTTGTTCGCATGTGGCGTAGTAGATAGCGCTACAAACGAGTTGCCTAGCAATGAACAGCAGTTACTCGCCGGTACGCGTATGTACCAAACGTTCGTCGCTGTTATTGAGAACAGCGACGAACGTTTGGTACATTGTCTAGCACACAACCGCCTCGCGTTTTCTGTTTACTTCATGAACATCCATCTTTGAACTTTTTGTAAAATTTTCAATGTCCTTTTTAACAGACTCCAATTGTTGTAATGTAGCATACTGCGCCTTGATTTCCTTTATCTCATTCTGCATTTGAAGCAAGTCTTTTAGGAGCGTCATCATCATCATCATCATTTCAGCCGAAAGACGTCCACTGCTGGACATAGGCCTCCCCCAAGCACCTCCACTTCGACCGGTTCTGTGCTTCTCGCATCCAACGGGTTCCTGCGGCCTTCACAAGGTCGTCAGTCCACCTTGTGGGAGGCCTTCCAACGTAGGAGCGTAGTACAATCCAAATGATCGAACAGGATCGCCGGAAGTTTTTGAAGGTCTTGTGCAACAAATATGGGAATCAGTTCAGGATCTATTTCTTTTAGCAAGCATATATCACGCTTCAGTTTTCGGACCCAGGCCCTCTGTGTGAGAGGGAGTGGTCCGTAATCCAACACGTGGGCCTAGTGCGGGTTGGTAGACGTCACATAATATGTCTTCGATTTTTTGGTTCTAGGAAATGCCGGTTTCCTCACGATCTTTCCTATACCGTTGTGAGGGCAGGCGTGATGAAATAATTTACATATAATAGACTCGTTTTAGATTAGAACCTACGACATATCAATCATATTTTACAAAAAAAAATCACCTAGATTTCACAAGAAAAGCCATAAAACCAACCTTAACTAGAAATACGTAACAACGTTCTGTTGAATATTAGGTAATCAATTAACATAATTTTATTAGCCGTATTTACTGCTTTCGACGCAAATAATAGGCTTTATTAAAACTAACTTTGTTTTATTATAGCCGTTAAATGTCAGACTATCACGCGATATTAAAACGGGTTACTGAATTAGGTGAAAGTTCGTGAGCAGTTTTTGGAAATTCTCCAGGAATTGCACGACTACCTAGAGTATAATTTTATTATCTCAAGAAGTAAGATAAATTCTTAAATGTCTGACGTTTGGAATGATAATTATTATTTAGTAGGTAAGAAGGTCACAGTGAGGAGGTTTTTTAAAAAATATTAATATTAATTATACGAATTTTTGATTTTTAGAAGGTATCTTTAATAAAAAAAATCATAATGATACATTATTGGTATACATACAGTATTGGTATCCACATTGACTTGTTATATTTTATTGTAACTCCAGCAATGATTCTGCAGACTAATCTGCAACGATCTGTTACGAGAGCAACCCTACATTTTTGACAATCCATACTGCGACAGCCTATACATTAAAAAAAACAGCGTAGGTAGGCTATAGCATAATCAGACAATATTCCCACTGCTGGGACACAGACCTCCTTTCTGTGAGAGGGACTGGGCCATAATCCTCCACGCGGACCCTGTGTGGGTTGGTAGGTATCACACGTCTTTGAATTTTTAGTTCTAGGACACGCTGCGCGCCGGTTTTCTCACGATGTTTTCCTTCACCGTTTTGAGAGCAGTGGTGATGAAATATAAAGTGCCTGCCTGAGTAAACCGACTCTGTATGAACAGTAATAAATTTAAAAAAAAAATTTAAGAAAACTCGTGAATCGGCGCTATGCAATGTAAGTACTTATAATCAAATGATGGAGTGCGAGGTAGTTTTATTAGCGCACTACTGGGAAAGCAAGAAAGGGGAAAGAAGTGAAAATAACTTAATTTCATTGAAAAGTTTAAGTAAATGGGGACTTCAGTCTGATGTTCACCTTCTATGAAAAATGCTCATACTTTAGCGGTTTTTATCATTGGTGCCGATTCTGTTGTTCACAAACTAAACTAAATTTATGTTCAGTGCATCTTTTTCTTTCTATTTCATTAAGAAAAGGACAGAAAATAAATTTTAGTTTAGTCCTGTCAAATTAATCAGCGCCTGACGTAAGCGGACGTAATTTTAGTAGGCAAGTTTTTAATCACGTCTAGACTCGTATGGAGTAGTGTCAGGTGCTGATTGATTTGACAGGCCTAAACTAAAATGTATCTTCTGTCCTTTTCTTAATGAAATAGAAAGAAAAATATGCACTAAACTTAAATTTAGTTTTATTTGTGAACAAGGGAATCGATACCATTACCTACCATTTTTTTTTTTGTTTTCGGGGGGAACCCTTCAAAAGGCACCTGGACTTTGGGGAAAAGACCAGGTAGTGTGGGATTCTTACCTAACTAAAACCACCCCGGTGATCACCATCAGCACATGGAGGGGGGGGCCGTTACCTCTTAGCAGACCAATCCGGAACCCCCTCAGTGCAAAACCTGTTAGGGCTGGTCTCTGGGGAGACTATAAAGTAGTGCCAGGCGCTGATTGATTTGACAGGATTAAACTAAAATTTATCTTCTGTCCTTTTCTTAATGACATAGAAAGAAAAAGATGCACTGAACTTAAATTTAGTTTAGTTTGTGAACAAGGGAATCGGCACCATTACCTACTTTATCATACTTGCCAACAGACTACATACTTGTAAATATAATACTTACATAACATTTTCTGTGCGTACAACCATCCGTTCAAGGCATTTAATCCTACGTCTTACTCAATTCAGAAAACGGGATTTATAAGGAGCGTAGCAGATGTTTTGTTCACTTAGTTAAACTTACTTTTACCCAAATATAGGTAATACGGCATTTTCATCTTTGACTCTTATAATTTAAGGCCTGAATTCCCGTGACAGAATTGTCAATTAGAGGATGAGTTTCCGTTGTCCTTGGTACTCGTAAGATTATTAATGCGTTTAGCTTGTCTAGATATACATATAAGCATCGATGAACACATCTCTTTGCATGGTAGTAGATGCTCTTTATTAAATTATGTGACGAAATAAAATTGCCATTGAACGTGGCAATGCTGCCAGTCTTCTGGGCACGTTTCCGAATGACAGCGATGCAGACGAGTACTTTAAAACCTAAGTGTCCTTTATTTTTGTATTTATTTGTACATATAGTAAGTCAGTTAGTCAGCATCTGGTAGTAGATTACCTAGATGATTGTTAAAAAAAATGCTTTGGTCAGCCAAAAAAAACATGTTTTCATCTGGTAGCCTTCGAGGTGGTTGGTTGGTGGTGGTGTTATGTTCTTTTATTACTAGCAGACATTACTAAGAGATTAGCACTAAAAATGAAACCATATTTTCATAAATTCCCAATAGATTAGGAATTTAGGCCAATGTTTCTTGAGACAAGTTGAGTTACAAAGAGTATCGATATTTCAATCTATATCCTGAGGGAGTTTCTGCCACGTTCGCATAAAAAGCAGATCGAATGTGCTAGATAAGACATCTTGATAGTATTCCTAAGGTGACCTAGAAAGAAAAAAGCTCTCAAGTACAATATTTTATAGGTATTACACAAACTAAAGGTGCGTATAAAATGTATACACTAATAATAAAGCAGAAGAGTTTGTCGTTTGAACGCGCTAATCTCTGAAACTCCTAGGCGGATTTGAAAAAATATTTTGCTATTTGATAGCCCAATTCTCGAGGAAGGCTATAGGCTATTTTACATGACGCTAAGACCCTTAGGAGCCGAGCAAAAAGATAAAGAGTCAGAAAGAACGTTAAGCGACAACGAAGTTATAGCGCGGGCAGGCGATGCGATACGACGCGTTGGGTCAGGGGAACAAGAAATTTTACGCGGTTGAAGTCGCGAGCAGAAGCTAGTAGTCCGCGGGATTGTCCGGGTCAGCGGGATTGTCCGAAAGGGTTACCGCTGGCCCGGAACATAAAGGGCTAAGGAAGGAATACGGGTGGGTTTTAGTCAGTAAGAGTCTGGCACTCCCTTCCGCTCCACCCAGAGCGGGAGGGGTCATTTGATGATTTCCCATCCACAAAAAAAAAGCTAGTAGTTACTATATATAATTAAGTGTACCTATGCACCTCTGCCATGTCTTACAGAAATAATTACAGTCGTAATGATAAGTTACTAATAAACCATCAAGGTAAGTAAGTTGTTTATTTTATCCCTTATTAAAAAGAACCAGGTTCTTTAGAATTAATTTACAATCTAGCCTGTAACACTAATTACTTAAGCAATTTCAATCTAACTTAAATTTTACGTAATACTTACTTTAAAACTTCGAATCTCAATTTTATAGTACGTACCATAATGTACTTAGTTGGTAGGGAAATAATTATATTAGTCACAATTATGGACCCTGTCGAGCATAGCATAGATAAATTTGATACATTTAATTATTAGTTAATTAGTTATTATACTGTTTTATTAATACAGAATTGAATTTAAGAATTATAATTATTGTTTTATAAATTATATACATTTATTTATTTATTTAGTACATTTAATTTAGTTCATTTTTATATACATTTAACTTAGAATAGTGTTGGGATTTTAATGATAATCTGGATAGAAGGACCAAAATTATATTCAGGATCTTACACTCAATAAGAGCAGTGGTGGACAAGTGGTAACGGCCGCGACTTATGAGTTGTAGGTCGTAGGTTCGAGCCCAGACAGGCGCTTTACTTTGTGTAAATTGTTTCATCACCACTGCTCTCAAAACGGTGAAGGAAAACATCGTGAGGAAACCGGCATGTCCTAGAACCAAAAACTCGAAGACATGACGTGACATCTGCCCATCCTCACTGGGCCCGCGTGGTGGATTACGGCCCACTACTGACTATGATGACACTCAATAATATTAAAGAACTAGCTATGTCCGCGTTCCCACTTCGTTCGCGTGCATATTGGATTTCATGGGTTTTTATTTTTTTGCGCGGCACGCTAATTCTTTTTCTGAATTAAAATTAGTTTAAATTATTCATTATAACATCAGCTATCTGCAAGTGAAAGTCCCGTCAAAATCGGTCCAGCGGTTTCGGAGATTACCCGGAATAAAGAGACACATAGACAGAGAGACAAAATTGTTATAAGTAGGTACCGTATTTTATTTATTTGTAAAAACAACGAGACATTATATACAACAGCTCTTCAGCCGACAAACTCCAATTGAAGAGCACTCTTGTCTCATTAGGTAGGTTTTCACCTTAGTTACCTACGTAAAGCCAAAATAAAAAACCGGGCAAGAGCGAATCGGACTCGCGCACCGAGGGTTCCGTACCGTCACGTTTTTAAATTTTCATCGGCGAGGCCTTTATTTGTTAGAGAATTTTAACACTGCACACTGCAGTGTAGAATATTGCAGTTCTAGGTCAGTACCATGTCTTGACCGATAGTGGAACTAGTGTAACTTTTGTTGATGATTTCTGAAAAAGTGTGCTATTAGAGACATCGTTTTATTTTTCCTGTAATCTTTACATAAACTTCTATCACATAGAATTATTTCAGATTGCAAACTTCAGAGATAACTAACGGTAATTTTTTTAAATTTTTCATCAGAAGTCGAAAACTATACCGCCTAAAAAAAAGAAAAAACGTTTGAGAATGTCAAAACTGAGTTCTTTCATATGATATCCCACATAATAGCTCCGCTTCAAATTTTTCAGACCCCCTTTCAGTTGAGTAAACGACATCTAAAACTATTCTAAATTTCAAGTTGATAGCATTCATAGTTCTTGAGATATCCAGCTGTGACAGACAGACAGACAGACGAAAAGACTGAGTCTCACCATAAGGGTTCCGTTTTACCATTTTGGTACGGAACCCTAAAAAGTTGCAATTTATTTATCAGAAAAATCAATCAATCAATCAATCTTTATTTGTGAACATTGGTAGATATACATAAAAGGTCTTAAATATACATATTATTGTAGTCGAGCTCTATGTTCTACCAATAAAATTGGTGTACAAATAGTAAATTTTTGTGTCATATCATAAAAAAAAAATATTCCAGATTAAACAGTAATTAAATAATAAGTTAAGTTAAATAAATGTCAATTAAATGAATAAATGTCAATTAAATTAAATTTTACATGCATGTCAAAGAAAGATAATATTACTTATAGGAATTGTATCATAGTTTGTCATTTAAAAAATCTTCAATAGAATAATACGTCTTGTCAATTAAAAACAAAAACAAATTACTTTTAAATTTGTGGACATTTTCTTCACTTCTTATACATTTTGGTATCTTATTATATATCCTTGGAGCCATTGCAAAAACACTGTTCCCAAATAGTGCAGTTTTAGACCCAACCGTTTGTAACCGGTCACAACGGCGCTGGCTAGTTACTCGAGCAAATTTGTGCAGATTATTTTTGACAAACATGGATGTTTCAAATATGTACAACGATGGCATTGTTAATATTTTCATATTTTTAAAAAACGGTTTGCAACTGTCAGTTGTCTGTAAGTTGTAGATAGCTCTTATGCATCTTTTTTGGCACTTAAATACTGTATCTTTACCCGTTGCATTTCCCCAAAATATAATTCCATATCTTAATGTTGAGGCCACTAGACCATGATATGCTGTTAATACTGTTGTCCGATCGGCTGTTTTACTTAACATATGCAAGGCATAGGAGTATTGGTTTAATTTACTACACACTTTGTCAATATGTGAATTCCATTTTAATGTGTTTTCTATATTTAATCCGAGAAATTTTGTTACATTTGTTTCATTAATAACTTTGTCATTATATCTAATATTTAAGTCCAATTTGTGATTTACTCTTTGTTGAAATTTCATTAATACTGTTTTGTCTAGATTTATAATCAAATTATTATTTTGCAGCCAATTTACAACTGATTTTAAATTAGAATTAATGTCAGCCTCTAATGTACTTACTTCGTCATTATTAAATATTAAAGTGCTGTCGTCTGCAAACATTGTCATAGGATAAGTTGATGCTGTAGGAAAGTCATTAATATAGATAATAAATAGAGGCGGTCCGAGTACGCTACCTTGTGGTACCCCGTAAGTTACAGTTCTCTGACTAGATTTATATGTGAGTTCGGTTTTTTTACAAATTCTACTAATTGTCGTTATCTGCTTTCTATTAGATAAATAAGATTCTATTAAATTTGATATATTTCCTCTAATTCCGTATTATATTATTATTATTATTGAATAAATCATAAAGTGGGCTAACGAACAGTCGTTAATATTTTCGGGAAACGTCAATACATTGAACATATTAATGAAGGCAATTGTACGCTCGGCCGCTTGGAAAAATACAAGCGACGCGTTTAGCTGCATGACGGATCGGCCATTTTTCTGAAATATACTGAGTTGGAGATGATGCGGGTGCGCCACAAATTGACCTCAAATACTATTATTTATTTCCTTTATTCAAATAAATTCTTATAAATTATATTTTTAAATATTAGTATAAAGAAATATAAAAACATTTAAAAATATAAAAAATAGTAGCCCACCGGTATCGGGAACAGGGTCCAAGCTACCGGCGGTCAGGGCTCCAGAGAGAGGAACCTCCTAACTATTCGGGCCGTGTCCAGAAGTACCGCTTTCTGGATCAAGCCCTTGATCCAGCTGCCCAACGAGAGCCTCCTCAGGTGTTGGTCGAGGCTCTTGGCTATTAGACCATTGGCTGTCACGACTATCGGCACAATGATCGCGGAGTCCACATCCCACATGTCGACAACCTCGCGAGCCAAGTCAAGATACTTGATTTGTTTATCTTTCTCGGCTTTCACGAGGTTCCCATCATGCGGGACGGTTATGTCAACAATCATTGCGCGCCGCTCTGATCGATCCACCACCACTATATCAGGCTTATTGGCAACAATAGTCCTGTCAGTGATGATGGATCGATCCCAATATAATGTGATATTACCATTTTCGAGAACTGGGTCGGGCACATACCTGTAGTACGGCACCTCCGATTCCACAAGGTTGTATTTCAGAGCAAGTTGCTGATGGATTATCCTGGCTACAAGGTTGTGTCTATGCAAGTACTCTTCGTTAGCTAGACGAGAACACCCGGAGATAATATGCCTGATTGATTCTCCCGGCCGGTGGCATGCCCGACAGATGTCAACCGTGCCGTCTTTCACAATAAATCTCCGGCTATTATTTATTATTATTATGAGCCTGTTATGTCCCACTCCAGGGCAAAGGCCTCCCTTCCGGCTTTCTATTTTTTCCTGTCTCTTGCTACATCTGGCCAATCCTTTAGATAGGCGTCCAATTCGTCACCGCCATCTCTTTCCTGGGCCTACATCGTCGCCGATTCCTGTTATTCGGAATCCAGTCAGTGGTAACTTTTGCCCATTTCTGTTGCGACATGCAAGTCAGTCAGTCAGTCAAATACTATAGTTTAGATAATTTGTTTACTTACACTTTTTTCTTTAACCATATTTTTTGACTTTCGCATATTAATTTTTCGGAATATTAATGGAAAATAAAAATTTGAATGTTACTTTCTAATGACTTTATTGGAGTATTCAAATCGAGGCAAGACTTGTAAGTACAGAAACAATTAAAAAACCATAATGATAAAGATATTAGGAGTTAGGTCATAATAACAAAAATCGACTTTAAATGATATGCGGGGATCACTCGAATATACTCGAATGAAAACGTAACCTGTTGGTACAGCGCCATCTAGCGGCAGTATTGTGAAACTTATGATAACTTATTATGGTTTTTTTTTTGTTTTTTTTTATTTTATATTTTGTTTTTCAATGCAAGTCTTTACCCGTTATAAACAAGCACCTACTTCATCTTAGTCACTTTAAAGGATTAATGCTAAGGATTTTGTATTTGGTTCAAAATTATCCAACACCCAAGTTCAACGACTATTACTGCTAAACTAATAAAGTTATCTTAACCGCTATAATTTTTCTTTAAAGTTCATGAAATGCACTATCATCTTGAATTTTTACAGATTTTTCCAGCCAGCAGTTTAGCTTTTAAAGGGGCGGGGACGCCCTACTGGAACAAAAAATTTGCACTTTAAAGTTTAATATTTCGTATGGAGCATTAAATCGAAAAATAATTTTAACAACGCCCGAGTCATTTTAGAAGACCTATTCAACGATACCCCCACACAATGGGGTAGAGGACGACCCTAAAAAAAAAATTACCAAAAATTTTATTTTACCACTTTGTCGGCGTAATTGATATACATACCTACTCCTACAAAATTGCAGCTTTCTAGTACTAACGGTCTCTTAGCAAAACCTCGGACAGACAGACAGATGGACATGACGAAACTAAAGGATTCCTTGTCAGAACTATGGAACCCTAAAAACCATTGTGTCTCGCGTGGATCCACGTAACAAAGGGTACATAAGATGCTGATGATCAATTTGTGTAAAACAAGTAAAAACGGCGTAAAAAGAATAAAGATAATAATTTATGCTTGGTATTACTGCTTCGCTTCTAGAACTTTTTGTCATGATCATAATTTATTCCCTTGTAAGTATTTACTTTGTATGTTTACATAAACTTAGTATTAGGTATTAATGTACCAATGTGATTTATCATTATTTTTATATCAGTTTTATTTATAAAAATGCCCCATTGTAAAATGATGGCCTGAAACACAGGTTTGAATAAACCTAGTTCGGGCGGGTCGCTACCTAACACTCTAATTCCGAACCATTATTAATTGCACCAGTAATATAAAATATTTTAGTTTTAGTTTATTTTTAGGCACTATAATTATATGGGACATTTCCTACCCTTGGCTAAATGTACATATTTTCTAAAAGTTTTTATTAAATAAATTATTATTTGCAAAACAGTTGAAAAAAGGTGTGGATGTGGTCACAAAACAAAAACATAACTGAGTACAAACTAAATAAATGAATGTAAACAAAGAAGCTTTTCCTTCAAATCCTCCCAATTACGGCTCCGCGAAACATAAATCCCCGTACATTTCCAAACAAAATATACGAATCCCGTATCCGAAATACAAATTGCAATAAACTAATTTGTTACATTCGTGCAAATGAAAACCTTTCATAAATCAGCCTAAGGATTGACGCGGTAACATTTGCGTTTTATCACCATCTTTTCTGGGGTACATTTTAATTAGAAAGAACCTACCGCGAACACGGGTCTTAGGGAAACGGGTGTTTTAGATTATAATATTATTTTGTTAGTTGATAATATTCGATTGATGTTAGTTCATTATTTTTACAATTTTCTGGTGCCAATGTCATGACATACGGTGCCGAAACGTGGACCCTGACAGTCGGGCTGTTCCAAAAATTCAAGGTCACTCAGCGCGCTAGGTAGCAATTGCCATTGATGCGTGCCATGTTTTTTCTTCATTTAGTCTAAGTATAGCCAACCTGCAGGGTAAGGGCCATAATTACCCAGGTGGCTGAGCCCCACATGGGCAATTATGGCCCACTCCCTCTCACAGAGAGGAGGCCTGTGTCCCAGCGGTGGCAATATTTATAGGTTGATTAGGCAGGTAAATTAATTGATATGCAAATTGATACTCTACGTCAATTTGCCGTGTTATACACATTTCACATAACACTGTCAAGGAATGACAGTTGTGATTTGAACATACGGTTAAAAAGTTGATAGTTTATTTGCTTTACAATTAATTTACTTGCCTTTTCTTTTTGCTTCGTCTTTCTTTTTCCTTGCCTCTATTTTCCCGTCAAGTATTCGTAGGCTGGTAATAATTATCTAATTAAATTACTAATTTTAATTCCCCTCTTTTTCTTAGTGTTTCATTTGAAACTATATATTTTTTTAGGTTTTAGTCAGAATAGTATGACATCAAATAACTTCTCCAGCTCCGCCCAGAGCGGGAGAAGTTATTTGATGATTTCCAACCCAAAAAAAGGGGGATCGAAATTAATTCCTAAGCTTGAATCAAACTATTGCGTATTCGTAGGCTTTGGCTATCCACTATTTTAGCTTTATTTATGCCCAGCAGTGATCTTTAAGCCTTACACGTTACTGCTGTGCGTGACTTTGAATGGCGCAATACTAAGTGCATCGGAATACCAATGCACTCTGTATTTTGTGTCGAAGCTTGCTGTTGAAGTGTCCCTTTCTAAATAAGTAGTTTACATATTTGCGTTTGTTTTCATAAATATGCTAATTTATATAGGTTTCATTTTTATATCACCTACATAGGCTAGGTACCACTATCACCCCTAATGGTAAAAAATTACGCGCTTCTTCAGAAATAACTTAACTCTTCTTAAGACGGTGGAGTTTCTTCTCCATACAAACACTACCTTTTGAAATGGGCGACTAGAATCAATTATATTTTGTTGTAATTTTTGACGTTCACAAGTGCCTTTTATGTGCCTATTTGAAATAAATGTTTTGACTTTGACTTTGATTTTCTTTGGGCTATTCCGCTTATCTACCCCAAAAAATCCACCCTAAGGCGGATACGCGGATACGTATGTCCGAGAATCCGCCCTAGGCCTAGTTGGATAAACGAAATTTATAGGCTTAGGAAAGAAAGAAAGAAAAAGTATTTATTGCGACTCGTACAGGAAGATCACAAACTAAACAAAACACAGTAAAAAAAAAAGGTAGGGTGGATTCTCGGATATGCGTTTCCGTGTATCCACCTTAGGGTGGTTTTTTTGGGGTGGTTAAACGAAACAACTTTTGTTGCTATCGAAATATCCCTATTTTCCCTTTTGTAAAATTTAGGTGCTGAAACTATTTTATTTGTCAAGTATTTTTATTACATTCTTCACTTCTGAATACGTAAATGTGAGTAAAGAGTTAAGAAAAAAACTAAACTGAGTAATTCCAACATTTTTGGAGTTTCATGTTTTTTGTAACCTAAAATCAAACATCCCAATAAACCAATAACCATTTAACATCTACATCCTACAACCCAGGATTAAATTCCACATTTCCTAAGTTATCCCCACTTCCATTATCGGACGATATTCAGCTCACGTTCGAAAACAATGAAAATTTTCCACTGCGGTTCTTTGAAATCTAACAAAGGGGCAATCCGAAGTCAATGGTCACATTTGACCCAAAGTCACCAAGTTTCCTGGTCGTATGACAAGGGGTTAAGGACTGGGAACTATAACTGCAGCCTAATTGCGTAGCAGTGGTGGCCAAGTGGTAACGGCCGCGACTTACGAGTTGTAGGTCGCAGGTTCGAACCCAGACAGGCGCTTTACTTTGTGTAAATTATTTCATCACCACTGCTCTCAAAACGGTGAAGGAAAACATCGTGAGGAAACCGGCATGTCCTAGAACCAAAAATTCGAAGACATGTGACATCTACCAACCCGCACTGGGCCCGCGTGGTGGATTACGGCCCACTCCCTCTCACAGAGAGGAGGCCTGTGTCCCAGCAGTGGGAACATTATAAGCTGATTATGTGTGTATGTATGTAATTGCGTAACACACTGTCAATCGCAATGTGAATCATTTTGAAGGATATTGCTAATCCATTGCTTTATATGTTTGAAAAATTTGTCTACTCAACAACGTAAATAACGCAATGAATTTTGTTGAGCTGTCAAAACTAAAGCCATTGCTCCAATGACCCCGCAGGATTTTATTTAATAAAAGTCGACAGGTGACAATGTTTCTTTCATAATTTTCTGCTTTTTAAACAACACCAGTCGGAAAAATGTGTCAATTTTGTCTCTTTTTGATGGGTACCTTTTATTTTCTAGGACACATTGCTTCCATTGACTTGTAGAAAAAAAGAACCCGTCAGTAAGTAGGCATAACAAAACGCGTACCCGAAGACGTGGCGTTGGAAGGCCTCCCACAAGGTGAACCGACGACCTTGTGAAGGCCGCAGGAACCCATTGGATGCGAGAATCACAGAACCGGTCGAAGTGGAGGTGCCTGGGGGAGGCCTATGTCCAGCAGTGGACGTCTTTCGGCTGAAATGATGATGATGAATCAATTAAAAGTAAACTGCGCCTCGTTGGTCTAGAAGACACACGCGCGTGCTAAACGTGACACTACTAGGGGGTCTATAATCATGTGCTGAATTCATGGTCACAGTTTGCGCACTGGTTAAAAATATATCCTGTATATACACTTCTCTGTCTAATTCTTTCACATACATATGTCATCATCTGCCTAGCCTTTTCCCAACCATGTTGGGGTCGGCTTCCAGTCTAACCGGATGCAGCTAAATACCAGTATTTTAAATGGAGTGACTGCCTATCTGACCTCCACAACCCAGTTACTGAGTAATACGATACCCCTTGGTAAGACTAGTTGTCAGACTTTCGGGCTTCTGACTACCCATAACGACTATCAAAGCTCCACGAATGACAGCCTGGACCAACGGCTTAAGGAGCTTTCCGAGGCACGGAGGGGTCTCGGTATGTAAAGATGGTCACCCATCCAAAGACTAACCGCGTCAAGCGTAGTTTAACGTGATCGTTCGACCTGTGCGGCTGTTAATATTTAGCCACGGGCCCCTCCCACTGTCCCACATACACATGTGTTGTTACAAAAAGATTTTCTATTTCAGAACAAAGCCATTTGTCTTCCTTAACAAATCGTAATTCCCGATTGTCACAAAGAGCTGTACCGTGTGTAAGATCTGGTGCATACCGGTCACGTCGCGAGACTTCTAGACGACGCCGACGCAGCGACGGCGACGTCTGTTTTAAAACAAAGTGAAAATCTGCACTCGTAGGTACAAATAGTTCAAAGGTATTGTGATGTTTATTTTTTTATTTAATAAAAGCAGAGCTAGATCACGTACATTAAACTTATGCTAGAATAATCTTAATAACTAAAGTACTATGCATATCTAGCATTGATGTTTTGAAGAGGACAAACTCAAACTCAAACTAAAAGCATTTATTTCAATAAAACAATTTACAGGCACTTTTGAATTGTCAAGAAGTCGGTCAGTCAGAAAATATGAAGCTAGTTGAGACAGTAATAACACCTTTGTACGTTTGTTGGACAAATCGGAATCACTTAAAATAAAATCGTGTGATTTATTTCATAATACTTGAAGGCTCTGTGCTTTCTTCCGAATAATTGTGGCTTTTAGAACTGTTCATCACCAGACAGTCTGATAATGTTCTTTTGTAAGCGACTTCATAAAAAGGATGAGATTCTCAATACAGTTGTATTATTTTATGTTTGTTACCTCAGAACTCCGTCATTTATGAACCGATTTGATTTTTTTTTCAAATCGGTTATAAATTAAAAAAAAAAAAAAGTAAAAAAAAAAATAATCAATTTCGGTCTCATATACCTACATTTGGTCAAGTTCTGACGAGTGTCGATTGGTTATATAGCTAGCTTCAATAATACGTATATTTCCGCTTCGTGTATGTTGACGATGTTATAATAATAACTTTCCTTCACTCTTATTTACTTAGCAAGTACTTCTGTGGGGTAGGTACCCCAAAAAAAAAGTGAAAAATAAATACTTTATTACAAAAGAAAACAATACAAATTGAAAAATAACTTAAACTTCGGAAGTCAATGGCAAAAAAATGCAAAAGCAAAGACAGAGTTCCGCAATTATAGTAATTTCACTTTGTAGTGTTTTAGAAAGTCGGTTGTTTTTTTTGTAATCACCGACTGGTTTAGAAAAGAAAAACCTGGTGATGTCACGATTTCATTAGCCAGATAACAACGGAATAATAAAACTTCACATATCACAGGCTAAATACAACTACCATTTTTCCAAGTTTTACTAGAAACCAGTACCCCAAAAGAACTTACGTAACGTATGATTTTTACAACAATAGAGTCATAATTTTGTCAGCTGAAACGTCTTCCTCAAATCCCCGTATAGACAAAAAGTTTTATCCTCCAGAACAAAATCTCGTCTCAAATAAGTCGTCTTCCTGAAATCCGTAGTTTCGTTTGTCACAAAGCTGCACTGTGATCTCATCGAAGATCGCATGTATGCCAGTCACGTCTCGTAGCACCCAAGCTACGAGGCTACGAGGCTACGATGCTACGACGCTACGAATGTCTACGATGCCAAATTTGTAGCTGTGGACGATAACGTTTTACGTAGAGCTTTTATTATAGAAACCACCTTGGGTATTGATGTTGGGGAGTTTCTCTGTAGCATTTAAATAAGTTTATATAAAACTGTCTAGTTTTGTTCGATTTTACAAAAGCCTTAAAAAATATTATTTCACAAAAAGATAAAGCATGAAGATTGATTTTAAGTAGCTTGTATAATGTGTATATTTTTTTATGACAAAATTTTTTGACAAAAATCAGTCTTATTAAAACGAAAAACTATAAAACCGGGTGCACACAAAAAACGAAACTATTTTGCTTAAACAAAACAGTTTAATCTTGTAACAAAAAATGGTAATTTTTTTTTCTGTTATCTAAAACATGCATTACATACAACATACATTTTTTACATTAGAGATTTTTGTTTCAAATTGATGTCTCCATGTATGGAAGCCTTAATAGACAGTCTTGCCTTACTCTGCAGACAAACTATCACAGGTCACGTCTCAGTGCTTCACTGCAACGTTGAATTTGGTGATAACGTTGTACGTACTTGTAAATGTTTTTATTATCGGAAGCACCATTTCTATTGCTAGTACTTGAGACGTACTAAAATGTACGTGTTACGTACTGGTGAGGAGTTGTGAAGTTTTGTTGTACTGTAATTTTCATCTTGGTCTGCGGTAGTCTGTAACCGACTCCGCTTGTTTTTTTTTTTATGATGACTGAGTTCTCAGGATAATTCTCTGTTATATTCATTGATTATTTTTTCAAGCCGGTATTTGTCGACCTCGAACTGATTTATCTAACTGCTAGCTTCCGCCCGCGAGGTATGTTGTTAAAAAGTATCCTATGTCCTTCCCTGGGATGCAATCTATCTCTCTGTCAAATTTTATCGAAATCTGTTCAGTGGTTTAGGCGTGAAAAGGTAACATACAGACAGACAGACAGAGTTGCTTTCGAATTTATAATATTGGTATGGATAAGGTTGAATGTCACTTTTACATGATAAAATGACAAGGTGTATTTGTCTATATTATGCAAGTTAGAGAGTTTCAACTTTAGTGAAATTTCAATTAAGTGGGAATTGTCAAAGTTGATAATGCAATGAGTATATGGGTATATTATTTAGTATATAAATTAGTCGACTATACAAAAAGATTCCTAAGTTCAGGATGGATGAATGGATGGAAGGATTTTTGTTACTCTTTCACGCAAAAACTACATAACGGATGTTGATGAAACTTTACAGTAATATAGATTATCCATTAGAATAATACATAGGGTACTTTTTATCCCGATATTTTCACGGGATCGAAATTTATGCGGGTGAAACCGCGGGGCGCTGCTAGTAAAAAATAAACAAAACAGAAGTCTCTTAAGTGTATAAAATAATTATGTCTTCTCTAAGTAACTCAAGTCCAGTAAACCGACTCCCAAGATACAAGACCTACTTAGTTTGAGGGTCAACGTTCAAAGCAAAAAATTATGATAACTTAATAATTCATGTAAAAAGTGTGTAACTTTAGTTTGTATGAAATGCCGTACTAAAATTCGTATGAAAGTGTTTACGCCGTACGGCATTTCATACAAACTTTCAAGCCCTTGTTTGTCGAAATGAATGAACCGATTTTAATGAAACTTTATACGCATAGGCAGGATACAAAGGTCTAAAAAGTTAAATTTTCTAAAAATAGTGTTACAGCCAAATTAAACCCATTTTAAATTTTCCATAAAAACACAGATTTCGTGTTATCTTTTTTTAAATAAGACATTTCGAAAAGGTTCTTATGTAACTTTTTAGACCTGCTTATGCGTATGAAGTTTCATTAAAATCGGTTCATTCATTTCGAAAAACAAGGGCTTCCAAATGTGTATGAAATGTCGTACGGCGTAAACGCTCATAACTGTGTTTATGTAAAATTACTGTCCGTCATCAGCTGTTCTTTTTGCCAATAAAACTTTTTGTAATACTTATGTAG
This sequence comes from Oligia strigilis, assembly GCA_951800025.1. NCBI lineage: Eukaryota > Metazoa > Arthropoda > Insecta > Lepidoptera > Noctuidae > Oligia > Oligia strigilis. Next base: position 18,322,333 of record OX637544.1, on the reverse strand, counting down.
TCATGAATTTATCAGTTCTCATTTCGGAAATAATGCAACTGTTTTAAATGATAAAGTCATAGCTACACTACACTGCAAGACAAACCACATTTGTTGTTTATTAAAACCTATAATTCTAAGTCCCCTCACCTTCAGAAATATTTTGCACAGAAGCACATGAAAATGGTTCACCGCACGTTGTATTGCGGTAATCCTTGTGTTGAGCGCACGTACAGTCAAACAAAGAGAATGTTACACGAGTATACACACACACACTTCATTTATTCACACATATTTTGACATTTTGTACTAGGTACATTTATATCTGTAATTTATGTGGGAATGAATGCGGAAGACGGAACGGAACGGATGAAATATAAAACGGTGTTGACAATATTTTGTAATTTTAAAATACTTTAAAAAAAAGTTCGTCTAATCGTAAAAGTGGTTTTTATTAGTACTCGAATCCCAAACACTTCATTATGCTTTAAATGATTAATATCTATCTACAACCATAGTTTAACCACGTTCAAAGATTCCATCGCTTATCTTCGGAAAAACCGAAGTTGAAAAAAATTAAGACATTTTTTTTATTTTTATTTTATTTTATTTATTAGGGACATAAAACAGTTACATGCTACAGAGAATACAAAAAAAAAGACCTTAAAAACTAGAGTTAACAAACATGTAACCCACACCAATATCCACATCTTAACAAAAGACTAACGTACTGTGGTAGATTCTACAGAATACAGAGCCTTCTGTGACGGCTCCATTTAATGTATTACATTACAAATTAATTTAATTTATTTAATCCGATTTAATTAAATTAAACTTATCTTAATTTCGTTGATTAAACACAAATTATTTTAATTCCGTTAAATAATTGATTATAATTTAATTCAGTTCCATTAAATTTTGTTAAATATATTTCAAATACAAATCATGCAATTCAGTTCAATATAATTCAATTCCGTTCAGATCAAAATAATTCAAATCATAATAACTCAATATAAAATACAAAATAATACAATTCAAATAATTATCACCTTCTCTTTACTACTATTTTGACAGAATTTCTATAGCTTTTTTTTTAAACACCTGTTTGGATAGAGTAAATATGTCAAGCTCCATAAAGTGTGTGTTGTATGTCTCAACAAGGCGACGAAGAGGTGCGCGCATTCCGGCATTAGTTTTGCACAAGTCTGTATGGAACAGTCGGGGTACGCGCACCCTCCGTTGGACAACAGTTCTGGGTACTCTAAAACATAACTGATTAGTGAGTTCTATACAGTCGAATTTATTGTTACATAAGCCATGTAGTGTCATTGCACCCAGAAGCATTCTCCTGGACTCCAAACTCAGAACGCCATACCGCTTCAGTAACTGGACGTATGGAACCTTGGAATTAAAACATTTATAGTTCATAGACCGCAAAAACTTTTTCTGTACCATTTCCAATCTAGAGCAGTATTTGTCGTAGAGAGGGTTCCAAATCTGGATGGCGTATTCCAATTGGGAGCGTATTAGAGTTTTGTACAATAGCAAGAACGTAGAGGGCCGTACAAAGTCACCAGATGATCGCATGACGAAGCCATACATACGAAACGCCTTGTTTATTATGTTATCAACATGTATGTCAAAATGTAGACGTGAATCCAGTATGACACCCAAGTCCCGGACGTTCACAACACTGCCCAAGCGTGCGCCGTTAATATAATAATTGTGATGTATTACTTTCTTGTTTTTAGTAAATGAAATGCTATGACATTTTGGAAGACTGAGAAAAAGTTTATTTTTAATACAATACGCATAAAGCCTGTCTAGGTCGTCTTGCAAGAGTACGCAATCTAGTGTATTTTTACATGATCTATAGATTTTAACGTCATCTGCATACATTAAGAAATTTGAATTTTTGAAGCAGTTTTTGATGTCGTTAATAAATATTATAAAAAGAAGGGGACCCAAAATGGATCCCTGTGGAACCCCAGATTTAACAACAACAGGCTCAGACTCATATCCATTAACTACCGTTCTTTGGGTTCTATTAAAAATATATGAAGCAAACCATCTCAGCAAATTACCACGAATTCCATTGAAGGCAATTTTTTCTAAAAGCAGTGAGTGATCCACCTTGTCAAAAGCCTTTTGAAAGTCTGTATATACAGCGTCTACTTGAACGCGCCGATCCATTTTTTCAAAGAGGTAATTAGTAAACACTAGCAGATTTGTCGCGGTTGAACGGCGTTTGACAAAACCGTGTTGTTCAGGTATAATTAGTTGATGAATGTGGGGATACAAGGCGCTGTGAACAAGACTCTCAAATACCTTAGACAAGGCGGAAAGGATTGAGATTGGGCGGTAATTCTCTACATTATTCTTATCACCAGCTTTATGAACAGGAGTAATAAACGCACGTTTCCAAATTGCGGGAAAAACACCCTCACACAAACATTTGTTAAAAATTATATGCAAGGCATTACACAAAGTGTCACGTGTTTTTATGAAGAAGTTTGGTGGCAAGCCGTCAGGTCCCGCCCCTTTAGATGGATCTAAAGATTTCAACTTCAATCGTATAACTTCCACAGATAGGTTAATATCGGATATGCAAGACGAGTTATCTGCAAAGCTGTCAGAAGGCTGCCATTTCTCAGGGTCAAAAGAAGAGGGTTCATAGACAGAAGAAAAGAAAGCTGAAAATAGATTACATATGTCCGTGGGGTCATCAGAAGAAACATTTTTGAAATACATACTGGACGGATAATTAGCTTTTCCTTTTCTTGATGAGATATAAGTCCAAAAATGCTTTATATTCTTAGGAATGCTGTCTTCGACCGATTCAATGTATTTCTTATAGCATTTTATAGACTCACTGTGGAAAAGTTTCCGATAGTTGGAGAATTTGAAGTAATTGGATTGATTGTTATATGTCTTCCATTTAATCCATGCGCGTTCTTTAGTTTTAAAGATTCGTATGAGAGATGGCGAAAACCAGACTGGAAAGCTAGAATTCTTGGTTCCAGTCAACGGAACATGCAATTTGATAATACCGTATAGGGCCTCATAGAAGACGCTAACAGCTTGCTCAGACCCGAGGTGAGAGAGTTCAATGCCCCAGTCAATTTTACTTAGTTCATAATTTATAGCATCGTAATTGGCTTTATGAAAGTTATGTCTATGAACCGTGCGGCATTTCAGAGGAGTGTATTGCGTGTTCAAGCAGGTCAAAGCAGAAATAGCTGGGTGATGGCTATCAGGATCAAGTAAAGCATTGCATGATACCGCCTGACAATCTACATTAGATATTAGTAAATCGAGTATACGACCTAATTTATTTTTAGTGACATTAAATTGTAAGCCGTTGATTAAATTCATAAAATTCATTAATAATCGTCCAATTGTGTCTGAGACTTGTGCAACTGCATGATTCCCTTGGTCCAACCAAGCGATATCTGGTAGGTTAAAATCGCCTACAATAAAATATGAGTCAGTGGCAGGAGCGTTGACTAACCCTTGTAACATGTCTAAGTATTGTGTGTATAGTTCTTCACGCATTCGCGGTGGTATGTATGTAGCACTGATAATATGGCGTTTGTTGTGCTGGGTAGCAGGCAGTTGGACCACGACGTGTTCGACTTCTTGGTTGACAAAATATGTTGTTAACTTAGTAGGGCGTAGCTCACGAAGCACCGCCACCAAAACTCCCCCGCCATCGTGTTTTTTAGTCGCAGAGCGATCGCGATCGCATCTGAAGACTATATACCGATCGTCAATAAATTCACTATCTTGGATGCTGGGAATCAGCCAGGTTTCAGTCAGTATGATGACATCATAGGCGTGAGCCATTATATTCATATAAAGAGTATGTAACTTCGTACGAATCCCTCTACAGTTCTGGTAATAAATCATAACGCTGTTAGAAGCCATTGATTGAAAAGTTTACAATAATTAAAAGTAATACTAAAATATTTTGAACATGTAATTGAAACAACAACTCTAAGCCTGAAGTCCAGTCCACTACTATTCGGTAAAATAATATGAACGTAACAATTTTTTTTTAAATATAATTTTAGTTGCATACAATTAAGGAACAACACACATGAAACATAGCCATCAAACTGAAGAAGACACAGGATTGCAATAGTATTTAACAGCAAACAGATATCATACGGGTCATAAGAGGAAATTGAAAAATAAGAGCAATACATGCACAGAACTGAGAAAATGTAGGTTAGAACATACAATACATCACATGAAAGCAGTAAGCAAAATGATAAGGTAATTCTTAATGATATAGTAGTGCATTTAAATTCATTGATTTGCACCACCTGTACCGGTTTTCTCGCTAGCGACGATCCTTTTGAGGTCCTCGGTGGAGCGAATCGCAAATGATTTGTCATTGTCTCGTTCACGCACAAGTATCGTCGCGTTCCTGACCCAAACATATTTAAATCCATTTTTATTTGCAAGTGTTTTAGCCTCACGAAATAACGCCTTATTTTTTAGGGTTAGGTGTTCGTTCAAATATATAGGAACAGGGGAAGACATTGATCTAATCGGAGTGGCAGAATCAGTGCGTCAACCTAATATGATTTAGGTTCGAATATTGGGCTATCCAATAGAAATCCATTCATCCATTCACGTCACAGTCACAGTCAAAGTAAGTCATTTATTCCAATCAAGCTTAAAAAAGGCACTTTTGAACGTCCAAATTTACAAGAAAATAGAATTAATTCTAGTTCCCCAGTAGAATGATAGATGTGTTTACCGGGTAATGTGTCTTTCATTGACTTGAATGTACGCTGGCGGCTGATAGTATGTCATGCTCACACAAATGTCTCGCTGACGGTGGCGTGTGTGTTGGATCATTTAGCTCCCTTCAAAATGGTTGAGCTGAATGGTGCTGATCTATGCATCATGTTCGTGAACGGGTACCGTCGCCGTCAGTTGGGGCTGGTCATCACTTAGCTGACCAGCCCCAACTGACGGTGGCGGTCCGGTGACGGACGGCCGTGGCGGGTTCACGGATGAATGCTAACGCGTGCCCGTGTTCCCGCCGTAAGCGGCAGAGGACTACACCGTGGAGTTTTAGTGGGTTATAGTCCCACATAACTGCACTATCTCCCCGTGGTAGTGCAGAATGCAGGAGCATTTCTCCACGTTAAAAAAAAAAAAAAAATGGTCATCACTTAGCTGCCTCGGCTTATTTTTAATTATTTTATTTTTGGATTGTTGTTTTCTTACTATTTGCTGTACTCTGGACGCTTTTAAAATGCATACCTACGACTTTTTTGCATCGTTCTCACATATAATTATAAATTCAATTGTAAAAATATAATTTAAAAGAGTGTCCATGGAGTTTCTTGCCAGTTCTTCTCCATAAGTTATTTTCTTACTGACCAACTTCTTGACAATTCAAAAGTGAAAGTAAATGGTTTAATTGAAATAAATATTTTGAGTTTGAGATGACCAATGAAAACTTTGTCCGTGATCGTATAATTTCGAACTTTACTTTTAAATAAAGTCTTGTGTGTGTGTGGGTATGCTGAGTATTCGAGTCTATGACGATATATGTATACCTGTTATTTTTAAGTTTGTATAAGTTTAATAAGGTACTAGCTTCTGCCCGCGACTTCGTCCGCGTGAAATTTCTTGTTCCCCGATCCACCCCGTCGGGCTAATGAGTTTTTTTCTTTTTGCTCGGCCCCTAAGAATTCTGGCGAGATGTGTAGCTTAAAATTGGCCACTCACATGCAAAAACCGGACCGGTAGTTCTAAAGATCAGCACGTCCAGACAAACAAATTCTTCATCTTTACTATTAGTATAGATTTATTAAGTTTTTATCAAGGTTAAACCAAGTAAACATTTAAGTATCAATAAAATTAAACAAAAATACACAGTGTACCGGAAAGATGAATATTTTGACCTGTATCTTATCACTTTTGTTGACAGTACTGTGTTAGGTATGACGTGACGTCACAGACCGTTTACACTGAGTGGTTTGAAGAGGATTACAGTAACTGGTCAAAAGAGGTTTTTGTTAGTTTTTGTGAATTAGTTTTGGTGTTGGCATGACGAGATGTTATTATTTTGTTATGTCACAGTTGGTCAAAAAGGAATTATTAATATTAGTTGTATTATATTAGAATCACACATGTAGTAGTAGTAGTGGGTAGTCAGAAGCCCGAAAGTCTGACAACCAGTCATAACAAGGGGTATCGTATTACCTAGTAACTGGGTTTTGGAGGTCAGATAACCATGTAAAAAACTGGTATTCAGGTGCATACGGTTAGACTGGAAGCCGACAAATATTTTGCTCAATAACTGAGATTAAAAAAACTGAAGTGTTAATCAAATTTTGTTGCTGTTTGTACAAATTCCAATTTGTCATAGTCGAAAGAGGAAGAACTGACTTCTGTTTGCTCGGAAAGACTACCAAATGCACAGTGAGCTATTGCTTCCCCAATGACATTAATTTATAGATTACATAGGTATGTATGAGATTTTATTTATCACGTAATAGTAAAAACCACGAGCTTTATACAGTATGATAACATCTTATAGAGATTTCACGCATGACTGTAACCATGAATTCAGCACACGATTCTGAACCCCCTGCGTTGAAAATTGACATCGGTTATTCAAAATATTTTCGCGTCAATGTACCTGTAACCCAAAAAACAGTTCTGTAGGTAATTCAAAAATCTATCCTGTTTATAGATGACTAAATCCTGTTTAAAGATGACTGCATAAAATTCACATAGGTAATTCTTTTCACAATCAAGAAAATTGCCATACATTACGTTCTCTTTCGAACATAATATTACTTCCCAGAATCAAAGCCTGTTAATGCACATAAGTATTTTATGCTACCTTGGTAAGTCCCTGTAACTTATGAGTTGTCTCCCTTGCGGCACACCTGGGCTTCAAACGGTGTACGTACTACGTACCTCTAAAGTGTATCTTTTTTTGCTTGTCACATTTGGTAAACAATTAATAAATCAAACGAAGATTTTGATTTTGAGGAAATAAATGTGTTTAAATGAATAATTTGAAGTTTGCATGGTGTAATTTATATAGTTTTTGTTTCTTAAAAGCCATGAACGAATGGTGGCCATAGCTAGGATAAAGAAACCAGGTCCATCCAAAAGCGCGTTGGGTTGATGATATATCGACAAAGTCGTGGGAAATACCTGGATGACGGACGCACGAAACCGGGAAGTATGGCACAAAAAGAGGAGGTCTATACCCAGCATTAGGTGATTCTGGGCTGAAAAGATGATGATGATGATGGTACCTATAGGTACTAACTAATTTTCGCGTTAATAACACATTTTACCTTAGATGTGTTATTAATGCGAAAATTTGTCATTTTTATACCGTGTTTGTTTACCAAAAAGGCATGTAAGGAAAAACACACTGTACATAAAAGGACGGTGGGTATATGAATAATACACTTCTGGACACATCTATTGGCCCACCTTGTATTTTCAGTTTCGTTTGGTCCTAGCTAAAATTTTATATTAGGTCGAGCAAAAAGTTTTTATGCAGTTTTGAACCTGGCATATTCACAATTTCATTCAATAGTCTTTTTTTGAATTTCGAACACAGAATTTAAAGAAACAAAAGACAATTTGGAGCCTGTTTGTTGATATCAAACAATCGAATACTAAGAAAACTTGGTTTTATTGGTTTACTTGGATTTAATTCTTGAAAAAGTGATTGATATCTTTGGTTTTGCAACAAAGATTACTTATTCTTAACATTAAGGTGAGGTTCTATCAATAATCTATGGATACTTCACCTGAAGTCGCCGCCCAAGCTGTGGCACTTATTCAGGCCGGACACAGCCAAAGAAACGTGTGCTCAACTTAATTTAAGTCGATCTGCGGTCCGAAATGTTTATCGGAGGTACCTAGAGACTGGCGGCTTTGTTCGTCGCCAAGGAAGTCCACGATCTCGGGTCACAACTGAAAGGCAGGATCGATTCATCGTGACGACCAGCTTGAGAAATCGTCACCTTACCTCCATTGAGATACAAAACCAACTTCGCGACTTCCACGGAGTATCTGTGAGCGCTCGAACTGTTCGGAGAAGGTTAAAAGAACGCGATATGGTACCACACAAGCCAGCTAATGGGCCCAAACTAACGCGAGCCCACCGAACAGCGCGCCTTCATTTCGCACGCAGTCATTTAAATTGGACACAGCAAGATTGTAGCCGTGTACTCTTTTCTGATGAGTCTAAAATTGTGTTACATGGCAATGATGGAAGGAAGAAGGTCTACCGACGTAAGGGAGAGCGTTTCGCACAATGCTGCTTTGAAGAGAGGGTTGCTTATGGCGGTGGCTCATGGACTGTCTGGGGCGGTATATCCGCGAGCGGCAAAACTCAACTTGAGGTTGTTACAGGACCACGGCTGCCAACATTAAATGCTGAAAGGTACATTCGTGAGTGCTTAGAACCTCACGTGATACCATACGCGGACTATGTGGGCCCAAATTTCCTTTTTATGCATGATAATGCAAGAGCCCATGCGGCCGGCATCGTCAGGGAATATCTTCGGGATGTGAACATCACAGTTATGGACTGGCCAGCCAGAAGCCCAGACATGAACCCCATTGAGCACATGTGGGACGAGCTAAAAAGACGTGTTAGGGCTCGTCAGCCAGTTGCCCAGACGATGCAGGAGTTGAAAACTGCCATAGAAGAGGAATGGGAGATGATCCCTCAACATTTCATAGAGCGGTTGATAAACTCTATGCCTAATCGTATGAGAGCTGTGGTAGATGCCCATGGAGGCAACACGCGTTATTAAATTAAACCTTTATTTGATAAAACATGTTTTTTATTCAAAAATCAATTGCCTTTAACAAGGCGCATATCCGACTTGTTAGGCGTAGCTCCATGTCGTATGGTATTCTGAATTCAAATTTAAAACAATACGATCGAAAAAGATGGTAAAATGTATCAGGTTTAAAACTGCATCAACAGTTTTTGTTCAATCTAGCAATCATATTTCGGTAGGGGCCATCGAAACCTAAACTCTAAGGTGGGCCAATAGATGTGTCCAGAAGTGTATAATCAACTTTCCACGGGACCGTGTTAATGTGGGATTATTACTTAGCCACATGACTTATGTATGTAACTTCGTGAATTTTGGGAATTTTTTAGGTTGTGGTGAGGTCAGTTAGAAAGGAGTCTTTTCACGGCTTTCAACACACGAACATCGTTTTAGGCTGTTCACATGAGTCACCTTTATATTTCCATTCAGTAATGCTATTCTGTAAAAAACATTTTAACAAAAAAAAAACCGACTTCCAAAAAACACACTACAAACTGAAAAATAACTTTAATTTCGGAAGTCGGTGTCTTAGGGATCAGTATTTTAGTTTTTGTCACCGACTTCCGAAATTAAAGTTATTTTTCAGTTTGTAGTGTGTTTTTTGGAAGTCGGTTTTTTTTTTGTTAAAAAGTTTTTATTTCTCGCTTTTTAGTGGGTCTATTTATAATTTTTCTAAGTTACAATAGCCTAATGTCAACTTGCCCATCGCCTTTTTATAAAATATTCCTTTTCTCGATGCAGGGACGTTAATTGTTGAGGAGTTCTCCTTTTATTAGTTTTTAGATTAGATGCTGATAATCCTGGCTGCAGCATCAGGCCAGACTTATGTCAACATTGTATTGAACTTAAAATTAGTCCTGTTTAAAATGAGCCCAAACACGACTACGGTGCTGTAATTTAAAGGTTTGTACTTTTTCTGATGCTCCTGGCTTCAGCAGGTCTTCGGTGTTCCTCAGTAACAGTACGTTTATCCACACATCGAGCCCTTTGAGCAATGAGCCTAAACACGATATATCTGCTGTTAGTTGTCGAGGAGTTAGGTACCTACTCTGCAGACTATCCTGACTGCAGCATCAGGTCATGACTTGATGATCATGAGACCAAATGTGGCAAATGCCCTATCAAACATCAAAACAATTTACTAAAACAGTCCTTGCCTGTTCGAGTAACTTCTTACTGTTAAGGAGTTGTACCTTTCATCATCAGCCCAGCTACCTGAGATGGTGACAATCATACACAAATACACAAGATACTTCATAAAATATGCGAAAAACAATAAGTGAGCCTATAAAATTTAAGGATTGCCCTCGATTTCTCTAAGATCCCATCATCAGATCCTAACTTGGTGACAATGGGACCACCTCAGAACTATCTACTTTCGAACAAAAAAAGAATTTTAAAAATCCGTCGACAATTGGCGGCGTATTCGATGAACAAACATACAAAAAAAAAAAAAAAAAAAAAAAAACATACAAACACCCGAACATAGTACCTCCTCCTTTTTGTAAAGTCGGTAAAAAGAAGTGAGCTGTCAATAGTGTCAATGCAGGCAGGTGGAATGACAACTCACTTTAAGCTCACTTCACCTAGGTGATCTTTTTTACCGACTTTACAAAAAGGAGGAGGTACTATGTTCGGGTGTTTGTATGTTTTTTTTTTTTTTTTTTTTTTTTTTTTTTTTGTTTTTTTCAATTTCAATTCAAATTGTTTTGATGTTTGATAGGGCATTTGCCACATTTGGTCTCATGATCATCAAGTCATGACCTGATGCTACCTAACTCCTCGACAACTAACAGCAGATATATCGTGTTTTGGCTCATTGAAAAGGGCTCGATGTGTGGATAAACGTACTGTTACTGAGGAACACCGAAGACCTGATGCTGAAGCCAGGAGCATCAGAAAAAGTACAAACCTTGAAATTACAGCACCGTAGTCGTGTTTGGGCTCATTTTAAACAGGGCTAATTTTAAGTTCAATGCAATGTTGACATAAGTCTGGCCTGATGCTGCAGCCAGGATTATCAGCATCTAATCTAAAAACTAATAAAAGGAGAACTCCGCAACAATTAACGTCCCTGCATCGAGAAAAGGAATATTTTATAAAAACGCGATGGGCAAGTTGACATTAGGCTATTGTAACTTAGATAAATTATAAACAGACCCACTAAAAAGCGAGAAATAAAAACTTTTTAACAAAAAAAAAACCGACTTCCAAAAAAAAAACACTACAAACTGAAAAATAACTTTAATTTCGGAAGTCGGTGGCAAAAACTAAAATACTGATCCCTAAGACACCGACTTCCGAAATTAAAGTTATTTTTCAGTTTGTAGTGTTTTTTTTTTGGAAGTCGGTTTTTTTTTGTTAAAAAGTTTTTACAGAATAGCACCGCTGCGCTCTGTTATCGTCTATTCGGGGAGAGAATCTCTCTTAGTGTAAATGAAACAAAAGTTTGTGAGTTCGGGTTAAAACTAAAAATATTGTTTTGTCTCATGCTCGTCTTTGTGTAAAAAAAAAACTGGTACCTACCTTTCTGTTTTCCAATCAAGATAGGTCAGTAGGGCAAAATAACATACAGTAGGGTAATTGATAATTACAATAGCAATGCCTTTCATTTTGACACTGCAACAACATTGATATGCAAATTTTTTATACATATGGATTAGCAATTTCCTTCAAAATCTCGTGGGATTGTTGTGATTCAAAGTGTGGTGTGTGTGTGACACAATTCGTGTGCAGGTTAAAAACCTTACCGAACCCTTATAAAATATTAAGTCATAAGTCAGTAAGTTAGTCTTAAGTCATCTTAGATCTTTATTTAGTCTCAGAAAAATTGCAGAGAACTAGAGAACTTGATATTTAAACTTACTCAGTCGAACATAAAGTAAATGGATGATTGTGGTACCTAGGTACTCAAGTAGGTACGCAAGTCAAAGGAGCAGACACTGTAGCTAGTTCTACATCACTGAGAATATTCTATCAAAGTTAGTCTCAAAACTTGTTCGGTTTTAGGATAATTTGAAGACAAGACTAGATGTGATGGCTTGGGTCGAAAGTTTTTATAGTCATTGAGTCTCTGACGGAGATATCATTAGAAATGCATCAGAATTCCTGAAATAAAAGGTATTTATTCATACTGTTCACAGACACAGTCTGCTTAATTTGCCATTTCTTGGGATTAAGTGACTTAGCGGCAAAATATTTTTTTTATTATATGCCAAGTTTTTTTTTTCTACGCTTGCCGCGGTTGGTCCATGGATGGTGACCATCTTTATATATCAAGACCTCTCCATGTCTCGCGAAACACGTTAAGGCGTTTGTCCCGCCGGTTGTCATTTGTTTGTGTGTGACAGTCGTTACGGGTCGTCAGAAGCCCAAAAAAGTCTGACAACCAGTCTTACCAAGGGGTATCGTATTACCTAGTAATTGGGTTGTGGAGGTCAGATAGGTAGCCGCTCCATGTAAAATACTGGTATTCAGCTGCATTCGGTTAGACTGCAAGCCGACCCCAATATAGTTGAGAAAAGGCTAGGCAGATATGTCAAGACTTTTCTTCAACGGTAACGGAAAACATCGTGAGGAAACCGGAATGTCCTAGAACAAAAAATTCGAAGACATGTGACATTTATCAACCCGCAGTGGGCCCGCGTGGTGGATTACGGCCCTCTCGCTCTCACCCTGAGGGAGGGAGGGGGAGGGAACAGTATAGGCTGCTTATGCTTTGTTTCTTTTCGAATGTGACTGATTAATTTATGATTAATTTCATAGATGGTGTGCTCACGTGCCCACATTGTGCGAGGGTTTTCTCGAAGAAGATTGGCTACATAAGCCACATGCGAGCGCACGAACGGCAGCTACCGCGGAGTTGATGTGATCGCCCTGGCCGAAATCGGTCGGATCGCATCATCATCATATATATGACACTAGCTCTTACCAGCAGGTCGGAAATTATTCCACGTAACAACGTTCTACCGGGATAAAAAGTATACTATGTCCTAACTCAGATTATAGTTTACCTGTGTGCCAGACTTCATTGAAATTCCTTCAGCCGTGAAAACGCAACAGGCTGAGTTACTTTGTCATTCTTACATAGTATAAAAGAAAGTCGCTAAAATGTCTATACGCGCTTAACTTCCGAATGACTGCACCTTTGATAATTCTTTTTTTTTTGTGTTCACTATTGCCAAAACAAGATTTGTATGAAAGCAAAATTTGGTAATTTGAAAAAAAAGTAAAAAAAATATAAGTAAAAAAAGAAAGAAAATACATTTATTTGGCACAGACCAAAGTTACACATAGCTCACAAAAAATGTATATAGAAAAGTATGGATGACTTGACAAGATTGTTCATTTGAATTAAATCAAACTTACAATCAGATTTAAAATCGGTTCCTTCCAGTTCAAATCGAAACTTTGAACATTCAAAAGTGTCTAATCTATACTTGGCCCAGTTCCAAATTCTACGCGCTCTTTCGTCAAAACCGCGGAGTGAAAACTTAAAACAATTAATCTTTGTCAAGACCTTAATCAAAAGTGCGACTACTAGTAGCCATTTCAAATGGCAAACCATTTCCCGCCCATACCGAAGTTATGGGCGCGAACTCCATTGATCCGAAAGTGTATTTTAGGAAAAGAAATGATTGAAGAAATAAATTTGCATCGCGAGGCACATTACGGCTGTCCGAATTCTCACTGCAACCAACCAACTACTGCAACGTTATGACCACGACCACTCTGTCAGCAGTGCAACGGAAGAGTGTGGCTAGGGCTCTGTCTTGCATAGAGTCTTAGCATTATGCTGAGCGATGGCTGTTTTGTGTGGTTCAGGGGATCAGAACGGAATAACTCTGTTTTTGCATGATTGCTGACAAAGTTGACTGTCCATAATGTAATTCACTATTGTCCTATTGTCAGTTACACATGTCACCGTATCGTGTCGTATGTTATAGAGGTGTTAGGAACAGATGTAAAGTTCACTCACACTCTTTATATCCCTTATAGATCTCTGTAGGGAGGATCCTCCGACCGGACGGGTGTTCTGTCTGGCGGGCAACCGCCCGATGATGTTAGTTGCGCGGTAAACTCTGCTTGCGAGATGCAGGATTTTGCGTGACGTCAGTATGATGCGTTGTTCGCATGTGGGTTTTAAATACCGCTACAGTGTTAAGGTCAATTCTACTAACCCTACAGGAGTCTTTGCTCGAAATAAAGATTTTGATTAGATTTGATTTGATCTACTACATACAAGAAAGAAGACACACCACCAGTGGCCATACTTAAATTACCGTGATTGATTATTACCCCGGGTCAGAAAAATCAATCACAGCTTGAACTACTCTCATTAATTTCGAGAGAAGAGGAACGGCAACATGTGAAACAGAGCTAACGCTTACGATGTTCTGTGGGTGAGTTTCCAAGGATTTTAGGTTTTGCGAAGTAAGCGAACCCGTGTCGGCATCATTCAATTCGACTTTTGTTTAGTGTTACTACAGATAATGTAGCTACTAGGTACTGCTATTGCTTACTAGAGAAATCAACATTTTTAGCCCTTAATAATTTGGGAGTTAGAGCAAATAATTTCGTAACGTTCTTACGAATATAATCATGTAAAATACTATTATTCGCCTGTATCCGGTTAGACTGGAAGCTGACCCCAACATAGTTGGAAAAAGGCTATAGGTGATGATGACTTATTTATATCTATATAGGTAGGTACATTATATAGAACAAAGTCGGGTTAGTTACACCATTTATAACTCAAGAACGGCTGGACCGATTTTTATGATCTTTTATTTCTTGGATTTGTTTTCGCCCCGAATAGCAGAATAATTATTAAAACATGGGGAAAAAAAACCAAAAAAAAGCCAGTGCCACTCCAGGAGTGCCGACAGAAGTGAAAACTTGAAAAAACATAGTAATTTTATAAATATGTTTGAAGATATTGTACCACGCATTGATGTCTTTATAATGGCCAAAACTTAAAACAGAGGTGTCGGTTACGTTTACAGTGTCGCGAGTACAATGGTTTTTTCCCATCTCAAAAAATGCCCAACTCGCCTAAAGAAGTTTTCACTTCAAAAATCTGTGGCGGTACAAAGTTACTTGTAATCAATAAGTACTCATACCTAAGAGCAACACGCGTGAATGGTAGAGGCAACAGACTGCCCCCGTTGACACGCGTCAACAGCTGCAGCTGCAGTTGTTCCCGCTGTTGACGGGTGCCGGTCGTGTTTGTTCAGGCTTTCCTTCTCAGAGTAGTCAGATAGGAAACGCCGACCTCATCTAGTTTTAAAAATATGATTGACGTGTAAAAGTGTTTGAGCAAACCTACTTACAAAAATAAAATTATTTATCATTTATCGATGGTTGCATGCTTCTGATGTCAGGGGAGACGCTGTCTTACCACGTCCCCGACGAAAGTGACAATTTTACGTAAACAGCAGATAAAGCTATCGTTTACAAAAACTAAACTAGCTAGAACCGGTAAAAATATCGAAATTTTTTATAGCATTTGATTTATATTACAGACTAGCTGCGCCCGATGATTTCATCCGCATAAGTGTCGATCCTGTGGGAACATCGGGATAAAAAGTAGCCTCTAAGTTAATCCAGGGTGTCAGCTACCTCCCTACAAAATTTTATCAAAACTGGTCTAGCCGTTTGAGCGTGAAGAAGTTACAAACATATAAACACACAGACTCTCACAAACTTTAGCCTTTATAATATTAGTGTGAAAATAATCCCAAAAAGTCCCCTCCACCATTTGTAGATAGCCAGCTACTGATCTAACTACTCATAGGTACACCTGCACTCTCGTTCTTGTATTACCAGATCATTCATCTATGTTAAGGCAAACACTGACTAATGCACTTCCCTTGTCGCGGTCCCATCCCTCAATCTCCTCTTCAATTTGTCCAATTTGGAAGTCGCTACTCGCATGCTTGGTGGTCTGTCATATTGCCGTAAAAGGTTTTGTCGAAAGATTGATAATGGGGTAATTTCGTACAGTCAACATTTAAATTCGGAATAATATTTGTTGAAATTAATTTTGGAATTGTAGCAGCCAGTAATTTTATTGTTGGTTGTTATTTCACTTTACTTTATAATAATATAGTTTGCGTTTTTTTCAAAAGCCTTATAAAAGCTTGAAGTTTTTCTATCAGAAATAATGTCACGTCACTTTCGACTTCGGAGATAGTAAGATTGGGAATGGTATTAGGTAAGTATTTATTAAGCACGATCTACACGGTTTAAAACGGTGGTTTCAAACCTTAGTTTAAAACAGTGTAGACAGTAGTTTTAAACCAATTTCGTATGACCTTTAAACGTCCTTGGTGGAAAGGCCTGCGTTGCAAACCAGTGGCAGAAGAAAATGTTGGCTTTAAACCGTGTAGCAGGCATCTCGCAACAACAATAACTTCAAGGTCACCTTGGTTTGTAGACTGGTTTCAAACCGTGTAGATCGTGTTTTACTAGTTTCTATTTTAAACCACTGGATAGAAACTGAGACGAAAAAAGTCCAATGCTGTCGTCATCAGACCGGAATAACTCTTCTCATCGCTTAAGATTCAAAATAATATTCTTATCGCGTACTTGGGTTTTGAATCCAAACGATCGTTATTGCTCATCGTTTGTAATCCGACTGTCATTGAAATCGGTATCAGCTTGAAAATTCGCAAATAACCCTCAGTTTATTAACAAAAAATAATAAAAAGGCGTAATATTAATTGGAGTGGATACGCGAGAGAATCGAGAGAATTGTTGCGAGTTACATTATTTTATTAAAACACGTATATTTTTAATTATTTCAGTGGCAACACTGACGTCGGGCTGAGATATAGGAGACGTGGAGTGTACGTTATGCTATTAATTAAATATTCCTGTTGTCATTGTTGCTTTTGGCAGTACAAAGGGAAAGGGTAAGAAGAATGATTAGTAACCTTCAATTTAATTATGCTTTCTCAAAATAAAGTCCATTATTCACTTCAGCAAAAAAAAAAGTTAATCAGTGGCTAGTCATTATCCACCAACCAGCACTGGGTCCACGTGGTGGATTATGGCCCACTTCCTCTCATAGAGAGCGGACCTGTGTCGCAGCAGTAGGGTAAATATAGGCTGATTAAATGCTATTCAATGTATTCTGAAAAATTCAAAACATTCTTAACAATTAATGGTATCCTAACTAATATAATAAATGCGAAAGTAAGTTTCTTTGTTTGTTACATTTTCACGTCTAAACCACTGAACCGATCATCCTGAAATTTAGCATGTACGTTGTCAGGTGTACAGTCCCGAGCAAAAGTATGTATACACTTGGCTTTATTCAAAGGCGATTTTCTCCTTTATTTTTGAATGACATTTTATATTAGTAGGAACATAGTATTTTCGAACCCATAGGTATATGTAAAGTGTCGTATTTCAACGTTGCATTTGTTATTTCGTGAAAAACTCGCAATTTAAAGTTGCCAAGTGTTGACATATTATTGCTCGTGACTGTACAGAAACGGACATAAAGGTACCTTACATCCCGAAAAAAAGTGCTGTTCCCGAAGAAAACAACAATAACGATACAATGCAACGATACAAGAATAGATTTCCAAATTTATTGCTGAAGCATAAGGTTCAAAGTTGATTGAGAAAATTTGACAGTTTCGGGTAGCTTGATGTGCTCGCCTGTACACACGATGACCATAATATTAAGTACTCTTAAACTCAAAGCATTTATTTCAATAAAACAATTTTCAAGCACTTATGAATTATATACAAAGAGTCGCTCAGTTACTCAGAAACTGAAGCTAGTTGCCCATTCCAAAACGTAGAGCTCTATAGAGAAGAACGGGCAAGAAATTCCAAGGACACTCTTTTATATCAAGACCAAAATCCTGGGTACATCATTCTTGTTAATTTTATATGTAAGAAAAAAGTAAAAAAAAATAATTAAGAAACGATAAAACTAAAAATAAGTCCTGGCTGTTAAGAGATGACCAGTCTCAACCGACGACGGCGCCCATTCACGAACATGACTGATCAGATTGGAACCGAATAATATTACGTATCCATCCAAAATGTTCGGGTGGAGGGATACTTAATATCCTATTTGACAATGTAAAAAATAAGGTCATAATTATTGACACTCGTATAGATTATCGCTTTTAAAATCGATTTGCATTAATTTTACTACAAAACAATGTATTATTTATAAAAAAATCCCGAAAAATCTTCATCTTTTTAAATCACGTAATCGAAAACGGTCTGGATTGGCCGAACTTAAGATGACGTCATGATTTAGTAAATTTCTGTCTATCGTTGACAGAACAGATGACTTTTGTCTAGTATCTCGACCGTTTCAACGTTTGTTTACGTGAATCGTGACGTCACAACGCCATATTGTTAAAGATAGCGTTTTGGCGGCTTATTTAAACAGTACATTTTTATTTACTATTTTTTAAAAGAAATACATTATGCAATTTGAAGTAATAGGTTTTTGTGGGCTCGTTAGACACCATTAAATAATCTGAGATGTTTATCAGAAACCAGTCAAATAACCTATTATGGGCTCCGTGCGTACAATACCTAGTACCTACTTTCTTTAATTAAATTCATCATCACAGTTAACTTCTATGATTTCATTCCATCTAATAAATCTCTCGTTAAACCTGCCACAAATCATTTAATATGATTTATAGTTAAGACATAATACACAGGTTACTTACGAGATGATTTATTCATAGCGAGCAGGCTAAGGACGTCAAACTGACTGCATGGAACATTCATAAAGAGGATAATACCTTTTTCGTTGCACATGACAAGGTTCCTAGTAAAATCTGCGTTCACAGAACATCTATATATGAAGGAAAGTAGTGTTAGTTACACTATTTATAACTCAAGAACGGCTGAACCGATTTGGCTGAAAATTGGTGGGGAGGTAGCTTAGAAACAGGAGACGGACATTCAGCGGGATTGTCCGAAAGGGTTACCGCTGGCCCGGAACATAAAGGGCTAAGGAAGGAACACGGGTGGGTTTTAGTCAATAAGAGTCTGACACTTCCTTCCGCTCCACCTAGAGCGGGAGGGGTCATTTGATGATTTCCCATCCGAAAAAGGAGACGGACATAGGTTTTTTTTTTTTTTATACTTTTATTTACTTATAGGAGTAGGGTAGGAGTAGGGTAGAAGCCTACTTCTAACCTACTCCTACCCTACTCCTAACCTTCCGAGGCACGGAGAGGTCACGGTGTGTAAAGAAGGTCACCCATCCACCGACCAACCGCGGCAAGCGTAGCTTAACCTGATCGATCGACCTGTGCGGCTGTTATTATTTAGCCATGGGCCCTCAAAACTTTCAGAAGTAAAGACTTAAAAACGTGTATTTTAAGTCCTTTTCACAGGTATTATTAATTAATTTCCTACAATCCATCTCCCTGCGTATAGTCATTGTCCAATTATTACACCGTTAAATTGATTAAACAGTTTCCAATATGAAAACGATGCATTGAATTGACACCCACCAGCGCGCCATGTTTCAATTTTAAATGTTATAAATAATAATCATTCAGAATGATCGGATATTACTTTTAACAATCAATGCTATCTTTAGCGTTGTTTTAAATGGATGTCAAAAATAGTAACCTAGATAAAGTGGATAAGACACAGATTAAAACAGAATACGAACTAGCCGGGGATCGAGGGGGGGGTGGATGGGGGGTTGAGGGGATCAGACCGGAATAAATCGATTTTGGTGGACAGCAACAATTTTATGGAGCTGGATTTCTTCAATCAATAAAGATTGAACCTTGGCAGCTCTACACAGAGAGAGTGAAAGGAGACTACGGCGACCTTTGCCCAGCAGTGGGATATCATTGGCTAGTAAAAAAAAAAACAATTTACAAAAAACGTCTGTAAACGAATCAGATATTTTGAATAGTGTGAGTTTAAATCCAATATATTCATAGCGTAACTTCATTCTGTGTGGGTATAGAACTCAGGCGAGATTTGTAAAAGTTACTTAGCACGTGCTTTGACTTAGACAGGTTCTCGTTTCAATCTTGCAATTGTAGTTTGACATTTCAAAACCAAAAGTCGTTTATTAAAAAAAGGCTAAGAATCAGCATTACAAAGATAGTCCCCCAAAACGCCCGCCCTTCACCACTTCCTAGTGCTTTAGCTGGGAATAAAAATGGCGCAGCAATCCCCAGCAGACCATAATAATATATCTGTTAAGTTAGAAGAATTTGATTCTAATACAAATCACACTAATATTATAAAGGCGAAAGTTTGTGAGTGTGTATGGGGGTGTGTTCATATGTTTGTTGCTTCTTCACACTCAAACGGCGCAACCAATTTTGATAACATTTGTTATGAAGGTAGCCGACACCCTGGATAAACATATAGGCTACTTTTTATCCCGATATTCCCACGGGATTTATGCGGATGAAACCGCGGGGCGCAGCTAGTAGTATATATTTGTGCGACAGTGACAGGAATAATGCTTAGCCAAAGTACGTACTATGTAACATTTATAGATCTCTGAAAAACTGAAAAAAATAGTCTTTACAC
>OX637544.1:17534755-17701755 GCA_951800025.1 Oligia strigilis | reverse complement strand
AATCTATAAATGGAGTTAACTGTAATAGTTTATTTCTCTGTGGTAATGTTTTTCCTTGTTTTAGTAACCCAATTTCGAACGAAAATGATTGTAATTGACCAAACTTAATTAATAGCATAACTGAATTATTTATTTCATCTGAGTTTATAGGGCCTGAGTACCTTTGTTTCTTTTTATTACAGTTGTTAACAAAACGTAGAACATACGCGAATATTCTACTTAACTTATTGAAATCGGAATACTTATTGAAATCTATAAATAAGCTCTTGTCCGCAGAACTGTTTGCTGCAGATAATAACGAATGTACCTTCAACTCAGGTATATTTTGAGCTACGAATGAATTCTGTGGCCATTCTAAACGTTCCTTCTTTAAGAAAGGAGGACCTTCCCACCACAAAGAAGACGAAGATAGATCCTGGGGTTCAACTCCCCTTGAGGCCAAGTCAGCTGGGTTCATATTCGTAGGTACATGTCTGTGTTCAAAACCATTAGTTAACTCGTTAATTTCGTTAACCCTGTTGCAGACAAACATTTTAAGATTTCTCACATCTGTTTTCAACCATCCTAAAACCACTGTTGAATCAGTCCAAATGGTTTTACAACTTATATTAAATCGCAATGACTGTAGAACTTTATTACATAATCTAGCTCCCAGCAAAGTACCCAGTAATTCCAATTTTGGTATAGTAATAGGCTTTAAGGGTGCAACCCTTGCCTTTGCGCACAAAAGTCTTACCGTAACCTCATTTTTTTCATTTATGGAACGTAAGTATAGACATGACGCATACGCTTTCTGTGACGCATCGACGAAACAATGCAATTCTATGGATATCGAGAAATTACAGAGAACATTTCTGTTAATTTTAATATTAGAAAGAAAGTGCAAATTAGAGATGAATTTAGACCATGTGTTTAATAGTTTTTGTGGTATAGGCTCCTCCCAATCTAACTTAATGACCCATAACTGCTGTAAAAATATTTTTGCTTTAATAATACATGCACAAATTAATCCTAAAGGATCAAATATTTTACAAATAGTCGCTATAACAACCTTTTTTGTGATAGTTTGTGGTGGCGATTCGACCCTTGAGTGGAACTCAATAATGTCTAGTTTGGAGAATAATTCAAACCTAGCACACTGGATTCTTTAGTCAGATCTACCGGGTCAAACATAGTATCGTCGCCAGCAAATGCCTGTAAACAGTTGGTACGAATCTTTCTTAAGGGGAAGCATGCTGAATCTAGAATTTTCTTAACATTTATATAT
This sequence comes from Oligia strigilis, assembly GCA_951800025.1. NCBI lineage: Eukaryota > Metazoa > Arthropoda > Insecta > Lepidoptera > Noctuidae > Oligia > Oligia strigilis. The sequence continues at coordinate 17,700,488 of OX637544.1, read as the reverse complement.
ATATGTAGTAATTCACTTTCACTATCTGCTCCCGTATTCAAGTCATCTACGTAAAAATCACTTTTGATAATGTTAGCGATAGTGTCGTCTTTGCATTCTTTAGCTAATTGTAATAAACATCTGGTACTTAGAAACGGAGCGCTGGCCAACCCATACGTTACTGTATTTAATTGTAAAACTTTTAAATTATTATTATTATCGGGTTCCGTACAAGATGAATCCCTCCACAGAATTAACTGAAGGTGACGTTGAGAAGTATGCAAGGCCGTTTGTCGGTACATTTTCTCAATGTCTCCTAAAAGAACAAACCTATGTCCGCGAAAGCGTGAAAATTAGAGAGAGTTAAAAATTGAGAATAAGTCGGACTGCACAACTGGACCTACAGCCTGTATGTCATTTAATGACTTACCAGAAGAAGTTTTGGCTGAGGCGTCGAATACCACTCTCAATTTCGTCGTTTCACTCTTCTCACGAATTACGCAGTGATGCGGAAGGTAATTACCAAATTCTGGGCGATCTATCTCACTCAAATGACCTAACTCCTTATATTCATCTATAAATTTTGTGTATAACTCCTTAAGATTCGGATTTTTATTTAACTTTGATTCTAAATTCAAGAAACGTTTCTTAGCTAGATATTATGAATCACCTAGACTAGTTTCTGGTTCTTTTAATGGCATACGGACACAAAACCGACCGTCGGGTAAGCGGCTTGTGTTTTCTACAAAGTCAGTTTCGCAAAACTGCTCTTCTAATGAATTGGTTTTTTTCTCTGCAGGTAGTTCTTCAATCTCCCAAAATTTCTTAAGAGAATTATCAATATCCGAAAGATGATTGAAATAACAATGGACCTGAGACTTGGATTGACTGATACCGACTGGGCCGGCTATCAACCATCCCAATTGTGATTCTTGTAAAGTAGGCTTATTAGACCCTAGCTTAATTTGATTTTTTCCAAGAATGTTCCAAAATATGTCAGCCCCTAACAACACATCTATAGTGGAGGGCTGGAAAAAGTTTGGATCCGCTAGCTGTATACCGCACGGAATATCTAATTCTCGGACGTCTATTTCGACACTGGGTAAAATACCTGTTATGGTTGGCACCAATAAACAAGAGATTTGAGCACTGTATGCAGTTGAATAAGAATTCATTTTTACGACACATTTTCCTAAAATGTTAGTTTTAATGTTATTTAGTCCACAAACATTTAAGGTTTCACTAGAGCTCTTATTTAACCCTAATTTCGCTCGCATAACATCTGTTAAAAAGGACGATTGACTACCAGTATCTAACAATGCTCGCGCCTTAATCGTTTTATTGTTTGACTCATTAACGATTTCTACCTGCGCCGTGCACAACAACGTATGAGTCATCGTCGTAGCCGATAATGTAACCGGCTCATTTATTGGACTATGTATACTTTGTTCTACGTTAGAATTACTGTCACTTTTATGAATCAGAGTGTTATGCTTCCCTTTACATATCTGGCAAGAACCTTTCAAACGACACTGATAACTTTTATGCCCACTACGTAAACATTTAGTGCATAGTTTTAACTTATTTACTTCGCGAATTCTATCGTCGTAGTTCATTTCCTTGAATTTCGAACATTCATGAACAAAATGATTCCCATTACAAATTACGCATTGATATTTCTTAGTACTCGAGTCCGAAGCAGCCAAGAAAGATCTCACTGGTTTATTATTTTGAGAGTTCGCCTTATTATGTTCCTGTTTATCAGATCTATTATAGTGGGTAGTTTCTAAGATGTCTGCTCGGTTACGTAAAAATGAGTAAAATTGATCCAACGACGGTAAATCCGATAGACTATTCTTGTATTCCTCCCATTTCATACTAGTGGTGGAATCCAACTTTGATGAGACCATGAATATTATTAAAACATCCCACTGCTCGGTGGGTAGCCCAAGAGTGTGCAGAGAACTCAAGTTTTTTGATATGTGATCAATTAAATATCGCAATGCCTTAAACGATTCCTTCGTAACAGGATCTATACTTAATAGTGACTTAAGGTGATTATTTATTAAAATATTTTTACTGTTATAACGGTCACATAAAATTTGCCATGCATTTTCATAGCTATTAGCGGTAAACTCAATTGATCTTATAACGACAGCGGCACTATTTTCTAAGCTTGACCTGAGATAATGATATTTATTAATTAATGGAATCGAGTCGTTTTTATTAACGAGGGAATCGAAAGTATCCCTGAACTCTAACCATTTCAAATAGTTTCCGTCAAACTTTGGCAAATTTATAGTGGGTAATTTGATTGAATTCATGGAATGTGAACATTGATTTGACATACTCTCATCATTGACTGATCTTTTCTCTAGATTAGCACATTCAATCAATTCTTTAGCCCTGGAAAGAAGAGAGAAGAATTGTGATTCAATTAAATCCCGCTCAGTTAACTGTTCACCCTCATTTGAAGAAAGTAACTCTATGTCTGATTGCATCTCATTGAAATCTGATAACAACTCTGTATACTTATCAATCCGTAAAGATAATTCTTTGACCTGAATACTAGTCATTTTATTCGCGCCCACCTGGGTTAAGGTATCCACATAATCTTTAAACTTTGTCAATCTACCTTTCATTATGCTACGCTTTTTCATAAGATCCTTCAAACTTCCTTCCATAGCTAATTATTTCGAACAATTAATCTAAACAATGAACTAGGCAAGAGAACGAAATTATCAAACCAGTTACAACGGTTCCGTCGCACTTTGATCCAACCGCCTTCCCGCAGTCGCCACTCGCCAAGTCGCCACAAGCGCTCGATGGGCTCGCGAATCACCAGCCAAGCACTGGGTACAGCGGAATGGAAATTGCTAGGCGCTACGTTAAGCAGTTCCCTTAGAGTTTATCTGGAATTTGCAGAAATGCGTAAAAGTTAAATCAAACTTATGAGAAGGTAGGCGGAAAATGACGTCAGCGAAAGAAAAAAAATGACTAGGCAATATTTGAATAAATGGATATATGCTTTTAGTTATGTAGCTAGGGATAGAAATATTTTGTGCATATGACATTTAAAACTATAAGCTGAACCCTAATTATTTCAGCGAAATGAAATTTATATTCTAGAAAATAAAATTAGAATGCAGTAGGTATTGGCAAGCTCTCGCAATAGCCGAAGCGTAAATAATAAAAGATAGTACGTGCACACGAAATGCTATCTCTTTGGCGCTTTCGGAGCGGCTAGCTGCACACAAAATCAAAGGGAAAGAATGAGAATTAGTGGATAGGATTATGTAGGCCAACTTCCCTTGAGTATTCAGCCAGACGTCCAGCAGTCCTCAGCAAAGTTCTTCACTCCACCAGGGCAGAAGGCAGCATAAGCAGCAATCCGATCCAATCTTCTTTCTGTTAAATTCAAATTCGAGTAGCGGTTATCCGTTGTTACTCTTGACCCGTTGAATGCAGTATTCTTTATTATCGAAGACGGTCGCCAATTGTTCGGAATATTAATGAAATGATGACTCGCTTGTTACATATTTACTTATTTAATTCCGATAAATTTACAAATACAAATATATAACTAAGATCGTGCGGCCCCGATACGTCCGCCGATGACCGAATCTGTAGACGAGTGTTGGGAGCGCGGCCGCGGCTGGATCAGCTGTGTGGCCCCTCAACCCGCGCGTCCCCCGTCGCTGCTGGGTCACGCGTATTATGCGTGGACACCCGGTATTTCACAGCCTTCTGCTCATAATAAAAATTGATGCTTATGATATAAACTTTCATTTGATGTATATTATGTGGTTTTTATTGGAAACACCGGCCAAAACGCCCATCATTCTTTAGATAGGAAGCTATTTCTTTTGGCACCGTACTTATTTTTCTTATCTTGTTTTATACATTTCTAGTCTTTATAATGCTATAAAAAGCGATTGGTGCTCAGATCATTAGGGCGAAGTTTCATATATTTCTTCGCGATGGCATAAAATATTTTCAATATCACAAATGATCGCTGAATTTTGCTTTCTGTGTTAGGAAGTTTGACAGGGATCCTGCCGTTTTTCCGAAAAGATTTTGCCAAAGTCTGTGAAATTTCACCCTCCCCCCATTCACCCTCTTAGGTAGAGATGAAATTTCCAAAAACCCTTTCACAGTGGATACCTACTCTTCACAAAGAACACACCCTCCAAATTTCATGTCTCTAGGACCAGCGGTTTAGGCTGTGCGTTGATATAGTCAGTCAGTCAGGACTTTGAATTTTATTTAAATAGATTTAAGTAATTCCATTTAGTAAGTAATTGCGTAAGAAGCAGGGTTTGTTTACACTTTCTTCAGATACTTTTAAAACATACTATACCTATTTGTTTTGACATCTTTACCCAGGTTAGGTGACATTGTAAAACAATAAATTAATATTAATACCTCTACCTACGTTGTTTAAAAGAGCTTACTCAATATTATTTGAACGAAGAACAATAAAGTCGGATACGTTCACAGCACTTTACACTATATCTACACTCAGTAAATCGATTTTCTTTGTGTGAAGAAACGTGCTTGCCTTGAGACTCTTTTGCACTTACTGTCAGCACACAGATCCATTCATGTATCCTTATGGTACTTATAGAGGCTACCTTTACTTATTTCACGCGGTCCTAGTGCGGATTGGTAGATGTCACATGTCTATTTTTTGGTTCTACGAGTAAGACATGCCAGTTTCCTCGCGATGTTTCGCTTCGTCGTTTTGAGAGCAGTAGTGATAAATTATTGACGTTATTTATTTAGTGGGTTCGAACCCACGATCTACAACTCGTAACTCTTGGTAGATTATAGCCCACTGTCTCTCGTATAGAGGAGGACTGTGTCACAGCAGTGGGAACATTATAGGCTGATCAGGTTTGCTAGCTTACTTCATCGGGTCACTGTGTTTCAATAAATAAGTCAATGACGACAAGTTGTCGTTTTGATGAGGGGCCCGTGGCTAAATAATAACAGCCGCACAGGTCGATCGATCAGGTTAAGCTACGCTTGCCGCGGCTGGTCTGTGGATAGGTGACCATCTTTACATACCGCGACCCCTCCGTGTCTCGTAAAGCACGTTAAGCCGTTGGTCCCGGCTGTCATTCATGGATCTTTGACAGTCGTTACGGGTAGTCAGAAGCCCGAAAGTCTGACAACCATGGCAGCCTTACCAAGGGGTATCGTATTACCCAGTAATTGGGTTGTGGAGGTCAGATAGGCAGTTGCTCCATCTAAAATACTGGTATTCAGCTGCATCCGGTTAGACTGGAAGCCGACCCCCATATACTTGGGAAAAGGCTAGGCAGATGATGTATTATTTAGAAAAGAAAAAAAGCAAGAAAATACTAAAATATTATAATTATGTTCTATATATTAAAGCGCGATGTCAGATTTCAGTGTTTAAAGTGAAAAATCCCATATCAACAGCGTGTATTATTTATTTACTCATTTCGGTGTCATTAGGCGATACCTACTTTAGGTGAAAATTATTACTAAACAAAGGTTTTGAGAAGCGTAACAAAGTGACAATATTCAAACCTTCTAACATTTCAACAGATCTAAAGTTTACCCAAGTTAGCGATGACAGATTATAGAACCAATCTCGATCAATTCCGAAGCTAATCTTTCTTTGTACTTGATTAAAAAGTTACTTTCGACAGCTATGTCCCTTGTCTGTCTAAACTTCGATAAGTGAACCGCAAAATTTTTTGGAAGCCTCCAACTTTTGGTATGAGATATTGTCGTCAACGCTTGGAAACTTTGAATAGGAATTGAACAGTTATCGAGACTCTTGGGACATTTCTGTTTCCATATTCTGTACTATTCTATTATTTATATTCTGTTATATCAATAAAATCGGAATACTGCCACGCTTAAGGGGCTTACATGACCTAAAGCGCGGTCATTGTCGGACTGCATAGAAAAGAAAGAGAATCGCGATGACACAACCCTGGTAATTTATTGCAAAATATGAAGCAATTATTTAATTACAAAAATCTATTGTTTGGACTTAAAAAACTGCGTGCTTGTAGAATAATCTGACAAAAAAACAGAATGATTGTATGTATATTAGTATGGTTTTTATTGTAAAAATAATGTTTTTAGAGGTATCTTCATAATTTTTTTCCATTGTATTAAATTAGTTGTATTATGTTTTCAACACACTATCTGACTAGCATATATCCTGAAGAATATCATATATTTTTCTGATTTTGTTTACTGTAATCGATCATATACTTTTATTGTTTCTAAAATTTTCGTTTTTTTGTGTTTAGGTCCTGTAAGCCCCTTAAATGGAATTGGGCTTGACACATCTGCCGCATGTCAGACGATCAATGGGCCAAACTTACGACCCAGTGGGCTCCGCATAATGGCAAACGACATCGCGGCTGGCCCAGACGGAGATAGCAGGATGAGCTGGACTCCTTTGATAAAGATTGGCCGTTGGCAGAATAATATAAGAAATGCGAAAGTAAGTTTGTTTGTTACCTTTTCACGCCTAAACCACTGAACCGATCATCCTGAAATTTTGCATATACGTTGTCAAGGGTATAGAAAAGGACATAGTGTGCCTTTTATCCAGAAAAAAAAACTGTTCCCAAGGAAAAGAACAATAACTTTCGATGGTCACAATTGCTTTAGGACGCTAGATGGCGCTACGTGTCTTTCGAATCATGATTGAAATGTGACCCGACTTTCTGAGCAGTATTCTAACCAAAAGTACTAGGCTTGCATGAATTCACGATAGTATTTCAATCATTAGTATTATGCTTTTAATAGGAGAAAACAGATAGTTTATTTTAACCTGGATTAACCCATAGATACTTTTTATCTCGGTAATACGTTTCCGTGGGATAATTTCCTTCCACGCGGGCGAAATCTCGGACAAAAGCTGTTCGTTTATAAAACTGCAATGTTAACGTCAAGGAAAAGTTATTCACGTGACCAGAGGGCTGGCCAATTTTTAGCCCAAAGAATCAGCATTGCCATCCAACGTGGTAATGCTGCCAGCCTTTTGGGCACTTACTTATCCCATTGACAGCGATGCGGACGAATTTTGATGCTCAATTCCCAATGAGTTCCTGCCTTTTTCTTTTTCTTCCTTTTTCATATACTTGTATATAATATATATATCTATATTAGTTAGCTTGTAAATTGTAATTGTTGCGTCTTTAGGAAAAGTTATGTTAGTTTTCTTTCGTTTTTTATGACATCTCTGTTTTCAAAGGTATTTTTCCGCGCACTACACCAAGAAACTGTTTGAAAACTAGACCACTTCACCAACAGATCCATTTACTTTAAGCTTGTTATTTTATTGTCTTTGAGCATTTCTCTTTCCGTTTATATGTCCTTATCTTTAGTTGATATTTTGCTGACACAAGACTTGTACCAGTTGCTTTTCTACATCATTTCCCTATTTTCTTCATAAGAACATTCTGAAAGTTGGCAACGTCGCAAATAGCTGTCTAATATTTCACTGTTCTAAATCAAAACTTCAAAACCAAAAGTCATATTCAAACTAGGATAAGAATCAGCACTTTTTGAACGTCAGAATTACATAACACCCGTTCACCACTTCCTAATGCTTTAGCTGGAAATAAAAAGTCGCGCAACCAACTCCCCAGCAGCACAACTGTCTGTTCAGTTAGATGAACTTGATTCTTTACAAAAGTAATTAACATTAAAAAACACAAAATATTAAATTAAAATTCTGAATAATTTGTCAATATTACTTAATGAAGTTATGTTGAGTGACTAAATGATTGATTTATGAATTAAGTGTTGTAACAGTAAACAAATAATTGCAATTTATAATCAAAACAGCTAAATATTTGACAGCTATATGCGATGTTGCTAACTTCCTGAATGCAACCTCTTGTAGCGGTATCTACAACGCCACATGTGAACAACGCGTCATACTGACGTCACGCAAAAATCCTGCATCGCGCAAGCAGAGTTTACCGCGCAACTAGCATAGATACTACGGCCCGACATGAATCATTGGACAGTTACCCGCCAGACACAACACCCTCCCTTTTGAAGGATCCTCCCTTTTCTATGGAAGTTGAGTGAACTTAACACCCTGGTCCTCATCCTCATACCTCTATACTCTTAAGGCACCTGACCCGCCGCTTACGAGTGAGTAGACCTAGCAGCTAGAAACAAATTGGCGAGCAACGAGCAATGAGCGTGTAGTTTGGATAGTTTGTTTTGTCGCTGGGCTATGAACAAGTGTGCGAGTGTGACGAGAAGAAAGACTACCCAATCACTTGCTGGCATACGAATGCACCAGGCAAGAGTCTTCCAGTGTGAGTTCTGCCCGCTAAACAATCGTGGCTGAGACAGTATTTTTTTTAACAGCTATTCTCGATGCGACAAACTAGTGGAGAGAGAGTTCCCGCCGGCAGTGTGAACAGTCAATGTATGCATCCCTTTTTGAGCGAGAAAATAGTCGACAGCTAATTGTTTCCACGTCGGTCGGTCGTCGTAGTGCCTAAACCACATGACATAGCCTTAATTATCGGATAATTATTTTAGGGACGAAATAACGCTCTTATGCCAAAAGTTTCAACCGTAATAAACCACGACTTACTATGGTTGTAATTATGGGTAATTCTTCAGGGACAAAATTTTCGATGTCTGTGGGTATATTTCTGTAACCAACTAACAAAACGGCATATAATATTTTTTTTTGTACAGTTTAGCTTTATCCCTTACTGAGACAAATGATTTTTATTTAATAATTGCTGTCTAGGTACAAAATAAAAATATTTGAAGTTCGTTCTTCTGATTCATATAGCGCGTCCGTTTGCCATTTTCCGGAACAAAATGGTCGATGTCGCATTTTCCCTTTGATACAACAATATAAATTATAATTATATCGAAAGGAAATGAATTGTCCTCTTACAAAAAAAATGTGTATTAGTTATAACTACGTTAGTCTGTTTATAAATAAGTAAAAAAGAAGTGTCCGGCGTATAATACTGATTAATGTGGCGTAAGCTGCGCTTGACCGTACTTGGTCGGGTAATAATAATGAGAGTCTGGCTTCAAGCGCGGGGGGAAGCCAGTCGTGCAACGGACGACCTACAAGGTGGACGTGAGGCTGGTTGGCTTAGATCCCGCTGTTACGAAGGAAAATACCTGATTCATCTGTGTTTGGTTCAGGTAGCATCCTGATTACAATGCCTACTTTATAAAATTTATTTAATTGTTTTAAAACTTCAATCTGTGTTTCGTGTGATGCTTTTGAGTTATAGATTCGTGTGGAAGAATGAAAATAATGAAGTCTGTATGTATGATGAGTTATGCATGATTGTAGGCAAAATCCTGATTCATCTGTGCCTGATTCGTATGGTCAAAACCCCATATGAATAATAAAATAAATTAGTTTTTCCCCTCTCCAGCACGATAGGAGCGCTTTTGTTGCGTAATTCTCCTTGTCCAATTTTTGACCGTGTACAAGTCAGTAGTTTTAATCTTATTTATTATTATTTACTTAGCTATAACCTTTTGAATAATACAAAATGACAGGAGTATAATCTTGTTCTAAATATGACACTTTTGATATGTCTTAGTCCTATTTAAGAATTAATAATTATTGTTTAGAATTTACATTCATAACTAACGGTGTATTTATTACTTTTTATTTCTGTTTCTGATTAATCTGTAACACATTCTGATTCATCTGGGCACAAAATCAATATCTTGAAAACTACTTTATAAAAACGAGTCCCTCATTCAAATATATGTTATTTGGTATACCTATTTTCATATGAACGTGTGTTACAGAGCTGAAAGTGAAATTAAATTTTGGCCATATGGATCAGTCAAAGAATCAAATTTCGAAGAACTACCCTTATGCAGACCATTTTAACTGAAATTAAAGCAAAAGTTTTACCGCTTTTCAAATCTAAACTAGTTGTTGAACTTTTCAATTTAATTTCCTATTGTTCAACTTTGATTTCGACTCGATAGATTAACTTTATACTTTCTATGTTCATTAGAGCCCATTGTGTGTAAAGTGTTAGAATGGCTGTTATAAATGTTTAATGTATAATATAAAAGGTGGTTAAATCATTTTTGCACACATACGTTCGTGCCACTCTCACGTTCTGTCTCACAAACACATTCTCACGCTTAAACACCATCAAACCCACCGTCACATGATCACACTCATTCATTTTCTTTTCCTCGATTTTATTGTTTTGATTGTTATGTTTTCTTTAAAACCCTCCATATTGGTGCTCAAGATACAGACTTGCCTAGTTTGGGGTCAATATAAAATCTCTGTTATCTTTTAATCAATAAAGTTTTTATTATTATTTATTTATTAAACCTAGGTACTGGCTTTTTTTTTTCCGGATGGGAAATCATCAAATGACCCCTGCCGCTCTGGGTGGAGATCCTAATGCCGGCCATCCACGATACTTCCTATCGTCCAATCGGCATGACGCTACCGATTGGATCAGTTAGAATTGACCGTGTATGGGAGTGGATTGGCATGACAGTTATACTTGACGGCACAATCGAATTTAGATTCTTTTGGCTTGATCATTCCGATTGGACCGTGCATGGCGATCTGCCGATCGTCAGTTCAATTTGGTCAAGATTTGTCACCGGTGACGCCATGGCTTCAACTGAACGTTGCTGCCGATTGGACAGTTTAAACTGATCGTGTGTGGTGTATATAGACGAACTGCAGATTGGATCGAGCCTGCAGCGTCATGCCGATTGGACGATAGGAAGTATCGTGGATGGCCGGCATAAAATGAAAAAAATATTTTAAAAAATTAAACCGACTTCAAAAAGAAATAACTCAAAATTATGAAATAACTTTAATTTCGGAAGTCGGTGTCTTGGGATCTGTATTCTAGTTTAAGTTTTATGCCACCGACTTCCGAAATTAAAGTTATTTCATAATTTTGAGTTAGGTAGGTTAAAGTCGAAAGTTAAAGTCCTTTTTGAAGACGGTTTAATTTTTTTAAATTATTTTTATTTCGTAATTTTTAGTTTTTGCACTAGAATTTGACCAAGGTTTTGAGATGTTTTCCCTTTGACACTACACCCGTAGCTCGTATCAATAAGCCAGGCCGTCACACTTACACGTATTAGTCCATATCTTTAAAATTACTGAATCGATCTTGATGAAACTTGCACTGTTCCCTAAGTTGAAGTAAATGTAAGCCAATAAAAAAAAATCGTCACGATCCGATTAATAGTTCCGGAGATATGCATGGACAAACATACATACATACATACGTCTACAAAATTTTGTATATTTGTTTGGAAGCCCTAATAGATTGTCATATGTGAATATAATGCAATTCCAATAATATTACATACATACGTATCGAATTGATAACCTCCTTTTTTTTGAAGTTGGTAATAAATAGTACGATCGGACGGCATTCCACCACTAACGAAGAGAGATCAGGCGCAGGGCCAAACGTGCATTCCGAGGCACGGGGGTATCACACCACCAACTTCCAAATTCCGGGCTGTTACTAAGAAATTCCGAATGGAAAAACCCAATAACACTTTGCCCGACGCGGACGCTCAGCAGTCGCGCTTGTGACCACGAGACCAACGGAACCATCAACAGAAAACAACAGGGCACCGGAAACCCATAAATTCCAACTTTCAACATTGTTCAAAAAGAGTAATCAAACCCGATACAAATTTACAATTGTTAGCAAACAAACTTTTAACATTATATCATTTTAAAACAATTGATTTCCACAGATAGAAACAAACACGATTATTAACTAAGAGGAAGTTAATCCTGAAAATATAATATTAAAGCTTCGCCCGCGGACATTATCTATATACAAATTATAAAGCTGAAGAGTTTGTTGTTTGAACGCGATAATCTCTGGAACTACCGGTCAGATTTGAAAAACTCTTTTTGCATTTGATAGCCCAATTCTTGAGGAAGGCTATAGGCTATTTAATATCACGCTACGACCCTTAAGAGCCGAGCAAAAAAAAAAAGTCAGAATGAAATTTTAAAAAGAAAAAAGATCGCTAAGCGAATACGAAGTTTTGCGACGGACAGGGGGTACAAGAAATTTCACGCGGACGAAGTGGCGGGCAGAAGCTAGTATCTATATATAAATATACATTATAATGATGACGATGCAGTCCGACCGATTTCGGCCAGGGCGTTTGCTTCAACTCCGCAGTAGCTGCCGTTCGAGAGCTCGCATGTGGCTTATGTAGCCAATCTTCTTCAAGAAAACCCTCGCACAATGTGGGCACGTGAGCACACCATCTATGAAATTATAGTTAATTGCCGCAGGGGGACGGGTCACGCTTGGCATCAATCTCTAGTCGCCGCCCGCCGCAGTTCAAAGTCATGAACTTTGGTTCTAACCGAAGTCCTCCACTCAAGTCTTTGAGCTGCTTGCTGCTCCCACCGAGACGGCTACAAATTGCACCTGCTAAAATGACGCTTAAGCACATCTTTATACCTGAGGAGCTGTCCGCCATGCTTGCGCTTGCCTTCCTCAAGTTCACTATAAAAGATACGCTCAGCCACTCGCTGCGATGTCATCCGTGACACATGACAGCACCACCGAAGTTGACGCCGCATGAGATAAGACTCACAAACAAAACACACACAACATACACAATAAACACACACACACATGATACATTATTTATTTAAATAATAATATCCATACTTCCTTGGCATGTCCTAGAACAAAAATTCGAAGACATGTGACATCTACCAACCAGCGCTGGGCCCGCGTGGTGGATTACGGCCCACTCCCTCTCACAGAGAGGAGGCCTGTGTCCCAGCAGTGGGAACATTATAGGCTGATTATGTTATATCCAAACTTCCATATCCTTAGGTAATTCAACACCCATACTTTAAATTGTAAATTCGAAAGTAACTCTCTGTATGTTACCTTTTCACGCCTAAACCACTGACCAGATTTAACATTTGGCAAGAAGATGGATGGCATCCTGGGGAAGGACATAGGCCACTTTTGTCCCGGTAGGACGTTCCCGTGGGATAATTTCCGACCTCCTCGCGGGCGAAGCCGTGGGTAAAAGCCAGCAATCCATAGGTACTCCATACGAATATTATAAATACGAAAGTAACTCTGTCTGTCTGTATGTTACCTTTTCACGCCTAAACCACTAAATGGATTTCGATAAAATTTGGCAGAGAGATAGATTGCCGGGGAAGGACATAGGATATTTTTTTATCGACATACCTCGCGGGCGAAGCCGCGGGAGGTAGCTAGTATCATTAAATGCGAAAGTGAGTTTGTTATTTTATTACTTGTTTGTTTGTTACTCTTTCACGCTAACATTTCTGTTCATTTATTACGTAACAAGATTTGAGGGGGGAGGGGTTCAGCGGGATTGTCCGAAAGGGTTACCGCTGGCTTATTCCCACTTAAATCGTGTAGGGCTTTTTTTCTTTTTTCGGATGGGAAATCATCAAAAGACCCCTCCCGCACTGGGTGGAACGGAAGGGAGTGTCAGACTCTTATTGACTATAACCCACCCGTGTTCCTTCCTTAGCTCTTTATGTTCCGGGCCAGCGGTAACCCTTTCGGACAATCCCGCTGACCCGGCTACTATGAAACATTTCCTGCATGAGTAGACTACCAAATTCCATGTGAAAGATAAACAACCAAAATTCGGGTCAAAACTTGATTAATAAGGAAGGCCAGTAATATGTTCAACGTTGAAATAGCGGGGAACCCGCCTCCGTTTGATAATTTGTTCTGTGTTGAATAGCTTTGGTAACAGGTGTGGTTTGGACGACCTTCTGAAGTTATCGTCACTTTCATCTCCTGTTTATGCGAGGGGTTCCGAATGTAGGTACAATACATGTGGATATATTTAGTATAATAGTGGGCATGTATTTAATAGAACTTCAAAATACTTAATTCCCATCTCGCTTTCCTAAAAAAACTTTTATACAAAAAAAAAAACAACATAATTTCAAAAAAGACACTACAAAGTGAAAAATAACTTTAATTTCGAAAATGCGAACCCAACGACACCGACTTCCGAAATTAAAGTTATTTTTCATTTTGTAGGTAGTCTTTTTTGGAAGGTGGTTGTTTTTTTTTTAAGTTTTTATTTTTCATTTTTATGTTGTACTTAGCCCACACAAATTCTTATAACACTACTTGCTATCTAAATATCAGTGACAGGAAGTCATTATAAAATCATCAATATAAACTAAGTGGAAAAAATCGTATTATTGAATCTTACTCAAAAACTATCCAAGCACAGTTAATAAAATTTAAATGGGATCACCACTGAGGCATACCCTATCCATTGAAAAAAAATAATTGTAGTCGCGTTACAATTGCCGGAGATATCGCATAACAAAAATACAAAAAAAAAAACAACAACACAGTCGAATTGAGAACCTCCTCCTTTTTGAAGTCGGTTAAAAATAATATTGAACACTAATATGAGAGCAATCGTGACCCAGTGGTAACGACCCCGACTTACGAGTCGACGACGAATAAAAACCGACAGCTGAAACTGAAGTCAAAGGCAAGTTTCAATTCCAAATACATCAAATAAATATCAAATTATTTTTTATTTGATTGAATCGTTTGAAAACCGTAATTGAATGCAGGACTTTCGACAGATGTCAAGGTTTCTTATTTATTTTATTTATTAAAGAACACCAGCAGCTTATACATTTAATTCTTTTTTACAAAAGTATTAACGAAAGGTATTACTGCTAATGTATATGTTACGGCTAATGACCGAAGTGCGGCTACACCTAGTTTTAACTAAACCTAACCTCGGGGTGCCCTTCGCTTGCTCTTGCATCCTACGTCGACGGAGCACCGCTTCGCGGGGCTCCTATTTCTGTGTAAGTGGTTTAAAGGAACCTAACCAAACCGAACCTCGAGGTGCCCTTCGCTCGCTCTTGCATCCTATGTCGCCTCCCGAAATACACACGAACCGCATGTGGCCGGCTAAAACTAGGTTTAGTCGCACATCGGCCGGCTAAAATTAGGTGTAGCCGCACTTCGCCCGGCTAAAACTAGGTGTAGCCGCACTTCGGGTATTAGCCGTGACATATACACACATTCTAGGTGTCCATAACTGTGTAATTCCTTACATAGTATACTTAAGAGCGTTTACGCCGAACGGCATTTCATACAAACTTTCAAGCCCTTGTTTTTCGAAGGGAATGAATCGATTTTAATGAAACTTCGTACGCATAAGCAGAATACAAAGGTCTAAAAAGTTAGTGTAGAACATTTTCGAGTTTGTATGAAAGAAAATTTCGGAAATTCGAAAAAAAAAATTGCACTCTTGCAAAGTTAGGGTGGGCCGCAAAGTTTTAGATTTTATTGTGTATGTGTTCAATTTTAATTTTATGTTTTTGTAATTGTAATGGACTTTGTCTGAAAAATAAATGAATTATTATTATTAGATAAATCAAAGCATCGAAACTTGACAAGAAAACGGGCTGCCTGGGTAGCTCTGTTCCGAAATCCATTATTTATTTTAGGTACAACAAAAACTCTGTGCTACATCCATCACAGTTAATTGACAAGAAAAAAAAAATGTGATGAAACCAGTGTTGACATAAAAGCTAGAGTATAAAAGCTCTACACGAATAAAATGTAGGTACAGACGCCAGCACATCAAGCTACACGAAACTGTCAAATTTTCCCAATCAACTTTGAACCGCATGCTTTAGCGATAAAGTTGAAAATCTATTAAAGAAATTTGACAGATTGTAGTAGCTTGATATGATGTGTGTGGCGTCTGTACATACAAGCTTTTTTTTGTTAACCTAAAGCTACTGTTTTCTAAAACTGCGGTGGGCGCCATATAGCGTCCGCAATTTACTATCGAATAACGTCACTGAAACGTTATTCATGAAAGTTGGTTTGTTTCCCTCGGGAGCGTTTTTGACACCGTAAAGTCAAACGTCGCTGCTATATGATACCCCTGTGCCTCGGAAAGCACGTCAAGCCGTTGTTCCTGATCTCTCTCCGGTTGTGTCGGATTGCGGTCCCATCGGACTATGAGAGTGAGCGAAGAGTCAGTACACCTGTGTCTGCACACACACACTTGTGCACTATAATATCTGTCACCGCTGAGATTAGCTGCCATAGTCGAATTTCGAATCACCATCATCATCATCATTTCAGCCGAAAGACGTCCACAGCTGGACATAGGCCTCCCCCAAGCACCTCCACTTCGACCGATTCTGCTCTTCTCGCATCCAACGGGTTCCTGCGGCCTTCACAAGGTCGTCGGACCACCTTGTAGGAGGCTTTCAAACTTAAGTGGCAGTGGGCAGGGCACATTGCTCGCAGAACAGATGGCCGATGGGGCCGAAAGGTTCTGGCGTGGCGACCGCGCACCGGAAGACGTAGCGTTGAATTTCGAATATGACACGTTAAATATAGTCATATTAGTATGGATTCAGGCACCTTAACTTAGAGCAAATACCTACAAGAAAACTAATCAGGGAACAATATTTCCCTGGTCTTTCATCCTCTCCGTCTGAGGGGAAGAATAGGTAATATTAGTTGCGGAACTATTCCATCACCAAGGTTACTTCATTAAATAGTTTCTATATTCAAACTGAAGGGCGCTTCTAGAACTATCTATATCTGCTTACTTTTCGTGTCCGTCTGTGTGACCGCCTTTTTTTTTTGCGGATGTGAAATCATCAAATGACCCCTCCCGCTCTGGGTGGAGCAGAAGGGAGTGTCAGACTCTTACTGACTAAAACCCACCCGTGTTCCTTCCTTAGCCGAGGGGATGAATGGCCGGAGGGGATCCGGTCGTTAGCGCGAAAAGGGACCTCACCCTTAAAAAGGAACACAAGAAAATGTGTGACCGCCTTGTTCTTCTAAACTACGTAACGGATTTCCAAGCAGTTTTCTCCATGCCATTTAGGAATTGATTCCGGAAGAGTTTATGCGTACAAAACATTTATATTAATGTTTATAGAAATCTCTATGTTTTGCTATGTCGTTCAAACCGTACCAAGCAGGGGCGGATGGCTAGTTAGTTTATAAACCACGTGTATCTTGTGACCTGTAAGAGAAGGTATAAGTGTGTCGATGGCTACAAAGGAAAAATAATAATATTCATCATTGATGACGGCTTTACATGAAATGTGGTAAGGCTAACAATCAATTTAGCAAAATTAAATAAAAAGTGTATTCCGTTGTAAGAGTGCATTACGTCTAAATTGATCGCCATCAGTGATAAATATTCAAACTCAAAGCATTTATCTTCTATATAAATAAAACAAAGTCGGGTTAGTTACACCATTTGTAACACAAAAACGGCTGAACCGATTTTTATGATCTTTGATTTGTTGGATTTGTATCCGCCCCGAATAGCAGAATAACTATTAAAACAAGGGAAAATTTCACAATTTTTTTTAATGAAAATAATTCATTTTCTCATACATTCATTCTTATTGATTCTGATGATGCGGTACAAAGTTCGTCAGCTAGTTTCAAATAAACTAATTACAGGCACTTTTGAATTGTCAAGGGGTCGGTCAGTCAGAAAGATATTCTTTTTTTATTGGTATCTATTGCACATAAGAATAACTGCATTTTAATCGAATCATAATCAACATAATCTTTTTTTTTAAACTGTTATAAAATAATTTATTTGTGGATTTAAATATATAAATGGAAGAAATAGAAGTTTAGCTTAAGAATAGGGTTTTTTGACACTTTTTTTTTTATTTATTTATTTATTTTATTTTATTAAACTTTATGCACAAGTAAAAACTGTACAAAGGCGGACTTAATGCCTTGGGCATTTTCTACCAGTCTACCTTAGGGTGATGCAGAGACAATACACAGTAGGTGCAATAACAGAAAACAGCTTAGAAGATAACTAGAATATAAAAAAATAAATACTTAGATACATACATACAACAAAATATAATAGGTAGGTAAGTAGGAGTTGAAAACCTGCCTTCAGACACTGTCCAAATATAGGACCGTAAAACGCTCAGTTTTTTGTCGCACAGGCGTATTGGTACAAATTACAAGACAGAAAAAAAATTGAGCATTTTCAATTATTTAGAAAGAAATAACTAATTCAAAAGTATTTCATACAAATAAATGTATAGTATCATGATAAAACAATTGTAAAATAGAGCTCAAAAAATATTATTCGTAGCATAATTCTCAAAATTTTGAACGTAAACATCATACATATTTTATGTAATGATATTAAAGGGATTTCAATCAAATAAATAGCCAAAATTCATGAAGTCAAGCCAGAAAAATAATACTACGCCATGATTATTTTTTATCAATAAACTAGTCATTTAGGATTTCATTAATGATGATTATTTTGCCAAACAATAAAAGTTTAAGATCGACAACAGTAAACAACATCAGATAAATATATGATATTCTTCAGCATATAGGGTGACTGGTAATTAGTGACCGATACTTAAACACGTGATTTTACTCATCATTATAAACAACTTTTACTATGGGACCAAACCTGAAATCGTGAAAAAAAAAACAGCTGTTCTCTACATTTTGACGAGTTAGACGAACATAAATGTAGGGAACAGCTGATTTTGTTTTCGCGATTTCAGGTTTGGTCCCTTAAAAGTTGTTCATAATGATGAGTAAAATCACGTGTGTAAGTATCGGTCACTAATTACCAGTCACCCTATATAAGCTAGGTAGATAGTGTGTTGAAAACATAATAAAACTAATTTGATACGATAGAAAAAAATCATGAAGATACCTCTAAAAACTTTCTTTTTACAATAAAAACCATACTAATACACACACAATCATTCTGATTTTTTGTCAGATTATTCTACAAGTAACATTATAAAATACTAGTGTTTTAATTTTTTCGTCCAAACAATAGATGTTTTGTAATTAAATAATTGCTTCATATTTTTGCAATAAATTACCAGCGTTGTGTCATCGCGCTTCTCTTTCTTTTCAATGAAGTCCGACAAAGACCGCGCTTTAGGTCATGTAAGCCCCTTAAGTTATTTCGTCGGTCCCTATCTATCACGGTGTCATAAGTAGACGTTCGATAATTTTATCAACAAATTCCTCGCCATTGTTCTTTGTTTACTCACTTTTTTATAGAGGTTTTAGGATTCCAAATAAGATTTCTTAGTACTTAGTTTCGGAATTTAATAGCTTACAATAACATGGTAAAAGAGAAAGATAATGTTTACATTCCCAATACATTTTTTTTTCGATGTAATAAAAATCCTAACAAAATATTAGATTGTGTTGGTGAAGTAGGTATTTATACACGCCACATAAACGTCAAAATGTCGACATTGTACCTTCCATTTATTTATTTAAGGCTCTATCGTTTTTCCTTTGTGACTACCTACTTGCTGATTGAAAATACAAGTGCTGACATAATTTCAATAAACTCTATAAACCCTAGGGCCATGGGGTCCGAGTGCCCACTTAGTTTTTCGAGACATCGCCAAGCGGTTGGTCGGCTCTTCACGTGACCAGAGGGCTGGCCTATTTTTGGCCAAAGAATCAGCATGACCATACAACGTAGCAATGCCGCCAGCTTTTTGTGTACTTTTCCTATTGACAGCAATGCGGATAAATTTTTTGATGATGATTTTTTGATTATTTCCCCTCCTTTCTATATAATTGTAAATATTTCATTAAAATTATGTAAATATGATATTGGATGTTTATTTTTATTTCGGCATGGAACTTTGCTGGAGCATAACACGTTTTGCATACGTTAAATCTTCACGTTGATATTGTATAATTTGTTGACTTTAGTACGTAATCTGTATTCGAGATTTATTTGCCAAAAATGTAAACAAATATGAGTTTATAGAAAAATAACATTAAATCCAACACAATAAACTTCAGTTTACGCTACAACTTCAAACATTTTTATAAATTTTTCAATAGTGCTAGTCACTCTGAAATCAACTTAATTACCATTAAAATAAAGTTGTTTTTTGTTTAACTTGAAATAATATTAATTTGAAACATAAGTCTAGAGACTTTACATACATACATAAACTCACGACTTGTTCCCATAGGGGTAGCTAGAAACTACAGAACGCCATCTGCTATGATCCTTATATACTGCTTTTGCCTCGTTTACGTTCATACATCTGGGGGCCTAAAAAGGCCACTTTGGCTGAATCATAAAAGGATAACATAATGAACAATTAACTGTTAAGTTAATCGTATCAAATCCCATTGGTGAAGTATTTTTCAGCAATTTTTTTTTGTCTGTGCTAAAATACCAATCAATCCAATCCAAATCCAATCCCAATCTCTTTGATTATACCTACGTAGTGCAGCGAAAAAAATAAAAACACGGACTGTCTTCGCCATATTTTAATTCATAATGATATCCTTTTATGATTCTCCAAAGTGGCCTTTTTAGCCCCCCTGGTCATACACGCACGCCGGTCGCGAGTACTACACACCTCATCTTTTTGAAGAACGTCACCAATAATATGACTCCACAACCCAGTATGGAGTTTTAGATAAGTGTGGAATTTTATACAGGATTATAAAAGGATGTTCATGTTTGAAACGGATGTGAAACCCTCTCCCCCCCATCCATCCCATCCTCTCCCTCTCCTCTTACTCTAAACGACACCAATTCTGTTTTTTTTAAAGAAACCAGCCATTTTCTTCTGTGACTTAGTTTTATACGATTTTTAAGTATTTTGGGTTATTACTATGACTGTTTAAACATCGCTTTGTCATGATAAAAAAAAATTACTGTTGAGGTTTTTCGTGCCAGTCTCCAGCTATCTGTATTAAATTATTCCGCCAGCTGACTATGATATTTCGTTGTTTCCTTTCAAAAAGAGAAAAATAAATAGTAATAATACTTCTTTGAAGCAGCTTTTATTAAAACTCTTGAATTATATGTTCCGCTTATAAACTACAGTTTAACCTTTGTTCCTTTTAGTCTATCTTACTAGAAAAAAAGCTAAGTTTTTTTGCATATTTTAGGGTCCAGGCCTCAGGATCCATCGCTCATTGTCGTTACTATCTATCGTCATTTTTTGCTACATTGTACTGAAATTGAATTTCATTATAAGTTATACGAACTTTACTTCTTTGTAAGCCAGTTTATGGATAATCAAAAATAATTTGTAAGGTCAAAGTCAAAGCATTTATTTCAAATAGGCACATAAAAGGCACTTTTGAACGTCAAAAATTACGATAAAATAAAATTGATTCTAGTCGCCCGTTCCAAAGGGTAGTTTTCGTATGGAGAAGAACGGGCAAGAAACTCCACCGTTACTCTTTTAAAAAGTTTTACAATATTTTGCATATATTAGTTATATAATAATAATATGTGAAGACGAAGGAATATCATATAACATTTTGAGATAGTGCAGGGCTTGCCAGGATCGCGGGTTGTTTGAAAGAGTTACAGTGGCCCCTGGCAAAGGCAACTGAAGGAACACGGGTGTGTTTTAGTCAGTAAAAGTTTGACATGCCCTGAGCTCCGCCCAAATCCGCTATGGCGCTCATTATGGGAGGCCTATGTCCAGCAGTGGACTGCTATAGGCTGATGATGATGATGATGAGCTCCGCCCAGAGCGGGAGAAGTTATTTGATAATTTCCCACCCAAAAAAAAGGTAGTGCAAAGCACTTTATCATTGATGCACAAAACATAATTATTACATAGTCGCCCTAAATGCGAAAAGGTTTCCAGCACCTCGAAACAAAGTGTAATTTAAATTGAATACTAGCAGCGTCCTGCGGTTTCACCCTCATAAATGTCGATCCCGTGGGAATATCGGGATAAAAACTATCCTATGTCCTTTCCCGGGACTCAAACTATCTCTATTCCAAATTTCATCTAAATCGGTTCAGCGGTTTAAGCGTGAAGAGGTAACAGACGCACTTTCGCATTTATAATATTAAGAATGTATTGTGATTTTTCCTTCGACCTACGCTTTTGCGTCAACTGCTGAATGAACGCTGAAAATGTTGATTTTTCCAGAGAAAAAGAGTGTTAAACTTTTTAATATTCTCTAAGAAAAACAAAAGAAAAATGTTTAATAAAGTTTCCTAAACAAACGAAATTACCTAGTCGATATCCATGCCTAGACTACTCTCTCTTACCCCCCCGCCTCTCCCCTCGTCGGGTAGGCAAGTTTATTAAGTTCGCTAAAAATAGAAAATGTAATTGTCTCATTAGAGTCAGTTGAGCTCATATTACCTACGCTTTACCGTATCATTGTACGCCGTAGGGTATTACATACGAACTTTCAAGTCCTTATTTCTCGAAATGAATTAACCGATTTTAATACTTCATACGCATACGAAGGATACAAAGGACTAAAAAGTTAGTAGAGAAGATTTTCGAAAAATGGTGTTACAGCCAAATTGGACCGATTTTAAATTTTCCATAGTAACAGAGATTTCCAGTAATCTCTTTTTAAATAAGACATTTCGAAAATGTTCTATACTAACTTTTCAGACCTCTTGTATCCTGCTTATACGTATGAAGTTTAATTAAAATCGGTTCATTCATTTCGAAAAATAAGGGCTTGAAAGTTTGTATGAAATGCCGTACGGCGTAAACGCTCTTAAATGGGCCATACAAAAGCCATACAATTTAGGGACAGAGTCCTTTGTAGCCAAGGGATCGTATAAGCTACATTAAGGCGTTTGTCAAATTATACAGTGGAATAATAATTTTACTTTTCGTTTTGTTTAAGATTTGAAGAATGGCTACCTACTGCTGAATATATTTATGTTAAGTTGATAAATTATAATGTTGAAGAATTTTGAACATGTTACCATGGATTCAGCTGCATCCGGTTAGACTGGAAGCCGACCCCAATATAGTTGGGAAAAGGCTTGGCAGATGATGATGACCATGGATTCAAAACACGATTCAGTACCGGAGTTAAAAAAAATCGAAGGTTATTAAAAAAAAAATGCTGTTTCATACATTTTGACCGCGTAAAGTAGATATTGCGCTTTTCTGCGAAACGCAATAGATTTTTTTTTGTTATCTTACGTAAAATGTATACACTAGGGGGCGATGTCCCTGCCGACCGTAGTCACTATCAGTAGCAATGGGTTTCATTTTGACAGTTCAACAACTTTCATTGTGTTGTTTACGTTGTTGAGCAGACACATTTTTCGAACATATAGAGCAATGGATTAGCAATACCTATGTTATTCATAATGATTCAAATTGAGAGTAATTGTGTGTTACGCAATTAGGGTGCTGTATATTTGAAACCTAGAATTACGTTCCGTTTCATCTGAATTAAAACAAACGCGACCTTAATCGCATTTAATTCCATTATTAATCATTCATCCATTTTATTTTATCTTTTGTAAAATTCGTTCCAGTTTTCAACAAAAACCCTACTTACATTGATAAATTGGAAGGACTTTTCCTAAATAAAACAATGTTCTAACAAGCCAACGATAACTTAGAAAGTCAGGCGCCTCGGGTATCGTGGGTAATCCAGTCTAACGCCCTTCGGTTCTATCGAGAATCCATCACGTGTGAAAGGTTTTGTTACTACTTCTTCAATAATTTTCAGGGCATTTACCCGCTGTCTTTTGTTTTCATTTATTTGACTTTTCGACGTCATCTGTCGGTTTGAATGTTTACTCTTTGTTAATGTGGAAATCAGAAGATGGAAAACTAAGATTATTTGCATTATGGGGATTACAGGACCTAAACGCAAAAAAAACGCAAGTTTTAGAAGCAATAAAAGTATATGATCGACTACAGTAAACAAAATCAGAAAAATGTATGATATTCTTCAGGATATATGCTAGGTTGATAGTGTGTTGAAAACATATTACAACTAATTTGATACGATAGAAAAAATCATGAAAATACCTCTAAAAACTTTCTTTTTGTAATAAAAACCATATTAATATAAATACAACAATCATTCTGATCTTTTGTCAGATTATTTTACAAGCAACATACTAAAGCACTAGTAGGTAGGGTAGGGTGGGGCTAAAAGGTCCATTTTACGTATATTGCCTTGTAACTATTTACGTATCAGGTGTAAAAAAATAACTTCTTCTGCAATGGATACCGCTATCCTTCATTTACAAGAAAGAACAACTTAACTCTTGTAATGTTTATCTATAACCCACATATTTGCATTTAGGAGTGTCGAGTCGATTGGTCCCTTTTGCCCCAAGGGTGGGGTAAAAAGGACCGGTGCTGGGGTAAAAAAGACCAGTATAATTAAATAGCTTTTTAACGTTAATTAAAGCAAGTAAATAAAGGAAAACAGTTTTAAATCAACCAGTCTTTACTTTTATTAAAAAAAACTAAACAACGTTACTTATTTTAAACTTATGGCACAGCATTTCAGTCTTAATTATGAAAATTGAGCTTTTTGACCCAAAACCTTTATATATAATTAAATTATAAAAATAAAACGAATATAACACGAATAAATGACATGACTTTTTAACAATTACTCGTCATCTGAATCGCAATTCTGGATTTTCTTTTAGACGTATGATAAATCTTATCAGAGAAGTTTTACTAATTTCATAGTCACGACAAACTTGACGTAGGGATTTATTTTCGTTTGTGACTAGCTCAGCCGCACGTTGCGTGACCTCGACAGTCTTTGTACCTCTTTCGGTGGTTCTCTTGTAATTCCGCATTCTGAAAAGAATACCATAATATGATAATATTTTGTATAGGGTAAAAAGGTCCACCGTGGGGCATAAAGGTCCTTAAGTGGACCTTTATGCCCCAATAGTATGTTGATTGAAGTTTGAGGTTATAGAGAAAAACGTAAACAGACGATTCAATAAACAATGGCTCTACGTTAAACTTTATACCACTAACTAGACCTTTAATAAATGTTTAGTTTTGTATTGATAAAAACACAACAGTCAGACTAAAAATAAATGACGTCACAAAAATTACTTACGTGAATTTTTTGCACCGCGACCGCGTACACTCTCATCGGCGCTCGCAAGCTCACTTCGTGGGGCGGCGTAAGTACCCCTCCCGTGACCCCTTCATACCCCTGTCATTCGATTCGCTGGTGCACTTTTGATTTCGGATATAGACATGGTGGACCTTTTTACCCGCGGACCTTTAAGCCCCACCCTACCCTACTTTAATTTTTTAGTCCAAGCAATAGATTTTTTGTAAATAGATCATCGCGCTTCTCTTTCTTTTCTATGCAGTCCGACAGTGACCGCGCTTTAGGTCAATGGATTGCTGTGGAATCCATATTTTGGCTTTTTTATAACTATGTCAGAGCAGAGTGACCCAGTGGTAACTGCCCCGACTTAGGACTTGTATGTAGGTCGTGGGATCGAACCCACGGCAGGCGTCTTTGTAATTTATTTCATCACCATTGCTCTCAAAAACGGGAAAAGGAGAACTTTGTGAGGACACCGGCAAGTCCTAGGACCAGAAATTCGAATACATGTGGCATCTACCAACCCGCACTAGGCCCGCGTGAAATAAGTAGGTAAAGGTAGCCCCTATTCCATTAGGATACATATATATCTATGTACTTATATAGGTACTTACAGTAAGTGCAAAAGTGTTCTCTTCTGGGTAACCACTTCTCTTTGCCCCTTCTCTTTTCTCCCTCTCACAGGGAGGAGGCCTGTGTCCCAGCAGCAGTGGGATCGTTATAAGCTGATTATTTTATAACAATGATTTCAAAGATGGTAAAACAGGCCATTAGTCTTAGGTAGGTACCATGTCTGACAAGAGAAATTTATCATTAATATTCAAAGATTGTTCGCACAGCAAAAATGTGTGTGAGTCTATCTCGCAGGCCCCAACGAGATTTATCAACAGGTGATAGCTTTTCGTAAAGACATTATTTTGTACAGTCAACAAAGGAGTTAAGTATACAGGAGCGTCGGATATTGTTGAAGTTTACTAAGAAGCCGATGGATATTCTCGAACAAAATTTTAGTTTATTAATAGAAAACAAACAGCTCATTTATTAAATTAAATTTCAGTCCAGAACATCCATAGGTTTCTTAGTAAACTTAAACTATATCCGACGCTCCTGTATACTTAACTCCTTTGATGACTGTACATAAAGAAAATAAATAAGATATATTTTGTACATCGACAGTTTTTATTTGAATGGCGTTTTTATGAAGTCGACTTTCTGTGAGCGAACGACGTGACGAAGTATGTTTTTTATGTTTTCATTCCCTTAAAGCTTTGCACTCAGCTGCCAAACACCCTGTATATATTTTTTAACCAACTTAAAAAAAGGAGGAGGTTTTATCTCGCAACGTTGTGTACAAACACGCTGTGAATGTGTGCGTGAAGATGAATAGCGTGAGCACATAACACACGCATACACACATACACCAACTTCGCCTTTGCCTCGGACTCTCGGACGGTACCGAGAACTCTTGCGCTTAAACACACACACACAGCGTGTTTGTACGCGGATATAGGTTTGTATGAGTACGCGACCGCGAGCATACTATGGGCGCTTTCCGAATTAGCTATAATCGCTCACAGCGCTCACATCATCTCACATGCGTTCCGATTTAGATATCACGATTATGACAGCTGAGAGCTGTCAACAATTCGGAACGCCCGTGAGTGCGCTCACAGTGCTTACTCAATGTAAAAACGATATTATTACAGTATTTCTTTGTATAAACACCACATTTCTTCTTCTTTGATTAGGTGGCGACTATCAGCCAGAAGCACAATTTCGAAAATGCCACGTTAGTTTAATTTTATGATAAGATGCAAAACAAAACACACACTGACACATCCTCACACACACACTCTGTCATTTTTGACAGCGCTCACGGTGATATTATTCTAGGGCATGGTCGGCGTTATCGCAAGATGGCGCATGTCATGACGTCATCTATGACGATTCACGGGACGTCGTTATCGCGCTCACGCTAATTCGATACGGGTTTAAGCACGCTCACATCGATTATTTCCCAACTCGGAACGCAGGGTATGATCCCAATTTGTGCACGTGCGCTGCACATGTATATCAACTACCTATCGACTATCTCTCAACTTAGCTTATTCCGGATATAATTAACAAGATTAACATTGCGGTAATGCTGTATCCGGTAATACGTAATTTCCTTGTTTATATTCTGGGCGTAATAACCCTGTTAGCTACAAAAAATGTTTACTTCTGACTGTCGGTAATTATACGGGTACCTAACCTAACTACCCAAAATAATTCTGGCTTAAATGTAACTGGTCATTCTGTTTTCGGGTCTGCCGTTCGTGTTCATAATTAAAACGTATAAATAAATAATTTGTCTATCCTTTTGGTCCCATTAGTTTTTGTTTATACTAAACCCGAAAAGGGGTCATTGTACAGTCACGAGCAAAAGTATGTATACACATCGCTTTATTCAAAGGCGATTTTCTCCTTTATTTTTGAATGAAATTTTATATTATTAGGAACATAGTATTTTCGAACCCATAGGTTTATGTAAAGTGTCGTATTTCAACGTTGCATTCGTTAATTCGTGAAAAAATCGCAATTTAAAGTTGCCAAGTGTTGACATATTGGTGCTCGTGACTGTACTCATCATTTTGAACAACTTTTTCTATGGGACCAACCTTGAAATCGCAAAAAAAAAATCAGCTGTTCCATACATTTGTGTTCACTTAAATCGCATCGGCTATGTTTGCGGAAGCGCGCGTGGATTGCTTCCACGCCACTATGCGCAAGAGAGGCGCGTCGCTGGTGCGGCGAGTGCGGGGGAGCGCCAACAGCATGCTGGTCGCGCTCCAGGGGAGGCTTGATTGCTCCATCATCTCCCACTGTTGTCAGCGACATGTGGCAGGCTGATGTGATTAATTAACCCCATTTATTTTTTGTGTAATTAAAATGTTAATTTAAATGTGATTATGTTTTATTATTGTTATTTTGAATTGTAAATGTATTGTAATGTAATGTGACTGCATGAGGGTATTATTTTTATGAGTCAATGATACTCGAATTAAAATGATTTTTATTTTTTTTTATTTAAATTGACAAAATGTATGGAACGGCTGATTTTTTTTCGCGATTTCAAGGTTGGTTCAAAATGATGAGTACAATGGCTTTTCGGGTTTAGTATAAACAAAAACTAATGTTATATAAAGAAATGTCTAAGTACGTGATTTTTTGGGATAGGTACTGTAGGCAGGTAGATAGACAATTATTAGATTAATAGTCGTAAAGATGACCTTAAGATCGTTTACGTCGTACGACGTAAACTTTTTACACCTTTGTATCTTGCATGCGTATGAAGTTTCATTAAAATCGGTTCATTCATTTCGAAAAACAAGGGCTTGAAAGTTTATATGAAATGCTGTACGGCGTAAACGCTCTTAATTGGTTAGGTGTTATTTGTAAACCACATAATATGTACCTACCTACATGGTTATACAAGAAGGTAGGTGCTTAGAATAATAATTGTTCTCAGTTTTCTATTAATTGACCTTAAATTTTGTTGATTGTTTCTGATGTTCACAGCCTTGTTGGTTTAGTGTTAGCAAGCGCTATTGCTGACTACGAGGTCCGGGGTTCGATTCCCAGCAGGCAAAGTAGTGTTGAGGTTTTTCTTTATATTTCTCAGTAGCTGAAATTTGTATTAACAAAGTCAGGAATATTCTGACTCTTTAATGATTCTGATTTTACTGAGTCCCATTGCGTCTAATACAAAACTTTGGCGCAGTACTTAACAGGTGGGTATCAGTGAGGAATTTAAATGCGCTGTAAAATCTCGAATCCCCTGTGGCTGACGTTTTACGAGGAGCTTTAAAGGACAGACAGAAAGTTTAACAATAAATTAACACTTTAGATTGTACTCTGGAGGTTCATAAAGCATTTATTTATTAAATTTAATACCGAAAATATTGTTCGTCTAGTCAAAATTACCTATCACACTGTAGTCAGTGCTTGTACGACCGCTTAAGAAACACCAACCGATCTATCCTGTAAAAATCTCAACGTGAAAACGTGAAAGTGTCCAGCTACACAGCAACAACAGCTGTCAATAGTGTCAATCCCTAGCATCAGGTAGAATCATAGAGAATAGAAGTAAGGAAAACTCACTCTTAAGGGGCGAAAGTTGAAAAAGTGTCCAGCTATAAGCAGTAAATAATAGTTCAAAAACCCTCCACAATGGCGCTAGCTTAGGCAAAGGGTATGGTTTGAATGTAGCAGTTGTTGACGGATTAAAGTATGCTAAGTTAGAAATATTTTTAGTGACTAGAGTAGTTCGTGACAGCCCAGTATACCAAACCTTAACTATTAACGTAGTCCAAAATAATTTGTAAACTTAACCTAAAATTGCTGCTGTGAGAAATCTACTACTTTTACTACGAAATTTTTGCTACTGTGGCGCCACCCTTATTTAACGCAGTTTGACGGTTACTTTTTCACAACAGAGTCAGTTCTCCTTACTTCTATTCTCCATTGGTAGAATGCATGATAGAACATGGACGTAATATATATTACGTCCATGTGATAGAATGACAACTCACTTCACCAGAGATCTCATGGTAAGTTTTTTTTAAAAATAGGCTAATACAGAGGTTTCAATCAATCCTATTAGATCGATTGAAACCTGGCGTTCTTTAAACGGTCGAACGAAATAAAAAAATCCATTTTATTCGTAAAAACTGGTTATTATCTACGTATCTAGTATTCAATTAATCGTAGACTAATGAGATGTGTTAACCCTTTGGACCCCAACGTTACTAAAGTCAGTTTATTGTGTTACCGAGACAGGGTTTATGAGTGTGTGTTCTCCCATAACAGTTAATAAACATGATTCATTCAATTCCATTCTTCGGCACAGTTTCTCAAAATCCTTATCTAAGCAGCGCCCACTCATCACTCAATTGACAATTCGTTAACAAACACCAGTTTCAAAAAAAAAAACATAAATATTTGTGTACAGGTTTACATCTCCCTATGCCAATCTGTCCTGCAATACTGTGTAAGTGTCTGGGGCAGCGCCGCCAAGACGTGCATGCTGGAGTTGGAGCGGGCTCAGCGTGCCGTCCTCAAGGTGCTTCTGGGAAAGCCGCGGCGTTTTTCCACAGACGAACTCTACAAGGAATCTGGGGTTTTACGCGTGCGGCAACTGTTCATCCTAAGGTCACTACTAAACCTATTGAAATGCAACAGAAATCGCTCTAGCTGCAGCAAGAAGGGAAGGAAAATACCCGAACGAATCCCACTTCCCAAAACAAAAACCCTCTTCGCGACCCGGTTTTCGTCGTTTTTACCTATACGAGTATTCAATGCTATAAGCAAAACTTTTACTGTGCCGAAAATCTACTCTGAGGCCAAAACTAAACTTAAAGAATGGTTACAGGACCGGACTTATGACGAAACAGGAAGTTTACTCTGCTGCTCAAGTTAATACCCACCACACTCTCTGATAACATACACAACTACACACACATTACACCCCACATTTACTCACCCTCAACTGTTTTTGTTTGTCCATTCTAGCTTCTTTTTTACTCAATTTTTTAACTTTTATTATCTAATTATAAAATTTAATTTTAATTTGTAAATTATAATTTTTTAATAGTTAATCATTATGAAATCTAATTATTATTTTTTTAATTGTTAATTACTATAATTATATCAATACTAATCTTGCGCTAGCAGAACTGATTGAATTAGTAACTTTTGTATAGTGTTTGGGTCACCAAGATACAGGCTGTGCCTAGTTTGGGACCCGCTGTTAAATTAGTCTAAGTTTTCTCTTGGTTAGTAGAAAGAACTGCATGCTAATACTTGTATGATTGTGAACATGTGTAAGTTTTAATAAATAAATAAATAAGGAGCTAATGAAAGAGCCAAAAATCCAGCTTCTTACATTTTCTGCTACGGTACTTTCTTTTTGAAAATTATCTCCTGAAAAAATATATTTTTGAAGACAATTTACCTACTTGCTCCTTGGACCGATAAACATATTCTCTAGGCTACCATTATGCATAAATGAATTTCTAAGATTAAAGAATGAAGTTTTTTGGCTGAAAAACAAAAACAGTTTTCGCTGCATGGTGACAGAGCGTAATTTTAGGTAAAGGAGTTTAAAGGTCATACGGTGTATACTCCAGCACACTCCAATGTAACACTATATTTAGCCATACTGCACATTCATATGGTAACTCGACAGCCTTATTTGCATTTTATCACAGAGAACCTTCATCCTTACCTCACATATCAAAAAGCATTCCAATTACCGAGAGAGCGCATCTCTACATCTTTATTGAGTGAGACTATATATTTACTGGCAGAAAACAAAGGGCCGTTAGATTTTACGACAGCTCCATAACCGTAGATCCTGACTTCCGTCCAAGGAAACAGTAAATATTATATGCCCTTCAATATATTCCAAGGCAATGCGGATTTGTTTACTAACAAACCTGGTCTTTAGTTACGGAGAGACCAAGACCATGCCCGCATGCGGGCCCGCAAGTTATAGAGTGTAAAAATGTTGTTCCCGTTGCGGTTTTAGCTCGCATCACAATGCGACCGCGGTTTGGAACGCATGAAGGCGGTACTGAAAGGTTTCCGTTTTTACCGACTTTACAAAAAGGAGGAGGTACTATGTTCGGGTGTTTGTATGTTTTTTTTTTTTTTTTTTTTTTTTTTGTATGTTTGTTCATCGAATACGCCGCCAATTA
Source organism: Oligia strigilis (assembly GCA_951800025.1). Taxonomy (NCBI): domain Eukaryota; kingdom Metazoa; phylum Arthropoda; class Insecta; order Lepidoptera; family Noctuidae; genus Oligia; species Oligia strigilis. The sequence continues at coordinate 17,668,828 of OX637544.1, read as the reverse complement.
TCGACGGATTTTCAAAATTCTTTTTTTGTTCGAAAGTAGATAGTTCTGAGGTGGTCCCATTGTCACCAAGTTAGGATCTGATGATGGGATCTTAGAGAAATCGAGGGCAACCCTCAAATTTTATAGGGTCACTTATTGTTTTTCGCATATTTTATGAAGTATCTTGTGTATTTGTGTATGGTTGTCACCATCTCAGGTAGCTGGGCTGATGATGGAAGGTACAACTCCTTAACAGTAAGAAGTTACTCGAACAGGCAAGGACTGTTTTAGTAAATTGTTTTGATGTTTGATAGGGCATTTGCCACATTTGGTCTCATGATCATCAAGTCATGATGCTGCAGTCAGGATAGTCTGCAGAGTACCTAACTCCTCGACAACTAACAGCAGATATATCGTGTTTAGGCTCATTGAAAAGGGCTCGATGTGTGGATAAACGTACTGTTACTGAGGAACACCGAAGACCTGATGCTGAAGCCAGGAGCATCAGAAAAAGTACAAACCTTTAAATTACAGCACCGTAGTCGTGTTTGGGCTCATTTTAAACAGGACTAATTTTAAGTTCAATGCAATGTTGACATAAATCTTGCCTGATGCTGCAGCCAGGATTATCAGCATCTAATCTAAAAACTAATAAAAGGAGAACTCCTCAACAATTAACGTCCCTGCATCGAGAAAAGGAATATTTTATAAAAAGGCGATGGGCAAGTTGACTTTAGGCTATTGTAACTTAGATAAATTATAAATAGACCCACTAAAAAGCGAGAAATAAAAACTTTTTAACAAAAAAAAAACCGACTTCCAAAAAAAACACTACAAACTGAAAAAAAAAACACTACAAACTGAAAAATAACTTTAATTTCGGAAGTCGGTGGCAAAAACTAAAATACTGATCCCTAAGACACCGACTTCCGAAATTAAAGTTATTTTTCAGTTTGTAGTGTTTTTTTTTTCAGTTTGTAGTGTTTTTTTTGGAAGTCGGTTTTTTTTTTTGTTAAAAAGTTTTTTAATTACTAGCAATTTTCTACTGAAATAAAAATTGTAAGCCATTACTAAAATAACATTGTACGTTGATTGATAAACAAGTGAGAATAGGTTTTTCATGTTATTTAACATCCATTCAGCTAAAGACAGCCGACTTTTATCTGTTTTATATTCTGGCCACAAAAAAAGGAAAAGTGCGAAGGCAAAAAATGCGATTTTGCGTTCAATACCTAATCAAGGCTATTTTGTTCTTTTCGTCAATCTGAGGTCAGTAGGCCATGAAAACCCTATTTCCACGATAACATGATACAATTATTTTCTACGTGCCAAACATTTTAGTAAAACTGTTGTGGTGTAACATTAAAGCGTGAATTTGGAAACCCCATAAATGAAGATGGTCGCCTCGATTACGCAAAAGTTTAAAATAATAAAACGTCGAACGTGATCTGAATAACGTGGCACGACAGCTGCTTGACTTATTTACTACTAGAGGAATGACTTCGCGGTCGAAACATGGCCGTCTGGAAAAATATTGGCTGTCTCATGTTGGGCGCCAAAATGAATTTATTGCGGGTGAAAGAAATTGATATTTTGTAGCTTTCAGTAGTTTTACATAGTAACTGGAGAATATTTTTTCATTATCGAGGGAATGAATTTACCCCATTATTAGACATGTTATGCTGCTTTAGGGTGTAACATATACAGCTTTAAGCACGTCAGGCTTTGTTAGGTTTATGACCAAAAAAAAATAGATTAAAATTGCTTATTAGTCTAGATTGGGATTGGTTAGATTGTAATTCACTGTTTGGTTATTATGGAAAGGTTGGTAAAGTACCGCTGTTCTCTACATTTATGTTCGTATAACTCGTCAAAATGTAGGGAACGGCTGTTTTTTTTTCTCGATTTCATGTTTGGTCCCATAGTAAAAGTTGATGATAATAATTCATTATTATTCATCATTGTACTCATACAATGACCTCTTAAGAGGTTGTAGGTGTTCTTCCAATAACCCTGTGTATATACATAATTATTATGTACCTAATGAAATTATTACCTACTTACATACCTATCACTTCATTGATTTGAATTTACCTGCGCCCATTCACTCGCAAGTAATTATTAGAATGACAGATAAGATGGAATGTAGGAATGAATGACTGACTGACAGGAAGAGAGATGTCAGTGTGTTGTCATGTTGTGAACGTCATTGTGACGTTTGGAGGTTATAAACTATTGTGTTAGATAAAATACTTGAAGCTAGAAAGGAGACGATATTCGTGAAATTATAAGCTTTGAATGTTGTTTCTATAATTACAGGTAAAGTAATATTTTGTGTAGGTACCTACTTACTTTATAAAACAACCATTTGTAATACAATAAAAAACTTTATTCACAGAAACGCAATTGAGTTTATTTACAAAAGTCGGTTACTTTAAATAAGATATTTTTTAAATGTATGAATAGGAAACCGCTTTACGAATCCCGCTACGAAACAATACTACATTATGTCGCGATTAGAGTACCGGAATAAAATATATTATTAATTACTTATGGTTCGGCTGCTATGGGTTCGCGACGACCCGCCTTAAGTTATGCCAAAATTAATTTATGCACGTGTAAACATTTGCTGTTATCCTGTTTATTCACGGTTCGCAACCACCCACGTATCAGAATATAATTATGTCAGTAATATAGTATAATTAGATACATATTTTTTTAATTACTGAAAAGGCCCGCTCTTGACCCCGATCACGCCTGATGAAAAGCGATGGATGAGGTCTATGTTGGAACAAGCGTGCCCAGAAGATGCCTAAGGCACTGGAACTCCCACGCATCGACGTTACACTGCAGGCTGCTTGACGCCGGACTCCGGTGGGTAGGCGGCCGAATGGGTTTGAACCATCGATTCCAATTATACAGATCGATTTAATAAGGTCAAATATTGAGTATATTTTTACTAACAAAATCAACCGTTTTATTATCAACAGTCATGTACTATGTTTTGATTAAACGCTCTAAAATATAAACTGCTCGTCAAAATTCGGTGTAAAAAGGGCGAAGTATTCAGTTTTTTACAATCGTTTGCAGAAAGAGCTTCTTCAAAGTAAATTAAATACCTATTACATGTTATAATTTTCATCAATAGATTGAAATTTATTTGTGTTCATTTTTATTATAATTTATCGGGCTTTCTATGTTTCTCATAAACGCATCACCAAGCTGCCTGTAGGTATAATGCTTGTCCGTTTTATTTATTTATTTTTATTTTTCTGAGACCATTTAAACGGTTCTTTCGATTTCAGAATTTGACAAAAGCTTCAAGCTTTCAAGCTTCAAGCTTTAAACTTTCAGTTTCTTTAGATCTTTCAGGACGACTTAACATTGTGTATTTTAAATGAAAGCAAGCAATCTCGAGCTACATTATCGACATCGCAATTCAAGATAGCTTAGACTTGGCAAGACACGACAGAGAACTTTATCTTTCTTCTTCAAATAAAATGGAAATGCAGTTTCAAATTGAAAAATACTTTTTGATTTTCTGCAACTTGATGTCGATCCCGATTTCGTATAAAAGGTATATCAATCTAAATGTCAAAAGCAGAGAGAAGCGTAAAATTCTTTCAAATTGAATGTTCAGACAGTGGTCTTATTTGAAGTCTGGGAATGTAGGGAATAACTAATTTAATGCAAGTTAAATTCTTCATGAATGTAATAAATACTAAGGGAAAACTGCTGCAAGATAAAAAAAAAAACAGTGTCTGGGTATCGGGTCTGAGTATTGCTAGTAACTTATCAAATGCAACGTGGATTCACCAAGAATGCGCAATGTAAGCAAAGTCATCATCATCTGCCTAGCCTTTTCCCAACTATGTTTGGGTCGGCTTCCAGTCTAACCGGATGCAGCTGAATACCAGTATTTCACATGGAGCGACCGTCTATCTGACCTACACGTCCACAACCCAGTTGCTGGGTAATGCGAACTCCCTTGGTAAAACTGGTTGTCAGCCGACTACGGCCGGCAGCGACAGGTCACAGCCTACTTCTGAGCCTACTTCTACTACGGCGCGGCTCCTCCCAAGCGGCACACTCTGCCAGCGTATGCCACGCCGCCGTGTGGCAGTTGACACAGTGGTGACACTGAGCGTCCGGCTCCCTGTTTATGCGACACAGGAACTTCCTGAAGCAACCATGCCCCGAGAGCACCTGCGTCACCCGAAACGACAGGGAGTGCCTCCTCCCGAGCCAGCGCTCAAGTACCGGCCGGACCGCCTCGATGGTACCGAGTAGAGCGTGAAAGTCTGTCCCGCCGTTCCGCCACCAGGACCTCGCGAAGCTGAGAACTACGCAGCTCCTCGCCCCACCGGTACAGCAACGCGAGTATTTTCGCCTCCAGGTCCCAGGGCTGGGATCCAGCCAGTACGTAGGCCGCCTCGTAGGCGCGCGGTCTGCCTGTCCTCAGTGGAGCGCGGCTGCGTTCTGCGTGTTGTCGTGTCCAGTGTTTGTTAAAATATAATACGGATGAAGAAGACTTATTTTTACTAGAAAAAAGCTCGAACTAGTTTGAGAACCCGGGCCCCGCGCGGGCCACCCGCGCCCACGCCGAGCAGCCCACGTCGCTCACCGCGCCCGCAGCAGCTTTTGCAGCCTATCCAGCTAAAAGGACCATCATCACGCCTGTATTCCTCAAAGGGTTTGGTAGAGGTGCATCTATAGTAGGTACAGCTACATTTTGCCAGGTTTGTTTCATCATTTCAGCTAAAAGACATCCACTGATGGACATAGGCCTCCCCCAAGCACCTGCACTTCGACCGGTTCTGTGCCGGTTCTGTGCAGTTAAATGATTAAATGATTAAATGAATGATTAAATGATTTTTATTTCTGTAAGTAGGTTTGTACAAACACTTTTACACGTCAATCATATTTTTTTTAAACTAGATGAGGTCGGCGTTTCCTAACTGACTATTCTGAGAAGAAAGGCCGAAACAAACTCAGAAGTCACAGTCTCTTTTAAAGTCCAGACAAAATCTTGGTCAGATCGTGTGAAGACCATGTAGATTGGTGTCTGAAATGGTCTTTTGAGGAAAGAACCACACAGATTGAGCGGACCTGTCCAATCAGTGCACGCATTTGTCAAAAATCGTGCAGCTCAACTCAGAACTTGAGGAGCTCAAAGATTCGACGAACAATACCAAAGACAGGACATTTGGGTAGGCCGCATAAACTACTCAAACTGCCAGATCATGATTAAAACTAAGAAGGAACAAAAGAAATGACCCACATAGTCCTCACATTCACAATAATTAAATAAAAAAAAAAAAAATAATAATATAAATTACTTACAAAGTAAATATTCATGTCATTGTCTAAATAAAATTCATCAATGTCAATGTGTATATAAAAAATCCGGACATAATCTTTGAGGACCATGTAGATTAGTACCATTGTTCAAATCCGGTGATAGTAAAGATCCTAACAATTATAGACCTGTGTCAATTCTACCAGTTCTCAGTAAGGTGTTTGAAAAGTTGATGCTCAATCAAATGTTACGTTACTTTAATAAAAATTCCATCTTTCATGAACACCAGTACGGTTTCACCAAAGGGCGTTGCACTACTGACGCCGGTGTTACCCTAATAAAGAACATTTTTAACGCCTGGGAAGAAGCACAAGATGCCATTGGAATCTTTTGCGACCTCTCTAAGGCGTTCGATTGCGTAAACCACGAGACACTTCTGATGAAACTGGAGCACTATGGAATTAGAAAAGCAGCACTTGACTTGCTAAGATCATACCTGAAAGATAGAAAGGTTAAAGTTCAAGTAAACGGCGTAAACTCATTAGGGTCTGAAATGACAATGGGTGTTCCTCAAGGTTCGATATTGGGTCCATTCCTCTTTTTAGTTTACATTAATGATTTACCCCAATTACTTCAAAATCAACCGAAGATGGTGTTATTTGCAGATGACACATCGTTAATCTTTAAAATAGACCGACGGTCACAAAATCTTGACGACGTGAATAACTCTATTCTTCAGGTCCAAGATTGGTTTACGGTAAATAATTTAGTACTTAATGAAAAAAAAACCAAATGCATTAGATTTAAATTACCGAATGTTAGAAGTAGCGAATGTGAAATCATATTGAATGGCCAAAAACTAGAATTTATTGATCAGACAGTTTTCCTAGGAATCACGCTAGACGAGAAATTACAATGGGGACCTCATATAACATCTATTGCGGGGCGGCTAAGCTCCGCCGCTTATGCTGTTAGAAAGATAAGACAGTTAACAGATGTAGAAACCGCGCGTTTGGTCTATTTTAGTTACTTCCACAGTATTATGTCATATGGCATTTTACTATGGGGTCGGGCTGCTGACATTGAATCCATTTTTATTTTACAAAAGAGAGCTGTCAGAGCCATTTACAATCTACGTCGTCGCGAATCTCTTAGGGAACTATTTAAAAAGGTTAATATCATGACGGTACCTTGCCAATTCATTTATGAAAATATTATGTATGTAAGAAAAAATCAACATCTTTTTAATAAAATAAGTGATAGGCATAATTTTAATACTAGAAATAAAGATAAATTAGATCAACCTTTTTTTAAATTATCTAAAGTACATACATCTTTTATGGGGTACTGTGTTAAATGCTACAACAAAATACCTTGTGACATATTGCAATTAAATGAAAGAAAATTTAAAACTCATATTAAAAGTACACTTTGTAAACAAGGATATTACAAATTAGAGGATTATATCCAAGATAAGAATGTTTGGAAACATGCTGGTCCTGCTCCATAGGACAATCTAAAAGTCTAGACAAAATCAAACTTGTTCCTAATTTAATTTATATATATATTTTTAATTATGACATCTTATTCTAATTCATTTTTACAATCTGCGACTACAGTGGCTCACACACTTGTTAAAGTTCAACTACTTTTGCATTTATTTTTTTTTAATAACTTGTAAATATGTGAGCACCATGTATCTATCACTTATTTGATTTACCTGTCATTGCTTAATTTTTAATTCTTTTTACCTTTTGTGGTAGACTAATTTTATTATGGGTGCATCGTGTTCACATATAATTTTTATTATGTATACAAGACCTTGTAAAACATTTTTAAAAGAGTAACGGTGGAGTTTCTTGCCCATTCTTCTCCATACGAAAACTACCTTTTCGAATGGGCGACTAGAATCATTTCTATTTAGTTTTTTTTTTGACGTTCAAAAGTGCCTTTAATGTGCCTATTTGAAATAAATGATTTGACTTTGACTTTGACTTTGAAATGGTCTTTTGAGGAAAGAACCACACAGATTGAGCGGACCTGTCCAGTCAGTGCACGCATTTGTCAGTAACCGTGCAGCTCAACTCAGAACTTAAGGAGCTCAACGATTCGACGAACAATACCAAAGACAGGACATTTGGGTAGGCCGCATAAACTACTCAAACTGCCAGATCATGATTAAAACGAAGAGAGAAAAAACAAAAAAAATTACCCACATAGTCCTCACATTCACAATAATACTTTATACAGTAAATGTACATGTCATTATTTAAGTAAATAGATACTTAAAAAAAGAAAATTATTAAAGTGTAAATTAGAAAAATAAAAACAACATTCTAAACCTATTGGAGCAGCTCAATCCCAAGCCTTTTTGTCCTCAATATAGTCTTTTACAGTATAATAGGCTTTCTGACATAGTTTTCGCTTTATAAAAGATTTGAATTTATTAAGGCTTAGTTCTTGAATGTGGCTAGGAAGTTTATTATAAAAACGTATACATTTTCATCTAAACGAGCCACCTATTTTTTTGAGCCTTGTTGTTGGAACAACAATTTTGTGTTTGTTCCTAGTATTTATGTTATGGATATCACTGTATTTTTTAAACAGATTAATATTTTTATGTGCATACAAAAGATTATCATAAATGTACTGAGAAGGCACAGTCATTATATTAATCTCTTTAAATTTGTCTCTGAGGGAGTGTCTGGGACTTAATTTATAAATGGAACGAATTGCCCTTTTTTGTAATATAAAAATTGTCTGAATATCGGCGGCATTTCCCCACAACAGAATACCGTACGACATTACACTATGAAAATAACTAAAGTATACTAAACGGGCTGTCTCTAAATCAGTTAAATCACGAATTTTCCTAACGGCGTATGCTGCAGAGCTAAGCTTTTTTGACAATTTGTCTATATGGGGGCCCCATTGAAGCTTGGCATCCAACGTTATGCCCAGGAACACTGTGGTATCTTCGGGTTTCAACTCTTCATCCTTAATGAGAACACTAGTTTCTACTTGTCTAACGTGGGGTATGGTAAACTTAATACATTTCGTTTTTTTTCCGTTAAGAAGTAGGTTATTGACATTAAACCAGTTAACTACTTTTGCAAGGGCGTTATTTACATTGTCAGTAACCAGCTGCTGACGTTTGAGTTTAAATAAAAGTGAAGTGTCATCTGCAAACAACACTATATCATGTTCATCCCTTATGAGGTAAGGCAAGTCATTTATATAAATAATAAATAAAAATGGGCCGAGAATTGAGCCCTGGGGGACCCCCATTCGTTATGTTTAAGTCCCATGTAATAGGGAGCGAGTCTATTGCCATTAACTGGGCACAAATCCAGACTCAGAACTGCTACTGAGACATTACAGATGGAAAAACCCATTTCCCGACCCTGGAATCGAACCCAGGACCTGATTTTCAGCTGTAGCGCTTGCGACCACTAGATACTGGCACTAGTCTAAGGATTAGAATTGCTACTTCAAAATAATTATTCGCAGCCGTCCATATTCTAACTCAACACTTTCCTCGCGGCATTTCCTTTATTCCCGCATCACAATAAAGTTAATTCCAGGAAAGAAAGTAACACGTCAACCAGATAAAATGCTGTATTTTCAACGTATCGCTGTTATTGTCTATTGTTGGATTACAGTAGAAATTGAAAATATTTTTTTTTAATTTACTCTTACTGTCTACAATAGATGTTGAAGAAGATTAATTGTATGACTATGACTGCCAGTTCTACTGAAGCATTGTGTAGGTTGTCGTTTCTTTTGTTTCCAACTCTTTGTACCTTTGTATTTTCTATATGAAAATTCAAATTTATGCTTCTGGTACGAAATAAAGAATACGTATTTCAACGTTTTTGTTAAATCATCCCCCTAAAGCATGAAACAAGTATAAGATATCTATTTTTCAAAAACACGTGTAGGTTTACAATCAGTTGGAACGATTATAAAAAAAAGATAACTGGAAAAATGTTTCTATGGAAAATTTAAAATCGGTCTAATTTGGCTGTATCACTATTTTTCGAAAATGTTCTCTACTAACTTTTTAGACCTTTGTATCCTGCTTATGCGTATGAAGTTTCATTAAAATCGGTTTATTCTTTTCGAAAAATAAGGGCTTGAAAGTTTGTATGAAATGCCGTACGCCTTAAGGCTACTCTTTCGAAAAAAGCTTAAAAACAGCGTGCAGATGAAGCAGCTTTTCTCCGGAACTTACAGAGAATTTAAAAAATTACATCTGAAAAAATAGTTGGTAATCTACATGATATGAATCGTAATTTGGTTTAGCCATAATTTTTCTATCGATATCACCTATTAAGAAAAAAAACCACCAAATTACCTCCAAATCGTTGTGATGAAACCATTTTACTCCTTCATTTTTTATCAAAAGAATATAAAAAAAATATCTAGCGCTTTGCAATACAAACGAAAATGATTTGGTTTTGTTACTTTTTAAAAACGTATATTTTTTAATATAATAAATTAAAAATGCGATCGTTTAAAGTCCGTGTCTATATCATCTCCGCACTCGTCCACGAATTCAGTGCGGGGCGCCTCGTGTTGCTAGGCAACGCGTTGGCATGCGGGTGCATGCGGGTGGCGGAGTGGCGCGGAGAGGGGTAGTTAGCTCCGCCCAAATGCACAAGGTCGTTGGCATGAATACAAGCCTTAAACGCTATTAATAGGTACTGTCGGAGATTTTCAGGGTAAAAAAAAACAAATATTCGGGAATTCGGATTTTAATTGGTCGAAAAATACCATTTCTTTGACATTAAAGCGGACAATACTTACATAAAGATTTACTTTTATTTATAAAAAAAAAAACACAGAGCACGTGCAATACAGGACCCTTTAAGTTGAGATAGTGTTTGATACACGTACGAATAAAACTTGCAGCTAGAGGATCATACTGTCAAATCAATCAATATTGTTTGTAGTTTCTTTTTCGGAAGTAGAATTAAGAGTAGATTTTACATATAACTAACTATAGTAAGTATATTTTATGAAAATAAGAAGCAGTCCTATGTTGCCCATACCATTCTTTACAAATACCATTCACACCATCCTAATTTTTAGGCTATGTTCAAATCACAGTGGTTGTTTGTCACTTACTCAACTCTTGTAAACGCTTACGTATTTAATAAATGTTTTACGTTCAATTATTTATTGTTATTTGCAGGAACGCTAATAAGTTTGTGCAGGCTCACTTTGGCCATTTAAAATAGTGTGAAGATCGTAAGCTGTTGTCATGTGAACTAAGCCTTATGCACAATGTCCAATATCAAGTCTTAAAGGAACACATTCATGATATATATTTTACGTAAAGCCGTTTATTAGTAAGTAATTGCGATGTAACTCATATGACATTGTAACAAAGTATAAATTAGAATGATGCCGTGAGTGTTATACAACTCTCGGCTAATAGGATTTACGTTAAAAAACATCGCGAATGTGTTCCTTTATTGAGCAAGTTAACGCCGGTGAGCGACTTAGACGAATTACAGGGTTTATCGGAAAGGTTGGCTTTTTATCTTTTGGAACTTATGAGAGTTTACGCCGTGCGGCATTTCATACAAACTTTAAAAATATCAGATGTCTCGTACAAAACTTCAATACCTATCCGACACAACCTGTATAATAATTTAAAGTCATTTTTTTGCTACGAAACATGACTTTCGTGGACATTGTGCATTACCAATAAAAATTGCATTCTGATGTATTTACAGTTTAATTGTGGGAGTGCCAAAATAATGGGTACCAAACAGTGGGTAATATTTTTGTAGTTCTTGCAATCGAACCACCTATTTAACAGTAAACCATATTATATTTATAACTATTTAATTTATTTATTTCGCACCAATATTTTAGAGAGTGTAGAGTATTTTTCCATTATAATAGAAGTAGACACTCAAGAGCCCTCTCACATTACGCAAGTCGCGACTGTAAATTCTTCCACGATTAATACATTTTTGTTCTTTCAACTTTATGTTGCCATTTCTGGTTGGCACTATACATCATGTATCAGGAATTTAAGTGATTTATTTTAAGGATGTGTGTGTCTCCTTGGGATCAACATCGTAATCGCGAAAGAATGATCAACTGCTCCATACGAAAGTTCAATAACTACTCGACCGAAATTTGTGGGACCGGCAGATTTTTTTTCGATTACGAGGTTCGTCCCATGGCGAAAGTTGTTCAGTTACCACACCTTTACACATTTTCTGATTCACGGTGTACAATGCTCAGAAAACGCGCTCGGAAGGCGTTGTCGACAAATAACACAATTTGGAATCACAAACTTTGGTCTTACAAAAGTGTCATTGAGCATATTTAAATTGAATAAGTATTACAATAACAAAAAAGTCCAAATAAGGCTAAGAAGTTGACGCCGCCGGGACCAAAAATATTGGCCTCCGTCTATTGACCGCCAAAGGTCGGTCTCTAATAGGAATTTAAAAAATATTTAAAATTATAATTTTTATAAATACCTAGTTAATAACATTCAATAATCCATCTCTTACTATGTAAGTATATAAATATTACAATAATTATTTTCGTAGGCATTATCAACAAATACCTATTAACATATGATAATAATTGAACATTTAAAAACTTCAATACTGACCTCATATTTTCTCTTAGACATTTACATAATTATCAAAAATTTATGATAAATTTTATTAGGTACTATCTACAGTATCTACCTAATAAGTTGATATCGATTGATGATACCGGTAAACTTTAATTTATGGTTAATTAATTAATAAATTAATTATTAAACTAATGAATTCATCAAAAATATTAATTAATTAAATGAATAATTAATTAATAGATATTTTGTTTATTATTTATTTTATTATGATAACTTCGATGATTTTTACATTAACATTGAGGGTAAGAATTACAGTTCAAATACAACATTTTTGACAACATCCATATTTTTGTAAATTTAAATGCAGGTTACTTAGCTACGAGTTTTAGGCCATATTTTACATATATTTTATGATTCCATGATTCATAGAGGATAATGATGTGAAAGTTAATTAACAAAACCAGTTATTAAAAACACCAAAATTTGTTAGAAATAAAATTTTAAGTAGCTACTATTTTCAGTTCATATACAACATTATTTTTAGTATATGCCAAACCCGATACACGTGTCTAGTGTTTTTATGTAAAGAATCAATGTACAAAATTTCAAAACTGTATCATGAAAAATCACAGAGTTATAAGCTTGTTATCTGTTTGTCCGTACAAAAACGTGCTCACTCGCGCTGCGCCGTCTTGCACTCATTGATAATAGTACCTAGGTACCTAACCGTTCGGCGCGGAGATTGGATAACCTACTTAGTGTCGCTCGGTGTCCAACTTTTAACCTTTTTTAAATATTTTTGGGACAAAATTTAACATGGGGTAAAAAATAATGGTATCGATTCAGTTACTTATTCTGAACAAACTTTATTCAGGTTTCGCATATACTAAAAATAACGTTGTATACATAATTTTATGCTTGGATTTACTGTAAGAAAAATAATTTTCCTCGGTCGCATTTTGCATTGCACCGTCTACTCTATAATATGCCGAGTATGACCAGCTCATGGGTGATCGGTAAAAGACTTCCACCAGAAGATTTAAAAATGAAAATTAATGAGAACTCAATATAAAACGTAGACAATTATGTACAGTCAACAAAAGAGATAAGTATGCAGGATCGTTGACTGTACACACCCACCTTTCTATAATTACACGTGCACCAAAAATGTACACAAAAAGTGTCAAAAATAATTTACATCGTTGATTAACATTCGATTCTCCCCATAGTTACTTCGCAACAGTTATCTAGATAATAATATTGTGGTGCCGTCGGCGTCAACAGATGTAAATTCTTCTTAAAAGGCGCGGTCACTTTCTCGAGCGATGCGACTTGCGTCAAGCGAAACGCGCACGCATCTACTGCACCCTAATTTCGTAACGCACTATCTACTCCTTAAATCATAGTAACTGCAAGAAAATCCTTATGGAGGCTCTTCAAAACTATGTCCTATGAAGATACAGAGAAGTTATTACTTGTGCTAAAGTAAATATTGTTCGTATTACATAATTTTATACAACTTTTTTGCATTTGTACCAATAAGATAAATATGATTTATGTGATTATTTAATCAATTAATGTTACCTTCAATCGCCTAAAACACAGGATTACCTAGTTCAGGCACAAATCATGGGTGAACTTGACATAGATTTAAAAAGATATATAGAAGAAGAAGAAAAGAAGAAGATATTACGAACAACCGCGACGACGGCAACGGCAACTAGACGAACGACGATTACGACGATTAGATAAAGATATTTTTGAATAAATTTTATTATTTAAACACAATCTGAATCATTTTGAAGGAGCTAATCCATGACTCAAGCATATAATGTTCAAAATTGTCTACTCAACATCCGTCGCTTCATATGTTAGAAAAAGTTGTCTGCTTAACAACGTAAATAACGCAATGAATGTTGTTAAACTGTCAAAATGAAAGCCATTGCTACTGTTAGTGTGTTACGCAATTACAACGCTGTTCCCTGTATAAAATACAAGAATATAATTATGCTAATACATACATACGTATAATCAAAATAAACTTGGTCAGGAAAATTAACAATCGGTAGAGGAGAAAACGAATCCAACAAATCGGCGACTATTTAACCCAACCCCAACCAACCAACCCAAATTCTGACAAATATGTGTACGTGCCTTCACTTTAAAAAATAATCGACTGGTTGCGCTCCTGATGTGAAAAGGGAGAGCGAGACCGCGAGGACAAAGAAAGACGAATGGATGACGCCAGAACGGTGAGAAAGACACCGTAGAAGACGATTGTTGGCAGAGCATAAATATTGAATTTGGGAAGTCAGGTAAGAAGGAAAACTGGATATTGTCGAGAATAGCGTACAACGTAGACAGACCCCTTAACTCTCTGCGCTGACTATAGGGTAACCATTTTAAAAGCAGCCCGTGTGCGGATTCATGGTCATACTTACGTGGTTAATATTCTTGTTGACCAGCAATACGGGTTTAGACAAAATAAATCGACGACTTTGGCAATATTTACGCTAGTGAAAGCAATGATGACGAATATTAATGATAAAATACCTACTTGTGCATTACTTTTAGACTTAAGGCATTTGATCGTGTTGATCATACTTCTCTTCTTCTAGAAAAACTTGAAAGATACGGTATCAGAGGTCCAGCAAAAGAATGGTTTCAATCTTATCTAATTGACAGAAAACAGGTAACGAGGATAACAAAAATGAACAAATTGAATAAGTAACACTTTAGAAGATTTTGATTCTGAAGCACGGACTAATTGCTGTGGTGTACCACAAGGTAGTATCTTGGGGCCATTATTGTTCCTTCTTTATATAAATGATTTCAGCCTGAGTCAATAAAACATCAGTGAGTATTGTTCGCCGATGACACCACTATTATTATTAAATGTAAAAAATTATAAAAATTTGACATTGAAATTAAGCAAGCATTAAATGACATTATAAAATGGTTAGATATTAATAAATTAAAAATAAATATTCCCAAAACGAATGAGCTTTATTTAAAAGTAAACCTGTACGCCTCAATGTTGCACTTAACAATGATAATATAGAACAGGTACGTAGTGTAAAGTTCCTGGGTGTAACACTAGATGAGGATTTTACTTGCAAGAATCATATATAAATAATTTAAAAAAAAACAATCATTTCGTACTTGGCCCCTAATTTACAATGCCTTGCCTAGGTCAATTACTCAACTATCCTTCAATAAGTTTTGTGTTGCGCTACGGAAGTGGTTGTTACAAGAATATTTTTATTCGATAGATGAGTTCTTTTAAAAGTGTCCCTGTAAATTTTATACAATAAAGCACAGATATATTTAACTGATAAGAAGATACATAAATTTACAAAAAGTAGTTACCGAGTAATTAATATCTTAAATGTAAAAAACTTGTACCATGGCATGCTAAATATTGGCCAAATGTGTGTCACTAAATATTTTATTTTTTGAACTTTATGTCCCTACCATATTTGATGCAACAAATGAATTGAATTGAATACGAATATTGAAATTTGCGTGAGTAATCAACCGGATTGCTTTTGGTAAATTACTGATAAAGAAACCCAATACAACAATACAATCGTAGACAGAGTAATCTATAGACTCATGGTATCCGTGTCACCGAAAGGGACAAAAAAATCCGGAAATCTTCATCATACTATCATTATTACAGCTTTATTACACTGCAACTTACCATTTTCACAGTTGCGCAAATGTACTATTATTGAATTATGCACGAAAAAGATCTTATTTTCCGTTTAAGGGCGGTGTATTATTTTATTATTCCTTCATAAACGTCAAACTTATTGTGCACATTGATGTGCTTAGCCGACATGCAGTAAGGGACAGAAATATTCTTACTCTGTCTCTTTTCTTTGCTAGTTACGTTAATATATTTCTCTTTTTCTTGTGCAAATGAAAAAGAAGATATACAGTAGTCTATAGTTTACTCTGTCTACGAATACAATATTCTCTTTGCCTAACACTAAGCAGTTTTGTTTACGGCAGCTATCACGGTAGTCCATCTCATTAAACATTAACTACTTTCCGTATAAATATTTATAAATTAGTAAACATACATTTATTTTTGTAATAAGTACACCGAACAATCACTTACAAAATATTTATATTTTATAAATATTATTATTCTAGTCACCGGCACAAATTGTCACTATAAATATTGTCAGTTTATTTAATAATATTTACACTTTCCGTCCGTGAATGTAGGCTGAAACAAACAAAACATTAATTAAATTCTATTTAAGAAAATAAATAAATCTTATCATTTTTATATGAAGTTATATACGAGGCGTTCTTGAAAAGTTACTATTGCATTCAGATTATCACAAACATCATCATGTGGTCATTATATTTATATTGCATACAGAAATGAACTCAAAGGTTCTTACAGACTTTTCTTAGTACAGTCAAAGCAAACTTTCAGTAATTCATACAATCAGTCATACCACAGTAATTATGTTAGTCATACACAGTTTCTTAAATCATGATAAAATAGCAAACAGTTAATAAAAAAATCAGTTATATACACGGATTTCCGTGCCTCGGAAAGAACGTTAAGTCGTTGGTCCCGGCTGTCATTCGTGGATCTTTCACAGTCGTTACGGGTAGTCAGGAGCCCGAATGTCTGACAACCAGTCTTACCAAGGGGTATCGTATTACCCAGTAACTGGGTTGTGGAGATCAGATAGGCAGTCGCTCCATGTAAAATACTGGTATTCAGCTGCATCCGGTTAGACTGGAAGGACCGACCCCAACATAGTTGTGAAAAGGCTAGGCAGATGATGACACGGACATAAGGCTTAACATAAAATAAAATTATAATTATGTCGTATCTCTATCCACATATTTTACTGTGTGTCTATAAATAATATAAAATAAATAAATAAAGTTCGATAAGCTCGCAGGAAACGTTGTTTTAATATTCTTCTGTAGTAGTTACATCGTAGCGCGTAGGCCGTCGCTGACTCATTCGTAGCTGCTGCTACGTCGTAGCAAGACATAGATCGACGAATATTTTTATTACTTAGGATTTGGAGGAGTTATTTCTCAAAAGTTAGATAACTTATTAGATACAAAATTATTGAATAATAAAAAATCAGGCCTAAGAACACAATGTAATATTATTTTAAGTATAAAACTCAAATCCTGATAAAAGAGCTTTATTTTAGCACCATATTATAATTTCACGGTTACCGAGGAGACCGGTATTTGAAAAATCCCTTTTCTCAACAAAAACTCTTTTAATGAAACGCTTCGTAACAATGTCGAGCCCTGCTTTGAATGTTCGTTTCAGTTTTAAAGGATTTATTACGAAAATGCTTCCCAAAAAAGTAACTACGCAGCAAGTAGGTACCTGCGTAGTTACTTTTTTGGGAAGAAGGCCAGATTCCATGGACACTGGAAATAATACAAAAATTGGTGCACGAACGGTTCCGTGCCACTGGGCGGAAAACGCCGAAACTTCCTTTTATGGAGGATTTGTAACTTTGTTTTATTTTTATTATTTGTTCGTAGTAGCTCAACTGTGGCTAATGAAACACAATTGAATTTCTATTGTTATAAATTAAATTTTGATTTTTCAACAATAAAATAGTCACTCTGTGATTTCAACTGTTTACCTATTATTGTTCATGAGATAAAGCCCTCTGACAGACGGACGGACGGACAGCGGAGGTTTATTAATAGGGTCCCGTTAGCACCCTTTAGGTACGGAACCCTAAAACAGTAAAAGATTAAATGCCATTGTATATTGTCTTTAAGCAAGCTTTCATAATCTTTCATCTCCTATTTACCTCCTGGATCTAAATTTCCAAAAACTCTTCGTTAAACCTCACCATTGTAATAAAAGGAAAATTATGTGGTGCGTTTCATGATTCTAGTCGCAGCGGTTTAGGCTGTGCAATGTCTGTCAGTGAATTAATGAAATAAATAATTAATTACCGATGCGGATGAGTACTTCAACGCCTAAGTGTCTTTTGTTTTTGTATTTATTTGTATAGTAAGTTAGTTAGTCATTTAATTTAGTATGTAGTGTAAATAGTTGGTTATCTATATTTCGCAGCCAACTTGTTAAATTAGCCGTTTAGTTAACCGCCTGGCTTTTTGGAAGTAGTGCTCGCCTCGCTTCGCTCTCTCGACTCGTACGCGGTTGATCACAGTTCTAACCTTTTTTTTTGTTCCGGGGTGGAATCACAGTTCTAACCTAACCTAACCTATTTGGTCGGGGTGCCCTGGCTTAGTTACTGCGACCAATTCGGCTCGCGCGTGATTGGTTACAGTTCCAACCTAAACTATAACTGAATATAATTCAGGCCGTTAGTTGAACGGCCGCAGTTAAGTTAAAAGGCTAGGCGGTTAACTAAGCGGCTAATTAAACCATTTGACTGCGACATATGCATACAATAAATGTATTAACACAAAAAAAAAAATATTAAGTAGATGAACATCATAAATCAATCTGCCTAGCCTTTTCCCAAAAATGTTGGGGTCGGCTTCCAGTCTAACCGCATGCAGCTGAATATCAGTATTTCACATATGAAGCGTCTGCCTTTCTGACCTCCACAACCCAGTTACTGGGTAACTCGATACCTTTTTGTAAGACTGGTTTTAAAAAATTTTGGCGTCTGACGTAACGATTGTCTAAGATCTACGAATGACTTAACGTGCTTTTCCGAGGCACGAACGGGTCTCGATATGTAATGGACGTTGACCCATCCATGAACCGACCGCGAAAAGCGTAGCTTAACCTTCAATCAACTAGTGTGGCTGTTATTGTTTAGCCACCAGCCTTAACTGTAGTTACTTAAATCACACTAATATTATAAAGGCGAAAGTTTGTGAGTGTGTGAATATGTGGGGGTGTGTGTGTTTGTTTATATGTTTGTTACTTCTTCATGCTCAAACGGCTGGACCAATTTTGGTGAAATTTTGTATGGAGGTAGCTGACACCCTGGAATAACATATAGGCTACTATTTATTCCGATATTCTCACGGGATTGACACTTACGCGGGTGAAACCGCGGGACGCAGCTAGTGTTACTAACTTAAAACTAGAAAAATATTTTAATGAAAAATGTTTCAAGATTTCTATTATTTTTCCATTACTGTCCCACTGTTGGGCAAACGCCATTCCCTAAATCCTGCCAGGATCTCTTTTCCCGCGCCACCTCGAACCAGCCCGCGTGGTACACATCCAGCAGGTCATCGCGTCATCTCTTTCTAGGCCAGCCTTGGCGGCGCCGTCCATCTACAGGCACCCATTGTGTGAAGATTTCTATTTATTCTTTTTATATATTGAGTTGTCTGTGTGGTGCCGGACTTAAAGAATAGCACCACCCCATACTTTCCGTGGGTGTCGTAAAAGGCGACTTAGGGTCGTACCGGAGAATGGGCAGCAGCGTTCTCTATGCATTCCACCACCATACCATACTGCGATCGCCAACCCGCCTGCCAAGCGTGCCGATTATGGCAAACCCCCCCTTTTGGGGGAGGCCTATGTCCAGCAGTGGACGTCTTTCGGCTGAAATGATGATGATGATGATGATATATTGAGTGGAAAATATACAACTAAGTACTACCAACTTAAGTAATGTTGTAATTGTGTCGAGATTTAAAAAGTTAAAGTAGTTCTTTTCATAAGATATTAAACTGTAACAGCAAGTTCTAACTATTGAAAAGTTAAAACCAGTTTACTTTTGTCGTTTGAAAAACTATAATTTGAAAAAATATTATTATTACTTATAAATATTACTAGAAGAAAAAAACTTGCCAAGTGCGAGTCGGACTCGCACGCGAAAGGTTTCGGACCACAAGGCAGAAACACCGAAAATAAAACGTTTGTTGTATGGGAGCCCCCCTTAAATATTTATTTTGTTTTTAGTATTTGTTGTTATAGCGGCAACAGAAATATATAATTTGTGAAAATTTCAACTGTCTAGCTATCACGGTTCTTGAGATACAGCCTGGTGACAAACAGACGGACGGACGGACAGACAGCGAAGTCTTAGTAATAGAGTCCCGTTTTTACCCTTTGGGTACGGAACCCTAAAAACCATCCATTTTATTATGACTAAACATCGACTATTCTTTGAATATTAACGGTCTTATTCATAATAAGTTATAGAACATCTAAAGTCTTGCTAATGTCTCGTTGTCAAAAATTGTTATTCATAAACGCATTTTAGCCCTAAAACGTTTTATAAACCTACTATAAAGTTATGAAACCCAGAAGCCTACTATAACAGTACTATAAGGAAAAAAAAATGGCCGACTCTATACCAGCTGATAGAAAATGACGTTTGACCTACAAATGTAACATGTGCAGTTGTATTTAATTTATGTTGCACTTCTGTTTAACCAATTTAGTTAGTTATTACCTATATAACTACAATGCAAAATAGAAGCGAGGAAAAATATAACGAAGGACATAATTCGTCACATCCACGGCAAACTTACGAATCTTCAGAAAATGCATTCGACAGGGAATGTTAAGTTTTTTTTAGTAACAGCTAAGTACCGTGGTACATTTGGTTTGGTTTGTTTGGTAAGATTTAATCTTAAAAAAGTAGTATTTTTAAAACCAAATGTACCACGGTACCTATATACCTAGGTATAGGTACCTGTTACTAAAAAAAACTTATCATTCCCTGTAAAATGCATTTTCTGCAGATTCGTAAGTTTGTCTTGGATATGAGGAATAGCAACAAGAATTACTGTGGGACGCTGCTGCTTTGGGCTGTGGAAACAACGCTTTCAAAATGTCTTTTACATGCAACAACCATAGTGGCTAGAGCAGTCCTTTACAATATTGCAGTTGACCATGGAGACATTCAGTTAGAGGGTAGGTAGCAATATCAATGAATATCATACAGTCACCCCAAGAAGTTGCAAGGGGAAATGCAAATGCTAATTTACAAACTTTTCAGGAAACATTCCACCGAGGTAGCCTCACTTTACCAGGTTAGAGGTACATCTTAATAGGTACTACGGGCTGGTATCCGCAACTCCACGTCGATGCGCGTATTTTGCGTACGGAGTTTACATGTGTGTACATCTTCCCACTTGTGTCCGGAGACGGTTCAGGGACTTCCGTGTGGATCATGTAGGTTTACAACCTGCAGGGAGATGCTCCAGTAGGGAGTGGTTGTGAAGCTATGTCGCAAACCATGCTCCGCCTCCTATCCTACCCTATGTGTCCCAAAACATGCAGTCAAAGTGACCTCTGCGCTGCCACTGACAACATTGTGGAAGTGGCAGTTTTGGGCCAACAAGATCTAAAATACAGTCGTCCCCGCGACACAAAGAAGATAAAGAGGAAACATTTTAGCAAGTAGTGCATTAATAAAAAGCTTATACATATACAGATATCAGTTTAATTTATTTATTTTTAAAATACTCTAAACTTTAATTTGGCTTCTAGAACTTGTGCTAGCAGAACAACATTTTTAAAATGTTTCTTTTCATTTGCCATCTATGCCACCTCTTCTGTTTATTATTTGTAGTGAAGCACCATTCTTCCTATTGTCCTGAAATACAAAATTAATGTTATAATTCTTTCTCTTCATCAAACGAAGTTCTTGACATGCTTACTCAGGAACTTTGTAACTTATAAGTAAATTGGATAGGCACCTAATTCGTAAATCATGCCAGGCCGCCTTTTTCCCCTTTTTTGCGTTGGTGTCAGTCAGTATGTGTTTTTATTTTCTATCTTCTTATTGTGCCCAGAATTCAGCTACTTGTTTGGCGCCATCACCAGCGTCCACCTTCATTTTCTATTATGGAAACTCTCTCCCTGACCAATTCTTCCAAAGATCTAAGGAAAAGCAAAAGCAAGAATAAGTTTAAGAAATAAAGATTGTTTAAGTACAAAACAAAACTTACTTTGAACACATTTTAGTTGTAACAGTACAAACCTTATTGTCCTCCAACCAAAACGAGTATTCACTTCTTTGCCCTTTCTTGGAACTAGTCTCCGGTCTTAATTCCATTTCTTTTAAATACAAAAAAATATTCAAAGGTTTTCGCTCGCCTGACAATAAAATTACATTAACAAATTCACTGTCAAAAATGACGTTAACGCGGCAAAACTGTCGAAACCGTAGACAATAAATTAGTTTTCCGTACGTCATAATGTCTATGGTCACAATTATTTGGTGCGTAGACAGATATTCTCGTTTGATGACTCAATATGTTGACCAATTTTTTGGATGACTTCAATAAAATGGCAACATTTATATTTATATTGAAGTTATAGCACGTTTTAGTTATCGAACGTTTATGAAGCGTTTATGAATACAAAATTTTATCGAACGTTTTAAAGGCTTAATGAGCATTTTAACTAATGTGTGCTTTAAACCTTCTATAAGCTTTTTTTATGAATAAGACCGTAAGTGTCAAGATGCCTCTAAAGGATTACATTAATACTAGGAACAAAGCAATTCAATTTCATTCACTCCTATTACTTAAATTACTCGTATTTCTTTGAATGTCTCTAATGTCTTAGCCATTTCTTTAGATTGCAGATTAAAATGGTTATCGTAATTAAAGAGTATTTTGCGATGTTCAGGCCTTTTAAAAGGACTTGAAGACTTCTGCGAATGACAAATGGTTAAGCCAGACGCAAAGCAGCTGAAAAACAACAGAAAATCTGTACATTATATTATATACTACAAAAACTTTGAAGAAGGGACTTTCTGAACGGCGAGAGAGATTAGTTGCAGAGTGTTTGAAAATGAAGTGTGTGGAAAATATTGTAGCCATTAAATCCATGTAACATTTAGGTTTGAGTCATTCGGATTTTTTATGTCGAGTCTACCACGATATTGCCAACAATCACACTAATATTATAAAGGCGAAAGTTTGTGAGTGTATGTGTGTGTGTTTATATGTTTGTTACTTCTTCACGCTCAAACGGCTGGACCAATTTTGATAACATTTCGTACGGAGCTAGCTAGCACCCTGGATTAACATATAAGCTATCTTTTTATCCCGATATTCCCACGGGATTGACATTTACGCGGGTGAAACCGCGTGGCGCAGCTAATTAAGTATATTTTATATAAGAACAGACAAAAAGAAACGATTAACCCGTTGTGCCATAGACAAATACTGAATCTTGAAATAGAAATTTGTATACTTACAAAAAAATATATATATTAGGTAATAATAATAATAATATATTTGGGCCACTTAATAAAAATCGCTGTTGTTGTTTTACGTATTGTTTTCTAAAAATGTTTTTCCATTTCCATCCATTACGAGTACAGAAATTGTTATATTTTTATCATTTCATAAGCCCTGAAATAATAGACGTTTTGAAGTGGCAATTATAGGCTAATTGTTTTTTGTTGTTTTTGTTGACTTTTGTTAATTAACACAAGCTTTCAAGTGGTGCAAATTGTCAACAATATGTATTTTTATATTTTATCAAAACTTTGACATACAAAATATACGCGTCGACTTGAGCTCCTCCTCCGTTTTTTCGTCGGTTAAAAACGACGTAAAGTGTCATGAAACGCATTGCGATTACTAAAGGTTACTCATATTTTAGAGTGCTAAGGTTTATTTTTAGCGTCTAAATTATTTCTGCCTTTAAAATCCGCTAAAGTATTTTCATTCGTTACCTTTTAGTTGGACTGATATAGTTCTAGAAGTTTTGCTCTCGACGATTTTATTATCATCGAGAAAATTTTATTTATGACGAGTTTCACTAATTTTATTTCATGTTTTCTATTTGATATTTAGATAAACTGAGAGAGTGTTGCCAATCAAAAACTCATCAAAGTCGAGTTCTACATTTTCAATATGTTTTCAAAGGATAATGAGAAAGCTAACAAAATTATATTTCCTTTGTCTGCTGTTCCTAGTATGAAAATTGATAATATTATGTAGTTGTTCCTTGTTTCGACTTGGTCTTCCAATGCTTTGTGTCAATGTAGTAAATTTTCCAATATCAAATATTATATTTAAGACTCCAAGATACAATAATAGGTACTTACTTGATTTGATTTTCATTTTTATGTTGGAAATAATAATATTATTTCTAAGTGTTAAAATGATTTATTTGTAAAAAGGAAATACAACTAAAAGACACTGGAGGATGCTTACTGATGATACAAGGCAGTAGTAGGATAATTTTGTTTTAATATACTGGGTCAAACTAAATTAGCTAGGGAAACTCGTTTGTTTTATCGTATTTCGACATCGTCACCATCACCGCCCAGTGGCCCGTGGCTAAATAATAACAGCCGCACAGGTCGATCGATCAGGTTAAGCTGCGATTGCCACGGTTGGTCTGTGGTTGGGTGACCATCTTTACATACCGAGACCCCTGGCTCCGTGTCTCGGAAAGCACGTTAAACCTTTGGTCCCGGCTGTAATTCGTGGATTTTTGACAGTTGTTACGAGTAGTCAGAAGCCCGAAAGTCTGACAACCAGTCTTACAAAGGGGTATCGTATTACCCAGTAATTGGGTTGTGGAGGTCAGATAGGCAGTCACTCCATGTAAAATACTGGTATTCAGCTACATCCAGTTAGACTGGAAGCCGACCCCAACATAGTTGGGAAAAGGCTAGGCAGATGATGATGTGCTGCAAAAGTATTAAAACCCCAATTTAAATGGTTTGTGGGTACAACCACTACATCAAGCTGACTGACATTCCATTTAGTATACGTCCGAAAGTTGCGATATTAGTAAGTACATGTTCTACCCAAATCTTGTGTCACGAAACATTCAACTCTAAACGATTGGGTCTAAGGTCTATTTCTCACTTTTCCCATTATCATGATAACTTCTGAATGACAAATGGCTGCTTGAAGTTTTGATATTACAGCATTTTCTCTAATATTGCTCACATGTCTCGCATACTTGAATTTATGTGTATTTGATTATATGACATCCTTACTATGATTATTGCCTCATCTCAAATCATTATCATACTTCAATCAAAAGATAGAACTTGCCTTTATTATTATACTCTTGAAAAAGAATATTTTTGAACTTGACTTCTGTATGACAAAACGCGACCACTGCTGGACATAGGCCTCCCCAAGCACCTCCACTTCGACCGGTTAGCACCCCTTTCCTCACCGTGGCCTTGGCCGCTACCGTAGCCAAGGTTAGGTGGGCCGCCGGGTACTATAGGGGCCAAGTGTTTTTGTGATTGTCATTCTTTGGGGGTTGCCATAATCGCCACGCTTGGCAGGCGGGCTGGCGATCGCAGTATGGTATGGTGGTGGAATGCATAGCGAACGCTGCTGCCCATTCTCCGGTATGACCTTTAGTCGCCTTTTACGACACCCACTGGAAGTCTGAAGCCACTACTACTAAACTATTATTACT
Organism: Oligia strigilis; assembly: GCA_951800025.1. Classification (NCBI taxonomy): domain Eukaryota; kingdom Metazoa; phylum Arthropoda; class Insecta; order Lepidoptera; family Noctuidae; genus Oligia; species Oligia strigilis. Next base: position 17,643,571 of record OX637544.1, on the reverse strand, counting down.
ATTCATTCTCACCATCATAAAAGATTCCATGTGGACATTTAGGGCAGCTAGCAAGCAAATGCGGTCTCTGCAAGGGGAGGTCGCCGCACATCTGAAACGATGAGCGCTGCCGTTCGTTTACAGCATTTCCTCTTGAATTTCTGAGTTCCTCGGTACCTGTAGAGACGAATACTTCAAGGGGATTATCGTCGAAGTTTCCATTTTTAATGAAGGTTTTTTGTTTATTTAACCATTTATGTACGGTCAGCAACAAAAGTCGATTAACGCTTCAGTTTTTTTAATCTCAGTTAAAAAACTGAAGTGTTAATCGACTTTTGTTGCTGACTGTACAAACAGACAAGAAGAAAGGGAAGGACAAATACGAACAACGGTGAAGCTTATTTCTAAAGTAATCTCTTCCAGCATACCCAAGAGAATAGAGAGTTCCATTCGAGATTCTCGTCAGAAAAAATTAAGTTCTATTTTTGTTGGTTATAATAAGTACCCCTAATGGACAAAATACTTTCAGGGAAATTAATTGTTGGCTACCAACTAAAATGGCCCTTTATAGGTATGAGGAACAGGGTGTAAAGTTCACTCATACTCTATAGAAAAGGGAGGATCCTCCGACCATGTCGGGCCGTTGTATCTATGTTAATTGCGCGGTAAACTCTGCTTGCGCGATGCAGGATTTTTGTGACGTAGTATGACCGGGGGGAGTGATGTAGCGGTATCTACAACGCTACATGCGAACAACGCGTCATGTGATACTTAACACAACATCACATGTTATGTTATTATGGGCTGATTTTCCCAACGCCAGATAATTTTATCCGAGGAATAATTTTGAATTTTTGACAGTTCTTCCATACAGAATCTGTCAGACGTTAATTTTATTCTACAAATAAAAATTATCTGTCGGTTGAAAAACCAGCGCAAAAGCAATTAACAAGTAATCTCTTATCGCAATAACGTAAGAATATTAATAAGCTTTTCCGTCTTATTAGGTTCGAAGCAACTTTGAGCGTCTTACAGTAATTATTTACGTCGCCCGACTACTCATAAGCTATCTTCGAGGACCAATTACGGAGAAGGACCGACTCTAATATTACTAGTACTTTATATTGAATCTGAAAGGTCACGCACTATCCTATTAACTTGGTCAATTAATGTTTAGTTTTATCCAAAACAACTTAGCTTAACGCAGTCGCGGTTGTTTATGTACTTGCTTTATAATCCAGGTACTGTTTATTTTATATTCAAACTCAAAGCATTTATTTCAATTAAACCATTAACAGGCACTTTTGAGTTGTTAAGAAGTCGGTCAGTCAGAAAATAGAAAGCTAGTTGCCCATCCCAAAGCGTAGGTATACCTATGGAGAGGAACGGGCAAGAAACTCCATGGACACTCTTTTTAAATTACATTTAACAAAAATATTAGTTACATCATTACTTTTGAATTCATCATTACTATTGTTACCTATATTGCCAATCATTAAACCTGACTTGGTTTCCGTACGTCCTTTTCGGGTAACCACTGAATATTAGCGCTATGCTGTGGGTATAGCATAACAACATGCTGAGTGGAAGCCTCCTTGTCACAGTTATGACGTGCAGCTGTCGACTAATTCTGTTTTGAGCTCGTGATTATAGATCTATTTTGTTTTTATTTTTATTTATTATCTGAGTTAATTATATTTTTGTATGCGCGTGTTTCTGTGATAAATAAACCTATTTTTATTTTCTTTCTTTCAGAGTACGAATGCGCCGAGTTTTTTTATAATTCATTTTTGAATCACCTAATGAACCTACGTTTTGAATGGGTTCAGATTTTGGTAGTCACTTCTTCACTTTCAAAAAATATTTATAATGGCATTATTCACCCAAAATTAATCCTGTAGCAATGTTTTGACAAACTAACGTCGTCGTCGCTAAATCAGTAACTATTATCGCACCATACACACACATACCATACATAAATCCACTGCTGGTACAAAATCACTAGATATTACAAAACAAAGTCCCCCCTCCGCCGCGTCTGTATGTCAGTCTGAACGCGATAAACTCAAAACTGCGTTATTTATGTCATCGTATACCGCTTCGGTTGACGTCATCACGTCACCGCCGGCTGTCGCTGAAAATCAGCGTTGGGGTTCTGTCTCGTATAGATTAGTAGCACATCCATGCAAAACGGCCATCACTCAGCTTGTGCTGCATCGCATATTTTCACACAACTTGTTATTTTTGTAATCTTTCTCTGCGTCATGTTTACCGTAATTATACGTTTCCTTCTTTTTTTTTATTTCATAGGTAAACTACCGAATGTATTTTCATACGGTTTTTACCAGTGGACGGAGTGTTTCATGAGGAAGATTAAACGTGTATAATTTGAAGATGTCGGAAAAAATCACGCCAACTAGTCTTATAAAAACCCCGGTATGAAAATCCGCGTACAAAAGCTACTACTGTATCATTTAAAATACCCTCGTACAAAAATACATTAGGTAATATTCTTTGAATTATGAACGTTGTCCGTCTGATCTTTGAAGTACCTACACACATCACGGGCTAAAAAGGTCGACTTTTATATTTAAAGCCGAAAATAAATCTTATAAGTACGACCGGACCGGACGTATTCAGATCGAGGCCTTTTATTATGGATCACAAATCCGGCTGATGTAAATCTGTGTAACATTCATATTATATTTCCTGAACAGCTGTGGCTATTGAAATGTTGCCATTCGTTTTACAAGTCTATTAAAGTTGGAAATCGTTTAAGCTGTGTTTCATTGGGAAACAAAGTTGCGCGACATTGTTTCAACAACAGTGTTGCAAGAAACATGTCGCTGCACGCGTAGCTTGACCACCATAGAAACGGGTTTTGTTGATAGAAAAAATAACAGATTGTAGAAAGTCTATGGCGATGAAGAAAAGAAATGTTTCTATTCTTCAGTCGACAAAAGTCTGCAAGGACTAGCGTGACAACCAATTTTTCTCTACTTTTGACACTTGGGGGTAGACACCTATTATATAATTATTTTCCTGAAGCCGCGAAATGCGTTTGATTTTGTGATTGTTGTTATTTTCGGATTAACATAATTATATGTTCATATAAACAGCTAATACGTGTTTTAATCACCCTTCGTATTAGTAACGGTTAATACTATTCTGTCTTTTGTGTTACCTTCCTAAAATGAAGATCGATCGATTGCCGATGAAGGAATACGGAGGGCTTATAAACACTAAGGCATTTTCATACCTCGTGGGTATTGGTTGCTATATCAGTATTTCCATAAAAAATAATTACAAGACAAACTCAAATTATTTAAGTACTTTTCTACCGTTCATGTCACATCGATCTCCAGTTTGGTAATTGGGATGCGGAGGTCCAATGGGCATCGCTATAAACATATATGATACCTACCTATATTTATCGGCATCTTGGTAGATGCCATGGAGGATGGTTTGACATTGATTTTTTACCTAATTTTGGGGTTGGCTCAAACGTGGTTAGGTTTAAAGGCTATGTTTTATAATTTTGTTTTATGTAAAATGTTGGGCCTGACTGCCAACCTTTTAAATGTCGCGGAGTGACTGAATCATACTGATAAAATTAATTATTATTTTGATGTATTATTTTATATGGGTTTATTTTTTATGTACCAAAGTGACTAGAGCTTTATAAAAATATAACTTAATATACTTCGTTACCTTAATTAAATATAATAGTAAAATGTTATAAGTAAATATTTATATCACCAAAGAGTTCAAAGGATGGAAAGGTCTGTGCAATAAATTTTGGTCATATCACATATAAAAAAATGTATTTGCGGCACATGCCTCGCACTGTCGTGACGCATCCTAAGATGTGTGTAAATAACAAAGTCAAGTCAAGTCAGTCAAGTTTTGTATTTTGTGTTTCATGAACTTGTCCAAATAAACTTTATTCTTTCTTTCAAAGGACTTAATAAGTAAAACACTTTGTTTTCAGAATCCTTTGAAATATCCTTCTTTTTTTCTTTTTTCTTAGCTGTAAGATCTTTTAATTGCGGTTTTCATTAGTCAAAGGCAAACTTCAGGATATTTTTAAAGATTTATACGAAACTATTTTCCAGCTTTTCCACTGCAAAGTAAAGGCTTCTTTTCACGCAGACGAGAAGGAGCGTAAATACATAAACTTGTGCATATTGCATGATTAAATAACCTGGTTTTGACCTTATCAATCGCACTGAAGTATTGACTGAAATGTGATAGTGACAGCAAATCAATACGGCATTCGAGTCGCGGATTGTTTTCCTTCAGTTAATACTAGGAAATTGACCTTTAAGATTACTAAATATGAATTTTATTTAACAAGACAAATAGCCTCTTTTATGAGAAGTTTATTTTGAAAATGTTTGAAAGTTATTGTTTTTTTTTTTTTTTCTTATTTTTTCCTATATAACATTGATTTTGGTTAATAGCAAACGTTTTAACACCGTTACGCTTACGTTTACCCTACGTTTTGCCCATAAATTTATCTTAATTAGAATGCAAAAAAAAATTATTATAAGTAATATATTTTACAATAGAATACATAGCTCAGTAATTTCAGGTCGAAAATGAGTAGTGACAAATTTTTATTATTTCCCTGTATGAGATATAAACGCCAATGTATGTATATAAGATAAATGCATGTAACAATAAGATAAAAGGGATTCTTGTCTTTTTATGCCCTGTTTTACATTACATTTCATACCTATGTTAATTTTAAAACTAACTCATCTCATCAGGAAAGGTTCTCTCGACCCTCATCATATTTATCAGCCCCTACTTGCGTTACCCCTTCATGCGTGCCTTTGCCCTGACTGGGAAACGTCAAAATACTCACGTCACTCTAAATAATCTTAGGCGATAACGCCGTGAGCAATTTGCGCTGATGCGAACATCCCTTTACGATTTTTCATCTCATTTTGTATCTATAGCTTTATTGTTGCTGTGCGGTTTTCGCGCCGTTTTTTGTCCGTAGTCCAGTAATGTTTATGGAACTTGTACTACTTTTTACTGGCATTGAAAACGTACTACCTTTTTTTTTTTTTTCGCGGATGAGAAATCATCAAATGACCCCTCCCGCTCTGGGTGGAGCGGAAGGGAGTGTCACTCTTACTGACTAAAACCCACCCGTGTTCCTTCCTTAGCCCTTTGTGTTCCGGGCCAGCGGTAACCCTTTCGGACAATCCCGCTGACCGCAGGCTTCGGCCCTATGGGGCCCCTCCTCATATAATGTCATTTTTTACTTTAACTACTTAACCAGACAAATACCGTATGAATCAGCGATTATTTATAAGAAAACTACACTCAAAACGACAATAAATGTAATTGTTAATACCGTTCAGCGCTTATTATGCAAGCAGCTTCCAGTTGGCGATTATTTGACGGGTTAATTATCCAGCCTCAGTTTTGATTTCTTATCATTAACTCGAAAATACTCCCGTTTAACCCCTGCCATTTTGCACAGATCTGATAAAGACCAAAAAGGGCTCGAAGCAAGCCCCAGAAGTCTCGATATATATTTATTTACATGATACGATACATTACATGATACGATATATTTATTTACTCGATACTCGCAAGTTTTTTTTCTCAACCTTTCTCTTCTTTTTTTTTTCATTAACTTTTTTGACAAATGACTGCTGACGAAAATGAATGATACCAAAGATCACTTTTAATAATTACGTTAACGAGTAAAAACCTGATCGGGATCGACTGCCGGACTGCGAGATACAGTCCGGCGGTGATTCTGGCAGCGGCCGCTTGCGCCGGCGCAGGATGTCTCGCCAGCGGCACAGGATCGCTGTTCGGAAGTATGTCCTGAACCTGGGGAAAGAAAAATATAGATGCAGTACAAGAATAAAAAAAAACAGAAATGAAGAAGTTCCTAGGTAATACCAATAATACATGGTTCTCTTCCAATTTTGATGAAATAACCAAACATTGCAACATCCTAATAAAAATAAGAAAATAATCGTTAAAACCTTTTATTTCTTTGACTTTCAATCAAAGTCAATAGAAGTGAATTATGGTTGAACCGAATTGAACCGAATTATGGTTATTACCCTGAGAAACTTTATTTTATGTGACTTTATGTTTTACCTACAGAAGACCTATTATTCTATTTTACAATACTTTCTTATATTACTTACTATTTACTAAAGTATTCCAAAAAAGTATAGTGTAGTGTCTATACCTACACTATACTTTTTTTTTGGTCGTGTCGGATTGCCGTCCCATCGGACTATGAGAGTAAAGGAACACAGAGTGCACCTGTGTTTGCGCACACACTTGTGCACTATAATATTTCCTGCGTACCTGGCTAATCTCCATTGAGATTGGCCACCGTGACCGAAAACGGTCGGGGAGGCTATTATTATTATAACTTTTTGCAATACTTTAATAAAAAAATTAAAATAAAGCAAAATTACATAAAATCCAAGTTTGACACTATTGTCAAACTTGGATTTTATGTAATTTTGCTTTATAGATGTCAAGCGTACAGGCTGAGTTAGAAACACAACCCTGCGATCCATAACATTCACTACTTGAGTAGCGAATGTTTGAGAATAAACAGCCAGGCTGAAGTATAACTGGGCCGGATACGTCGCGCGAATGCACCCACAGAGATTGGCAGAGATCGTCACTCACTGGACGCAGAGGCAGGACATCGCCGTCGAGGTAGACCACGGCGAAGGTGGTGTGACGATCTGATAAGGTTTGCAGAGCCAACATGGCCAGAGATCGCACAAGACATGGAGGTTTGGAAAGAAAAAGAGGAAGCCTTTGCCCAGCAATGGGACACAATATTGGCTAACAATGAGACATGGGATCGTAGTTTGCAATTTCTTCTGATTGCCTTTATAAAGTGTCTTAATTGACAGAGGGTGACACTTGATAAGTAGTCCACTGTGTAACTTGTGCTTTTATCCAAACCCGTTCTTGGGACTGGACAATTAGCAATCCATGACTACTTTTGTTAGCTTGGGTATCACCTGTTAAAACAATTGTACGAGTATGTGTGTAATGAATACATAAATAAATAAATAGGTAATACGGGCTGGTTTCCGCAACTCCACGTCAATGCGCGTATTTTGCGTACGGAATAAATAATTCACTTAGTGAAGAAGCGGATTTTTTTTTAAAGGACATAATTTCAATATACTGAATAATTTCTTAAACAAGAGACCCTTGTTTCACAATCACTAGTAAATTATGTACAGAACTGTCTCTCTAAATGTATTCCAAAGGCCATTTTGCATTACCAGTGAAGATATAATTATATTTTGTAGCCTTATAATAAATTCAATCTCTTTTCATAAATTTTGTTACTCATAAAGTAATTTATCACAGGCACGTGAATGTAAAAACGAAGCGTACGATTAAATTACTCAAACCATTTGAGTTAGGTAGGTACTCGAAAGTACCAATCATGAATGTTACAATAATTTTAGTAAGAGCCACTCAGCCAATAATTGGATTTCTTCTTATAAAAAACCGGTATATTTAACCGACTTTTAAAATCATGATTTACAACACTAATCATACTACTTATTAATGGACCTACCTTATGTTTGTATGTAAACCACTATTGTATTGGGGTCAAAGATAGTGTGTGTAAGTTAATCTTCTATATTCTATATATATATATATAAAATGGTAAACTGACTGACTGACTGATTGTTGATATATCAACACACAGCCCAAACCGCTGGTCCTAGAGACATGAAACTTGGAGGGTGTGTTCTTTGTGAAGAGTAGGTATCCACTAAGAAAGGGTTTTTCGAAATTCCACCCCTAAGAGGGTGAATGAGGGGAGGGTGAAATTTCACGCGGACGAAGTCGCGGGCAGAAGCTAGTAAATAAATAAAAAAATGTATTTACTCAATTTGTGGAGTTTTTTTTTTGTGGTTAGACTCCTAGTACAATATTGTTGTTAACAACCATTAAAAGCGACAGTTCCCGATATCCAATAGTCTACAGAAACGAAGACTCAATGCAACTGCCCAAGCCGCGAACCATCAAATCAGGTTCACACGCCTGAAATGCCTGAAAGTGTATACGATAGAACGATTGAGTGAATTCGAACAGAACAATGCTTGTACGTAACGATTCGACGCCTCTTTACAAATTGGCACCCTGCCTGGAAATTCAAGATAATTCAAGAATTTAATGAAATTTGACATTTGGGGTTGAAACACTAGGGCCATGGGGTCCGAATGCCCATTTGGTTTTTCGAGATATCGCTAAGCGGTTAGTCGACTCTTCACGTGACCAGAGGGCTGGCCTATTTCTTGGCCAAAGAATTAGCATCGCCATACAACGTGGCAATGCTGCCAGCCTTTTGGGCACTGTTCCTGTTGACAGCGATGCATGACATAAATGTATATTATTATTATTTTAAATACGAGTATTAGCATAGATTATGTAAATATTATCCCATTTGAAATAAATATAACAGTTAATATAGAATTTAATTCAGTTAATTGTATTGCTATTTAGATAAATAAATCATAACCCTCCTTTTTGCTTCGCCGTAGTCAGGTAAAAAAGAAACAAATTCTCTCCGTCTTATTACAAAACGAGATCTAATTTTAGACCTAGCCTAAACCTTCGAGCCAGTTACTCTATTTTGAACTTTATTCCCACAAACGTGAAGTTCTTAATACAAAATTGACAACTTAGACTCGTGTTTGACGTCAGTTTTTGTAAAAAGAACTTTAGCTTCGTCGGATTATAGTTCGAAATTTAAAAATGGCTGGATGGTTTAAACCTGGTTCTAAAGATAAATCTTGTTTTGTAATAAAGCCGTCTAGGTTTATTATTAGTACTAGCAAGGCCCGCGGTCTCACCCGCATAAGTGTCGATCCAGTGGGAAAATCGGGATAAAAAGTTTCCTAGATGTTATTCTGATGCATAAGCTATATTACTGTAAAGTTTCATCAAAATCTGTTCAGTAGTTTTTGCCTGAAAGAGTAAAAAACATCCATCCATCCTCACAAACTTTCGCCTATAAAATATTAGTGTGATAAGTAGGAAGGATAGTAGGATAGATATCTATCTATACTAATAATAAAGTTAGAGAAAAAAAAAAAAAAAAAAAAAAAGAGAGTTAGTTGAGGTTGTTTGTTTGAATGCGCTAATCCCTGAAATTACCAGTTGGATTTCAACAAATATTTTTGCATTTGAAAGCCCAATTTTTGAGGACGGCCATAGGCTATCGTCGCTCTAGGACTCTTAGGATCCGAGCAAGAAGAAAAAAAACAAGAAAGAACGCTAAGCGAAAACTAAGTAATAGCACGGGCAGGCGATGCGATGCGATGGGGTGGGTCGAGGTTCAAATTTAAGTCGTAATCTCAAAGAGATGTCAGCATTAAGGTAGCGTACATAGCGTACGTGTTCCACGCGCGCCTCAAAGAGATGTCAGCAGCAGAGAAGCCTTAGGGCCAAAGCCTGCCGGTTCAGCGGGATTGTCCGAAAGGGTTACCGCTGGCCCGGAACATAAAGGGCTAAGAAAGGAACACGGGTGGGTTTTAGTCAGTAAGAGTCTGACACTCACACACTGGCCATTTGATGATTTTCCATTCGCAAAAAAAAAAGGATGCGATGCGATGGGGTGGCTCGGGGTTTGAAATTTTACGCGGACGAAGTCGCACACAAAAAGGCCAAGGCCAATTACATTAGTTAAAGACATAAACACATAAGTTAAGTGCAGTAACGAAAAGTCTAAACTACTCAACAGTCATACGCCCATCTCACAATTCTCGAGACATATTGACAAGATCTTCTTCCATTCATCCGTGAACACATCACAGTCAAGCTTAGCGTCCAAGAGAGCGTCGAGCGTAGACAGTGTGTGGGGGACAGGAGACTAGGCTCGAGCGATGGTTCGACATATTCTGGTTTGAAAGGAGTGTGAAATTTCAAGCACATGACACATAGTTGTGGAGCATGTGCAAGTAAACCCCTCACTCCCGACTCATGGTACAGTATTTATATCTCACGAAGCCAAGTGCGCTTTAGTTGTGGTAACCAAGTGTACAAATACGCTATGAGTGGGTGAGAGGAGACGTGTAGCGTCAGCAAATAATACACACCCACACACACTTCGCCCGTGTCTCGGACGGTACCGAGAGCTAGTCCTACCCTTATACACACATCCACAGCGCGCGTCGCTAAAATAGTGTAGCAGGAGGAACATATTTCCACGCAGTTTTTTCAGGTTGGAAACAAATCAGTAGATCATTACAGCACCTTTTTTTTTCTGATAGGAAATCATCAAATGACCCCCGCTCAGGGTGGAGCGGAAGGGAGTGTCAGACTCTTACTGACTAAAACCCACCCGTGTTCCTCCCTTAGCCCTTTATCATCTCAATTGAGTACCACACTTTCAATAACAATCCGAAGGATTATGAAATAAACTGCTAATCTATTGCTTCATGTTTGACTAATTCGTCTGCTCAACAGCGTAAATAACGCAATGAATGTTGTTGAATTGTCAAAATTAAAACACCTACAAAGATGTATTACGCATTTACCCAGCAGATCTTCATCTATCTAGATAGAAGGCAGTTACTAGAAGGCCAATTCTCGTAATTTAAAACGTTCAAAATCGCATGAGTCGCAGTCTCATCTCGGCGACAAACAAATGTCAAAAAACTTGTTAAAAATTTAGGGAAATTAGAGGTATTTTTCACAGATTGAGACTGAAAACGTTCACAGTCTGAACTGTGAACATTCTTAAAATTACGAGAATTGCCCCTCAGTTTTGTATAAGTGGGCCAGTTACTCTGTTTCCAACCTATTTATTAAATAAAAAAGTTAAGCAACCTGGAAATATAAATATGGAAATTTAGACTACTTTGACGTCAGCCCCTTAATGTCTCCTGCACGTGCTTCTATTCTAATTTATAACGTTAACCGTAGGCGTGTGCCTTAATGACTTCTCTGTTTAGGCTGAAGGTAATTACTCCAAATTTTTGATAATTAAATTCCTTCATCGCTCAAATTAATGTTCCTAAAGTTATTCCTCTTTGCATTACAGATAGAAATAGAGACAAAACAGATCACAGATAGACCTAGATAACGCAAGTATTTTTTTTTTCGGATGGGAAATCATCAAATGACCCCTCCCGCTCTGAGTGGAGCGGAAGGGAGTGTCAGTCTCTTACTGACTAAAACCCACCCATGTTCCTTCCTTAGCCCTTTATGTTCCAAGCCAGCGGTAAACCTTTCGGACAATCCCGCTGGCCCGGCAGGCAGATAACGCAAGTATCACGATCTGTTTGAAAACCAAGCGTGCCATTTTTTGACTACCTACTATGACGTCACAAGCACTATTTAGTGATTGGAAAAACAAATCGATTCAAAGACGCCGCCGCGTGCGGCACCCGTCTCGCCCTACCCCCGGGGCCTAGCGCCAGCATTCATGCTCGCTCACCCAGCCAGCAGTACACAGGACTGAGCGCGAAAGTAGCGGCTTACGATTTTTGTACGTAAGCTGGACACGCGAACACGTTCTTGCGTTATTTAGGTGTATCTATATCTGTGTTACAGATAGATATCAGCTTTTGTAAAGAAACTTCTAAACTATAACCACAAGCCGGACATTACAGTCGCTTTGAATCACGGTGCTGATACTATTTACTTACTTTCAATATAATGAAAACGTCTACATATGAACTCAATATTTATCTTTTGATTGGAACAGAATCACACTAATATTATAAAGGCGAAAGTTTGTGAGTGTGTGTGTGTGGGGGTATGTTTATATGTTTGTTACTTCTTCACGCTCAAACGGCTGGACCAATTTTGATAAAATTTTGTATGGAGGTAGCTGACACCCTGGATTAACATATAGCTTACTTTTTATCCCGATATTACCACAGGATCGACATTGACGCGGGTGAAACTGCGGGGCGCAGCTAGTATTCTATATGGATTTCTTAAAACAAAATGATGTTTACAGGCCCACCTAAGTAACTCATTTCACTGAATATTTGCTAACTATAATAAGAATCTATGCATGAATGGTTTCAGAAATTGATTGTTTTCAGAAAACTATTCAATTACTTGTATTGAAATGAGATAGTTATTCATTCGGTTAAATTATTGAATAGAATATTATCAGTTTTCCATATCACTTGTCAATATGGAATTAACAACTAAAGCATATACATGATTCTATGGATAATTATTAGTCATACCTACCCTTTGGGGATCCGTTGTAGATATAGCCTTTGAACCCGTCGCCAGTCCCTGTAAGGTCAAAATGACCCTTCAACCGATCCCTGATTTAAACAATGAACAAATAATAACCTTACCGTCTTCACTGCAAATCGTTAATTATATTAACTTTTGACATTTGTAATGTACAAATGTGAAAAGTTAAAGGTTTGTGTACAATTCAATTATAGTTAACAAAAATTGTAAGGGATCCACCGTATTTTATCTACCGCACCTTAAATTATTTACCCTTTTCGTGTGCGAAAAGATTAAATAAGTAAATAAATAAAAGAGAACACGTTTATCTCTCTCGAATTACAACAAAATACCTACTTTGTAACCGATTTGTTACCATTTTTTTTTTTGCGATTTGAAAGTCATTAAATGACCCCTCCTGCTCTGTGTGAAGCAGAAGGGAGTGTCAGACTCTTAATGACTAAAACCCACCCGTGTTCCTTCCTTAGCCCTTTATGTTCCGGGCCAGCGGTAACCGTTTCGGACAATCTGGCTGACCCGGTAGGCCTCGGCCCTAAGGGGCCCCTTAGGGCCTCTCTTCCTCGATGCTGACATCTCTATTTGTTACCATTAGAAACTAACTAGAAACATTCTAATGAACACGACAAAGGTTGTTACAGTTATGCTATTCTGGGAAAAAAATAATTGTGAAAACGTAGGTGAAGTGAGCTTCAATAAACTGTCAATCCCCAGCATCAAATGGGATGACACTTCACTTGAAGCTCGTTTTACCTAAGTTTTCACGGTAAGATTTATGCAGAAGAGACCGGCTGGTGACTAAATGTCTACCATAATATGCAATACTTTTTGCAACAGTAAACAAACACTGGGGTTAACGAAATGTAGAAAGTTAAAGATTAAAATAAACTTATTCTAAGAGAAAACCGAGTATCTGGACCGAGACATCGAAGGCGAGTAGGGGAGCCTTTTATGTTCCAGTGTTGGGCAGTGAGACATTAATGGCCAATAAATAAAAAGAAAACATCGGGCGTCGTCAGAAAAACAAACTACTAAATTATTATCAAAGCTAAAACATAAATCCCAACAAAACTGTGCCAGAATTCATACAACTAAGTACCTACCATCACTCAACTAATTTATAACAACAACAAAAACAACTTAGAATAGAATATTCTTTATGGTTCCTTCAAACAGGCGCGACACGACACGCGACAGACAGGCACCGCAAGTCGCGCAACGAGCGGTGTCTTTGTGTCGCGCGCGATTATATCGCGTGTCGCGTCTGTTTGTAGGAGCCTTTATTATGTACACCATATAAATTACAGACATAAATTTAATTTTTTTACAAAGGGTGACGCAATGGGCGGCCTTATTAGCTCGCCGTCCGGTAAGGACTAGGCCCGGGTCGACGGCGCGTTGTGTTCCACGCGCTCCTCACAGAGGTGTCAGCACTAACTGACGGGGTCCGCTAGGGTTGATGCCTGCCAGGGTCGCGAGTTTTTCGAAAGAGATACCGTGGCCCCTGGCACAGGAAACTGAAGGAAGACGAGTGGGTTTTAGTCAGTAAAAGTCTGATACGCCCTCCCGCTCCGCCCAGGGCGGGAGAAGATATTTGAAAATTTCCCACGCAAAAAAAAATTAAATGAGCGGTCTTATTGCTAAGAGCGATCATTTAAAGACCACCGTTGGATAGATTAAAAAGGGCAAGGAAAGACAAATACCGTTCGATGTCTGTGGTGTACCATTTACATAATACAATAAATACATACAAAAAGTATATTGTACTAATCTAAAAAAATATATATACTAGCTGCGGCCCGCGGTTTCACCCGCATAAGTTTCGATTCCGTGGGAATATCGGGATAAAAAGTAGCCTGAATGTTAATCCAGGGTGTCAGCTACCGCGGGAGACGCTTCACGCGTCGGGAGCCACGGGACGACTCCCGGCCACCGTAGGCGCGGGGCGGAGAGTACCTAATGGGGAGTTCACCGTCCGATCAGGACCAGGCCCGTGCCGGACGGCGCATACGTGTTCCACGCGCGCCTCAAAGAGATTTCAGCAACGAGGAGGGGCCGGCCCCCTTAGGGCCGATGCCTGCCGCGTCAGAGAGATTGTAAAAAAAATAACCCCCACACACTCACAAACTTTCGCCATTATAATATTAGTGTGATAATAATACTATAATAATAAATATGAAACAGGAGCAAAGAAAATATAATATAATGATGCTGTTATGGAAAGAGGAAGTGCTTTTATATCATTTTTTTTAAAGTGGACAAAGACTCTAGTCTTACGAATACAGGCTTACGAGCACCCCTACGTCGTCTTACTGGTCAATATAATAATCTATTTCAAAATATTGACATCTTCGCTCTTCCAGCCAGTAAATTCAGAGGCCTTGTTCGTGACACTGTTTTGGATATTGTTCCGTAATATTCTTAACTCTTAGACTGTTTTATAACTTCTTCTTTATCTTTTTTTCTTTGTATGCCTGTTTAGTGTTTAGTTTTATCATTAACGCTGTAATTTTATTGTAACTATCACATTATAAGCGCACATCGCATTAGTTTTATAACTTTTCTTTAGAATATGTGGAAAATGTCATTGGTTTATACGTTTACACACTCTGTAGCTCATATTTTATGTAATGTGTAACCGTTTATTTTCATAATATAAAATAAAGATTGAGCACGCCTTACCGACACAGGCAAGTCTTACTTACTTGGCATTCATCCAATAATAGATGATGGGGTTGACCATAGCGTTTGCCATCGCCAGCCAGTAGAAGCCAAGATACATGTGCTGCACATACTTCATGTACAGTATCGATGGGTTGAAGTGAGTGTATATGAAGTAGGTGTGGTAGGGCAGCCAGCAGATCCCGAAGATTACTATCACTAGGATGAACATTTTCACAACCTGGGAACAAAGAATTGCTAAAGTCACAACACACGTAAAGAATACAAAGAAATTTTAAAATATGGCATATAAAAAGATAGCATACATCATGTTCCTGCTGCTCGGACGCAGGCCTCCTCTCTTCGGGAGTGAGAAGGCTGTAATCTACCACGCAGGCCCAGTACGGGTTAGTATGTAGATGTCACATGTCTACAAATTTTTGGTTCTAGGACATGTCGGTTTCCTCGCGAAGTTTTCATTCACCGTTTTGAGAGCAATGGTAATGAAATTATTTACACAAAGTAAAGCGCCTGTCTGGGTTCGAACCCACGACCTACAAATCATAAGTCGGGGCCGTAACTACTGGGCTACCACTGCTCCTCTAAAAATATAGCTAAGTTGCTACTTAGCTATATTTTATATCTTATGCTAAAGTTATGGGATTAAAAGCTTTTCTTTACAAATTTTGATCCGACATCCGAAAATCATCGGTGCAAAGTCAGAAAGTCAGTCAGTCAGTTTGAAAGCCTTAACTTATTAGTTTTCGTTTACAAACTCTTCAACTTATGCTTTTGAATAAAGTGGGTTTACGTTAATTGTGCAATAGGCTGTTCGACCTTAGGCGCTTTTAGCTCGCCCCTCCAATTTATTTTGTACGTATAGTCTGTTATTGCTATAATATTTAGACCCTAAAACCTTAGCGTACGTTGGTTTGGAAAGAATTGAACAAATGATAAAAAACAAAACTCCTATTATATTGTATACAAAGCTAGACCAGCCATTTTATGTTCCAATTTCGGAACTCTTGGCGTATTTCCAATAGAGCCTCATTGTCTTCACTTCGGTGGTCTGAACGTGAACAAACACAACGTGGGCGAACGAAATTGAACAAAACATTGGTTTTGGCAATAACGTTGCTTGAAGAAGACGTGTTGTATCGAAATCTGCAAGGTCAGTTACAGTTTGGAAGAAAACTATCGGTAACAATTTGTTGTTATAAGATTTGGAGCAGGAAAAGACAATTTGTTAGCGCTTACACGTTCAATATGATTTTGTTACAACAACTTTATCCTCGTTTTCGTTATTTTAAAAGGCGTGAAATTTAAAATATTAAATTTATGCTAAGTTAAATTTAATTTTAAAACAGTTATAAGGAAATTTGTGGGCAGACCAGTAATAAGTAAGGCAATCTAGAGATTATAGAACTATTATAGTGGTATAACGGACAATAGGCCTTTACTTGTCAAAGAGTGAAATCAGGGTAAGATTCTGACGATTCATGTATTGATAAAATAAAACTATCGACGACAAAGACTTAGGCCCGTTTTACAGAACCTCACTTAAAACTCAAGCATTACGTTTTGATTGGATGAAACTAGTATGAGCCTTAGCATAATCGGCCTATAATGTTCCTCTCTGTGAGAGGGAGTGGGCCGTAATATACCACGCGCGCCCAGTGCGGGTTAGATGTCTTCGAATGTTTGGTTCTAGGACATTAATTGTTTCGTTCTTCCTTCCTGGTAATATTTTTAACAGCCTTACCTTTCTTTTCGATCGTATTGAGTCTACTTGACGCTGCGTCAGCTCGCCGATAGATCCGGAACCCCACAGCACTTTGCCCATGGCTGAGTAGAAGAACGTCATCCCAAGCATAGGGATGGCGTAAGTCACTACGAAGAACAATACTTGGTACCTGTGACAAAAAAAACGATACATGAGACACAATATTACGCCTGTTCTCCTTAAAGAGGTGGGGGGTAGAGGACGAGTGTAAAGCCGTGGGCAAAAACTAATTAATTGCTAAAATGCATATTAGAGCTGAAAATGTGCAAAAACACACGGTTTACATCATGTAAAATTGTAAATAGACCCAAACTCAAACTCAATGCATTTATTTCAGGCACTTTTGAATTGTCAAGAAGTCGGTCAGTCAGAAAATATGAAGCTAGTTGCCAATTCCAAAGCGTAGGTACCTATGGAGAAGAACGGGCAAGAAACTCCATGGACACTCTTTTTAAATTATATTTTACAAAAATATTAGTTACATCTGCCAACCCGCACTGGGCCCGCGTGGTGGATTACGGCCCACTCCCTCTCACCAAGAGGAGGCCTGTGTCCCAGCAGTGGGAACATTATAGGCTGATTATGTATGTATTAGTTACATCATTACTTTTGAATTTATAATTATACAGTGTGAGTCTCCATAATGTGCACATACCTAAATGAGGGAAACAGCTTAATTTTAACGACGGAAAAAATATTTGAAAAAATAAAAAATATTTAAAATGATCTTTACCAGTTGATAGGAAATGTTGTGATTGAGTTATAAACATGATATTTTTACGTTTAGAAATCTGATAAGATGGAGAATAATTTAAAGTAATAAAAAAGGGTAGGTAATCGGGGCTTTTATTGAGTAATTTTACAATTGTAAAAGTTGATGAAAAAATATCAGATTTTTGTTAAAAAAAACCATAATTCTCAATTGAGGGGCGATTGTTTACACAGGGGTCACAGCAGCGAAAAATAATTTAAAAAATGCTACAAATTTTTTTTTCTAGATTTTTTAAAATATTTTTTCCGTCGATAAAATTAAGCTTAGTTTCCCTCATTTTGATATACAGCACATTATGACGACTCACACTGTATAATTTGAGAACGACGTAAAAAATAAAAAAGACGCTTTTAATGCGTACGCATTAAAAGCGTCGACCAAATTAGTAATTGCCATTTTGTTCTTACCTACCCAGTACTCAGTACAGCACTAATATAGTAAAACAAACTAATTTATTCTCTATACGTTGCTATAAATTAGGAGCTAGAAAAAAAGGTAACAATTTTTAGCCAAACAAACGCAAATTATGCAAACATTATTCCTGTGTGTTTAGTTTTTGTGAACTTTTATGTTTCATGAGTCACGTCTAAAATTAAATGGAAGGGCAGATAAGAGATATAAGAGCAGAGGGACCCGTGGCTAAATAATAACAGCCGCACAGGTCGATCGATCAGGTTAAGCTACGCTTGCAGCGGTTGGTCTGTGGATGGGTGACCATCTTTAAATACCGAGGCCCCTCCGTGCCTCGGAAAGCACGTTAAGCCGTTGGTCCCATTACTCTCCGCCCGCAGGCCCGCGCCTACGGTGGCCGGGAGTCGTTGCGCGGCTCCCGACGCCCGGAGCGTCTCCCGCGGCGGCTGGGACGGGAGGCTCTCTCCCTGAGCCGTCCCGCCACCTCCTTCGCTAGCATGACTGCTTCGCAGAAGGAGGTGACTGCCTCCCACTCCCTCTCGCCCCGGACGCTGGAACATTACGGGCTGATTATGCTTTTTTTTTTTTTTTGCTCTTGCAACTTGATGCTAATGACCATTCTCTTGTCAGAAACTTACGTAAAATCAGCCATCGAAATCGGGACCGTTACCGATCGTGTTCTGTCTTTACAAGTGCCAGTCAAAGTTATTCTTAGTATCCACGTAACATTTGATCTGAACTTATCCAGAATGTTCTGAGTTCTAGACTAGTTGTTTGTAGACGAAAATAAATTGAAACTACAGCATCGAAGGTGGCTCCAAAATAGTTACGTTTCACGGTCTGGAACGCTCCACGATATTCAATTTTAAAATGGGGGAAGATATTTCGGGTGGTACCTACTCCACTTTTAAATAAATTGGCGAACATATTTTTACCTGCTCTCTATTGGAGGAGCTGACTCGTGCCTTTTAGACATGTTTGTAACTTTATGTAAGCAATGTTTCGGTAAAGTAACGTTTTACGTTGGTAGCTACATATATAGATTTATTTATTTGCATATAATTTAGTTAATTAATACAATTAGGTGTTACAATATTTTTGAATCCTTATGCATTCTGCCTCATGGCATGCAAACATTTTATTACTTTATGCTACAATTATTCTATTTACGTAAAGCTATATAATAATAATAATAATAATAATAAATTTTATTTCAGACCATAAGTCCATAAAAAACCACACACAATACAATTTTATACACAAAAACACACATACATACATAAAAACAAATAGCTACACAAAAAATACACTAAGAAAAACACTATTTTAAATATTGGAATGACGCACGATGAGTGGTCATCCATTTCCACATCATTGGACTGTCTGATTTGAAATGATTTGAAATGATTTTTATTTTTTGTAAGTAGGTTTGTACAAACACTTTTACACGTCAATCATGTTTTTTTAAAACTAGATGAAGTCGGCGTTTCCTATCTGACTACTCTGAGAAGAAAGGCCGAAACAAACTCAGAGGTCACAGTCTCTTTTAAAGTCCAGACATAATCTTGGTCAGGTTATATGAAGACCATGTAGATCGATGTCTGAAGTGGTCTTTTGAGGAAAGAACCACACAGATTGAGAGGACCTGTCCAGTCAGTGCACGCATTTGTCAAAAATCGTGGAGCTCAACTCAAGACTTAAGGAGCTCAACGATTCGACGAACAATACCAAAGAAAGGACATTTGGGTAGGCCACATAAATAACTCAAACTGCCAGACCATGAAAAAAAAACAGAACAGAGAGAATAATAAAAAAAAAATATATATATATATGTAAAATGACCCACATCGTCTTCACATTCACAATGAAAAAATAATATAATACTTTACAAAGTAAGCAAATGTCATTGTTTAAAAAAAAAAAATCATCAATGTCAATGTGTATATAAAAAAGAAAAAAATCATTCAAAATGCAGAAATTGGAAGCAGCTCAATCCCAAGCCTTTTTGTCCTCAATATAATCTTTAACGGTATAAAAGGCTTTCTGGCACAACTTACGTTTAATGAAAGATTTGAATTTATTAAGGCTTAGATCTTGAACGTGGCTTGGTAGTTTATTGTAAAAGCGTATACATTGGCATCTGAACGAGCCACCTATTTTCTTGAGCCTGGTTGTAGGTACAACATATTTGTGTTTGTTTCTAGTATTTATATTATGGATATCACTGTATTTTTTAAACAATTTTATATTTTTATGGGCATATAAAAGATTTTCATAAATGTACTGAGAAGGCACAGTCATTACATTAATCTCTTTAAATTTGTCTCTGAGAGAGTGTCTCGGACTTAATTTATAAATTGATCGAACAGCTCGCTTCTGCAAAACAAAGATAGTCTGAATATCGGCGGCATTTCCCCACAATAGAATACCGTACGACATTACACTATGAAAATAGCTAAAGTACACTAAACGAGCAGACTCTATATCAGTTAAATTACGAATTTTTCTAACAGCGTATGCTGCAGAACTAAGCTTTTTTGACAATTTATCTATATGTGGACCCCACTGAAGCTTAGCATCCAAAGTTATGCCCAGGAATACTGTGTTGTCTTCAGGATTCAATTCCTCGCCCTTTATCAACACATTAGTTTTCACCTGCCTTACGTGGGGTAGCGTAAACTTAATGCATTTGGTTTTCTTCTCGTTTAGAAGCAAATTATTAACATTGAACCAGTGGACTACTTTCGAGATCGCGCTATTTACATCGTCAGTAACCAACTGCTGACGTTTAAGTTTAAACAAAAGAGAAGTGTCATCTGCAAACAACACTATATCATGATGATCCTTTATGAGGTACGGCAAGTCATTAATATAAATGAGAAACAAGAAAGGACCAAGAATTGAGCCCTGTGGGACTCCCATTGTTACTATAGATCCGGGTGATCTTTTTCCATTAACGTCAACGCTCTGAATCCTTTTACTCAAGTATGAAATAAGAAGATCCAGAGCAGTGTTTCGGATCCCGTAGTGGCGGAGTTTCCTGATTAACGTTTCGTGAAGAACGCAATCGAATGCCTTGGACAAATCACAAAAGATGCCCAAGGCATCGCATTTATCTTCCCATGCATTATAAATATGTCCTAATAGTTCAACGCCGGCATCAGTAGTTGAACGACCCCTTGTAAAACCAAACTGTTTGCTATGTAATAATTTATGTTTATTAAAAAATCTTTGCATTTGGTCTAAAATTAATTTCTCAAAAATTTTACTAAAGGTAGGTAGTACAGAAATAGGTCTATAATTTGTGGGGTCTGATGTACTACCTGATTTAAACAAAGGTATTATTTTACTATTTTTCATAAGGTCAGGAAACTCCCCATTGTCAATACAACTATTAAAGATAATAGCTAGAGTAGGCGCTACAATGTCAATAATAGACTTGGCTACTTCTACAGAATTACCCCAAAGATCTGCAGTCTTTTTTACATTTAAAGTGTGAAAGGTTTTAATTATATCTCTACAGGTAATATATTCAAAACGAAATTCCGAATCGCAACCATTAACATTTTCCTTAAGCAAAGACTCAGCAACAGAAGGTGATGAGTTTAGTGATTTAGTAGTTGAAACGGGAATATCCGAAAAGAAATTTTCAAATGCCTCGGCGACTTGTGTGTCTGATTTTATTATGTTGTCATTAATAGACAGGCTGTAGTCAGTATTTCGGTTACTAGATCTTCCCGTTTCACTATTAATAATATTCCAAGTCGTTTTAATTACATTACTGCTGTTTTTAATCTTTGAACCCAAATAACGTGACTTGGCCATATAACAAACTTTTTTAAATAATTTTGAATAATTTTTAACATACAAATTAAATTCATCAGTGTTAATATAAGTCCTTTCATTGTACAGTTCATAAAGCCGTGTTCTACTTTTATGAATACCAATGGTAGCCCAATCACTGAACGATGCATTACTATTAACCGAAATAGTCTTGGGAATAAAGGTGGAATCAAATTGTTTACAGTATACATTGAAAAAATTATCATAAAGATGATTAGGATCAGCCTGAATAGACAAAACTGGTAATTTATCAATGAGTTTAACTTTAAAAGCCTCCAAGCGACTTGCAGTTTTGGGGTTAACAGTGATATCCTTTTTAGCCACTTTTTTGTTTTGATTTTGAATAGTAATCCTTTGCCCGCAATGATCAGAATCTAGTAAAGTTATAATTTCTTTGTGGCTTGGTATAATATCTGTATATATATTATCTAGGCATGTGGCACTAGTAGGGGTTATTCTTGTGGGCTCCAAAAATAGGTTTAGAAGATTGTAGGACTGAAACAGACTTAAAATTTTACTACAAGAACCTGAGTTTTCTAATAGATTGACATTAAAATCACCGCAAATGATAACGGACTTGTTTGAGTTACAAATCCTGTGTAACACTTCATCCATTACCTTTTCAAAGCAGTCATACAATCCTGAAGGGGGTCTATACACACTTAATACAATAGAGTGCTCCAATTCTACACAGGCAATTTCAACTGTACGCTCAACTGATAGGCTCACAATATCTATACGATCTTTAAATTTGAGCTGGTTACTTACTAAAATTAATGAGCCACCATGTATAGCATTTATTCTGCTAAACGAACTACCAACCTGGTGATTATTAAAATTGAACAAGAACTGGTGGCTTTTCAGCCAATGTTCTGTTATACAAAGTATGTCAATACTATTAAAATTCATAAATAATTCTACTTCTAATTCTTTGTTCATAAATCCTTGTCTGTCCTGTCGGCTACTATAGCCACCAAGCTGTTGGAGCTGTCGCGCACTCGCCGCATCAGGGATGCTATCCGTGTCCGCATCAGTGCGTAAAAATATGGCACGCCATTCTCCGCGAACATCCCCGATGCACTGCAAAAGCGCGGCAGCCCCAACATAACTCTGAAGGCGTTGTTGTATTGGACTCGCAGAGCATTGTACGAGCTTTTTGTATAGCTGACCCATAGGGCACACGTGTACATAGATTGGCAATACGCTCTATATAATTACCTACTTAACATTTATGAACATTTTAAATTAAATAATTTTGTCATTTAAAAAACCTTATATTAAATTTTCGTCTAGTTTTCAAGCATTCTGTGCTTCTAAGTTCTTTTTAGGGTTTCGTACCCAAAGGGTTTCAACGGAACCTTATTACTAAGCCTCCGCTGTACGTCCGTCCGTCTGACTGCCAGCGGCTTGTATCTCATGAACTGTCTACCTAAGACAGTGGAAAGCCTAATATTCTAGATTCAGTATGTTGTGCTCAACTCAATTCAATGAACGATTTAATACTAATAATAATAAACCATTAATTTTCAGGTAACAAAGACCCATAGATACATACCTTAACCTTGAAGTATACATAATAATAAAGTAACAATTTTGTTAGTAAATAAAACTTAATAACTATGTTAGTATCACTTAGTTGCACTAAGTTAAAAAAAAAAATAATTGATTGTTTGTTTGTTTGCTAATATCGGACCTTCGAGGTTCTTAGTGTGTATTTCTATTGCCGCTATAATAACCAATAATAAAAATAAAACAAAGTTAATAGAAATTAAAGACTCCATAAAAGAAACGTGATGTTTTCGGTGTTTTTCGGTCTTGTGGTACGGAACACTTCGTGTACGAGTACGACTAGCACTTGGCCGGTTTCCGTGTTTAATTTCCGTTAATTTAAGCAAAACGCACGTCGTCATACACAATAACTTCTCGTGGCAGACTAATGACACGCTGTAAATTAATTCGACGTGACTCGTGTGTTTTCACCCCAAAAATGTTTCAATATGATGAGGTCTTTGAACTTTTGATATTATTCAGTTATGCCAATGTACCCACTCACGGTGATTATGCTCAATGAACTCGGTTCGGTAAAGACTTAATTTATTGTTCATGTCTAATAGCTATATTAACTAAACCTACCTAATAATCATCATCTTTTACCAACTATGTTGGGGTCGGCTTCCAGTCTAACCGGATGCAGCTGAATACCAGCATTTTACATGGAGCGACTGCCTATCTGACCTTCACAACCCAGCTACTGGGTAATACGATACCCCTTGGTAAGACTGGTTGTCAGACTTTCGACCTCGTGACGACCTGTAACGACTTTCAAAGATTCACGAATGATAGCCGCGTGTTTTCCGAGGCACAGAAGGGTCTTGATATGTAAAAATGGTGACTCATCCACGGACCAACCGCGGTAAGCATAGCTTTACTTGATCGATCGAACCGTGCGGCAGTTATTAGGTACCTACTTAGCCATAAGCCCCTCCTACCTACCGACTTACTTAGCGCCCCGCAGTTTCACCCTCATAAGTGTCGATCCTGTAGGAATACCTATGTCCTTTCCCGGGACTCAAACTTAATGTCTAAACTGTTGTCCGAGGTAGCTCAAATCAAAACTCAAAACTCCCAGATACAGGCTACCAACACGGAAATTCGTAAGTCAAATGAAGAGATCGAGAAATCAATGTCTTTTATGAATCTAAAGTTTGAAGATTTGAGAAAAGAAGTTGAGGACTTAAGGAAGGAAAGGCAGGAACAGCAAAAGTATATAGAAAGCCTGGAACAGAAGATAACAGATCTACAGCACAAGTCCCGCTCGTCTGGTGTTGAACTGAGAAATGTACCACAAGAAAATTCGGAAACCCACACTAGTCTCATAAACACAGTATGCAGGATAAGCGAAGCGGTAGGAGTGCAAATTACCGAATCCGAGTTGCGCGACATCTATCGTCTGCCAGGGAAGTCTACCACTGCTGACACCCCACGTCCAATAATTGCAGAGTTTACTAGAGTGCAGACAAAACAGACACTCTTATCGGCAGTGCGGTCGTTTAACAAGGATAAGGGAAAAGACGATAAACTTAACACCAGTGTGATTGGATTGCCAGGGAAACACCAACCGGTGTATGTCGCTGAACAACTACCTGCTAGTACCAAGAAGTTATTTTACCAATCCCGTGAATTCGCCAAGAAGTACAAATACACATACTGCTGGATATCTAATGGTAATATTTTCCTGCGGAAGCAAGAGGGCGACAAACAGATTTTAATCAGCACCGAAAAAAACCTTCAAGATCTTGGATACATTAATATGTGACTATGCCCAAAACTCACCGTAAATCGTTCTTATTTTAATTTGTTTAGATTAGTTAGATCACTTTTTATTCAAATTGTCATCTTTATACACTATAAAAACAACCAGTCATTAACTAACCCAACTATACTCTCACAAACACTACATAGAACACAAAACCCAATATACAAATATATTCACATGACTTACACACACATAATTCGACTTCTCAATATCATAAAATACACATATTATATGCGATGTACCTGCCATTCTAACTTGATATACAAAATATTACTGGCTCATACAACTTGCTCACGCTCTGTTATTTATTTCTTAATTAAAAATGACTAATTTGATTAATATTAATAATGATCTTGACAAATTTACCGTAGGCAACTCCTTTGTATGTAACCCTGAAGACTGTCTAAATTACGTCAACCTCACTGGTAGCGATATTAAACTTCTGCATTTAAATATTCGCAGTGTAAATAAAAACTTCGATCAACTTCTCGTACTATTGCGCTTAACTAAAATTAACTTTGACATCATAGTTCTGACAGAATGTTGGCTGAGTAAAGCTAATAATTTACCTATATTGGAAGGTTTCCAGTCTCACTCAACTGAAACAAATCTCAATCAAAATGATGGAGTTATAATCTTTACTAAACTGGGACTGCATACTAATGTATGGGAACCCTCCTTTAGGGGCGGGACTTGTCTCGTGTGTCAAATAGAAAACAAGCTAGCAGTGGTGGCAATCTACCGCTCTCCATCATACAAGTCAAACGACGATTTTGATAATTTCAAGACGAGCCTGACCAATGTCTATGATACTATATCAGCCTGCCCAAATATAGTCTTAGTGGGCGATTTAAACCTTGATATAATCAAACGTAATGAGGACAACAAATGTCTTGACTATCTCATCTTAAATGCTTCTCAGGGGTTATTGCCCACTCACGAATTTCCCACCCGACTTGATAAAAGCCTAGATCACATACTTCTAAAGACTAAACTTTTGTCGACCACACTGGTTTTAGAGTCCCATATTACTGACCACAAGCCGATTCTCCTTGACATTATAGACGCGAACCCTGCGCGCAGAACATGTTACCTTTCTACCCGCCTTAACCATGAAGCAATTAAGCTCGAACTGGAAAATACCGACTTTTCAAGTATATACACTGAGGAGGATGCTAATATTTCTATGAACAAATTTATAGACATCGTATTAATGGTCATATCCAAACACACAATTCAAGCTAAAATCCCTAGACAAAAAAGAACTCTAAAACCCTGGATAACTCCTGGTCTTCTAAAATGCATTAGACACCGCGATAAGTTACACATACAATCCAAAAAAGCACCAGACAACCTTATACTTAAAATTACTTATAATCGCTACCGTAACTTCTGTAACGATCTACTTCGAAAACTAAAAATATCATATGAAAGGAGTGAGCTTGAAAATGCAAGTAATAAACCAAAAATGTTATGGAAAGTAATAAAGGAAATAACCAACACCACGAAAATATGTGCAAGTCCCGTTGAGCTATTAAAAATACGCAATGATCCAAAGTCTTCCGTTAATGAGGTCTGCAATTTCTTCAGTAATGTAGGAAAAAAGCTAGCTGACAAAATTATATCACAACACCACACCCCATCACCTCAGTCTATCGATCAGTCTCATCTAAATAGTATAAACCCCTCCCTCGTAAATTCCCTTGCGCTCTTAGAAGTTGATGAAGCAGAAACAGAATCGCTTATCCTACAGCTACGTAATGACTGTGCTATCGGATGGGACGGTATATCGCCTCTTTTATTAAAAAACTGTCGCCACGTACTGATAACGCCACTTACCTTCATATTCAACCGCTGTCTACAACTGGGCGTATTCCCGGATGCTCTAAAAAAGGCGATAGTCCACCCTATACACAAGGAGGGGGACAGAACCTGTGTCAATAATTATAGGCCTATATCTGTTTTGCCTACACTTTCTAAGATCCTTGAGAGGATCTTAAACAATCGTCTCAGGAATTTTTTGGAAAAATACAAATTAATAGCAGACAACCAGTATGGCTTCCGGGCTGGTGTTTCAACAGAGGATGCCGTGCTAGGATTGACTCAAGAGGTAGCTGGAAATCTAGACAAGAAGACAAAATGTTTAGGTATATTTCTAGACCTTTCAAAGGCATTTGACACAGTTTCTGTCCCCATCCTTACCTCAAAATTAGAACACTTAGGTGTACGTGGCGTGTCGCTTGATATATTCAAAGATTATCTCAGGAATCGCACCCAAAGAGTTAAGATTGATACCCACCTTAGTGAAGAGGAGTTAGTTACTTTCGGCGTCCCTCAAGGCAGCATACTGGGCCCCACTTTATTTCTAATATATATCAACGACCTTTGCAAAATGAACCTCCCAAATACTAAGATTTATACATACGCTGATGACACCGCGATCTTAGTCCATGGACCTACTTGGGATACCATCAGAACCACAGCAGAATCGGCTGTAGCAGAAATTATGAAATGGCTCAATTTTAATCTCCTTACCTTGAATGTAAATAAATCCTGCTACATCCCATTTGCAATTAGGCGTAAGACCGCACCGTCACCCAGTTTTGCAATTACTGCCCATTCATGCTCAAACCGTTCGGGACCATGCTGTTGTCTAGCGCTAACCAGGAGTGACAGCGTAAAGTACTTAGGTGTCCACATAGATGACGGACTTACTTGGAAAAAACAACTTGACGCTGTCACGACTAGAACTCTCCGCCTCATTCATATATTTAAATCCCTCCGAAACTCTGCTAATGCCGATATCTTGAAAATGATATATTTTGCACTATGCCAATCGGTCATAGGATACTGCATCTCTGTATGGGGTGCTGCAACGAAAGGTTGCCTCCTGCGGGCAGAGAGAGCACAAAGAGCCGTACTAAAAGTAATGACAAGGAAGCCCCTAAGATACCCAACAACACAGCTTTATGCAGACTGCAAGGTTCTTACAGTCCGTCAGCTCTTTGTGCTTCAATCTGTTCTTAGGAAACATAGCAGCCTTCCCCCGTCTAACCCAAATAAGCGTACAAACCTTCCCTCAGGCACCCAACACAGGACCACGTTCGCAAAGCATCAGTATTATGTAATTAGCGCTTATATTTACAAAAAGATTCACATAAAACTGAATATCCTAGACCTCAACAAACACAACCTAAAACTAAAAGTGACAGAATGGCTACTTAAACAGGACTATGCCGCAACGGAGACTTTACTGACCTACATCGCCTAAATACTAATAATAATAAGAACACACTCATCTTCATGCCCTCGCATTCATACACACTCGCATATACAATCTCCCCCACTCGCTTACACACCACACCACATTACCTACTTATTCCCCACACACACACACCTGCACACCAATCATCACATTCATTTAATTTATTTTACCCACATCCTCACACACTCACACACACACTCTCACAACAAGTTAAAACCTGTAACGTAAACTATAATTTTTCTTTTTCTTTTTTTTCCCTTCTGAAGGTAAATTGACACAGTCCACTCATACATAAAATCAATTGGAACCTCATTGCGAATCACTGTCTCTTAAGATACAGGATACCCTAGTTTAAGAGACAGAGATTAATCTATTTGTGTACAGATTTCTGCATCATCCAATGTATTATGTAAATGTTCTCCATCTGTATTCTTGGGAAATAAAGATATTATTATTATTATTATTAAACTATCTCTATACCCAATTTCATCTAAATCCGTTTAGCGGTTTAAGTGTAAAGAGGTAAGATATAGACAGATAGACACACTTTCCCATTTATAATTTCATTTTCTCTCTCTTCATTATCATTGCTTTCCGTCTTAACCTATGGTGCACAGACTCTTCTTCTTTTCTTTGACTAACATCCGGAAGTCCAAACTCAAGGCCTGCCAACGGAAAAATAGCTGGCGTGGCTCAAAATGCTGCCCAACTTAAATGGGACTGGGCAGGACGTGTTTGCCGCATGCCGGACAAACTGTGGGTCTAAATAGCACAGAACTGGTGCCCTGAGACAGGGAGACAAGGTGTCGTGGTAGACCATGTAGAAGATGGCGGCACGAGCTGGATAGGTTCCTGGATAGGTGTAGTTGGGCTCGCGAAAGATGGAAAGAGTGGAGGGAAGCCTTTGCCCAGGAATGGGACAGCGTTACCTTACCTTACCTTACTCTGATACTCTATCAGAAGATGAAAATAAATATATATATAAATTGAATAACACTATTCACATGCTGACATGTTATCATAGTGACAAATTATTGTTTTTTGACACTAATAAGTTTGTTAGTGGTTTTATGTTCACTCAGAGAACTTTATCTCTGTCTTGGGAATGTAGACATATGATTGCTATGTTGATAGCATATAATATTAATGGGGTTATAGCTAATATAACAAATTGTAGTATTAGGGACGAGTCTGTGTTGTTTAGTGATACTAACAACATAGTGATGAATAATTGTGAATCATCATGTAGTACGAAGGAGGGTCCACCTATAATACCAACATCATTGGAGGCCACTACCAGTCAGATGGGGTATTCTCTTCCTGCTGGAACTCATACGGGCTCACTAGACACATCAGTCGTAGTTGTGGAGGTCACTCCGGATAACGCTTTAAACTAATTAGTGAGACAACAGAAGTTACCCCTTCAAATAACCAATTACTATTAGAGAATAATAAAAAGGTATCTTCTGGCAATATTACTCAGAATAATAATAAAAAACTAAAGGGAGGGCAACATATTTTAAAATTATTTAACCAAAATATCCAAGGTTGCTCTTCTAAATTACTGGAAATAGAATTGTTTTTAGAAAATACCAAGTTTGATGTCATTTGTTTAACAGAACATTGGTTAAAAGCCCATCAAGTAATGTCAATTAACTATGAAAATTATTGTGTAGTTAGCCATTTCAGCCGTACACGTATGATACATGGCGGATCATTAATATTAGTAAAAAATTCTATTAAATCCAAGGAACGAAAAGACATCATTGGGCTGTCAGTTGAACACACCATTGAATTGTCCTGTGTTGAGCTTGATAAGCATGTGGTAGTATGCGTATACAGACCTCCAAGTTACCAGAATCTAGCTGTGTTTGATTCTGTAATGGAAGATGTGCTAAAGAAACTTTCTGCTAGTAGTAAGTCAATAATAATATGTGGCGATTTTAATATTAATTTATTAGAAAATAACTCGAATACTATCAGATTATTAAGTCTTTTTAGGTCATTTGATTTGTCAAATGTTTTTATTGAACCCACCCGTGTGACAGCTTCCTCTGCCACTTGTATAGATAATATTTTCTGTAACTGTGATTATTTACACAAAGAAATTGTAAATAAGTTGCCATCTGATCACAGTGGACAAACAATAACATTTTGCTCCCACGTGCCTTTACAAAAATTTTTAATAAGGTTTAGGCCAATTACACGTAAAAATTTAGAGAAATTAAATAATTCTTTGGCTAGTAAATTATGCGTTCAGAGTTTTAATAATCTATGTGACCCAAATGAGTGCTACGCCGAGTTCTTTTCACTATTAAACACGCAATTTAATGACACTTTCCCACTAAAGACTAAAAGTATTTACACAAAGTTTTTATTTAGTGATTGGGCGACTCCAGGTATTCGTAAAAGTAGGGAAAACCTTTTTGAACTTTATGGCCTGAAGCAACATATGAATAACACAAGCTTTCATCAGTATGTTGCAACATATTCTAAGACTTTCAAAAGTGTATGCAAAACAGCTAAAGCTCTTTATATTAGCAATAAAATCAAATCAGCCGATGATAAAATAAAAACTACCTGGCAAATAATAAATAATGAAACAGGTAGGAAAAAACAGCGTAATACTGAATTTAATTTAGAGACTGCACATGGCCCCATCAATTCAGATGTAGAAATTGCTCAGGAATTCGAAAACTTTTTTGCTAATATTCCCATTAAAACTACTGAAGCTTTAAATTCTTCACCCGCGCTTTCTGCTAACTTACTTAGAAAGAATGTTAAGGCATGCCCTTCGGAGTTTAAGTTTCAACATACAAACCCCCAGGCTGTTATAAAAGCTTTTAAAGATCTTAAAATTAAATCAACAGAAGATCTCTGGGGAATGTCTGTAAAAGTTTGTAGATCTATCATCGAAACGATTGCGCCCTATTTAGCTTTCATATTTAACATCAGTGTAGACCAAGGAGTCTTTCCGGATCTCATGAAACACAGTAAAGTAGTTCCTTTGTTCAAATCCGGTGATAGTAAAGAACCTAACAATTATAGGCCTGTATCAATTCTGCCAGTTCTCAGTAAGGTGTTTGAAAAGTTGATGCTCAACCAAATGTTACGCCACTTTAATAAAAATTCCATCTTTCATGAACAACAGTACGGTTTCACCAAAGGGCGTTGTACCACTGACGCCGGTGTCACCCTAATAAAGAACATTTTTAACGCCTGGGAAGAAGCACAAGATGCCATTGGAATCTTTTGCGACCTCTCCAAGGCGTTCGATTGCGTAAACCATGAGACACTTCTGCTGAAACTTGATCACTATGGGATTAGGAACTTAGCTCTTGATTTACTAAGGTCATACCTAAAAGATAGAAAGCTCAAAGTTCAAGTAAACGGCGTAAACTCATTAGGGTCTGAAATAGCAATGGGCGTTCCTCAAGGTTCAATATTGGGTCCATTCCTCTTTTTAGTTTACATTAATGATTTACCCCAATTACTTCAAAATCAACCGAAGATGGTGTTATTTGCAGATGACACCTCATTGATCTTTAAGATAGACAGACGGGCACAAAAACTTGACGACGTGAATAACGCTATTCTTCAGGTCCAAGATTGGTTTTCGGTAAATAATTTGGTACTAAATGAAAAGAAAACCAAATGCATTAGATTCAAATTACCTAATGTTAGAAGTAGCGAATGTGACATCTTACTGAATGGAGAAAAACTGGAATTTGTTGATCAAACGGTTTTTCTGGGAATCACGCTAGACGAGAAATTGCAATGGGGACCTCACATAACATCTCTTTCGGGGCGGCTTAGCTCGGCCGCTTATGCTGTTCGAAAGATAAGACAGTTAACTGATGTAGAAACCGCGCGTTTAGTCTATTTTAGCTACTTTCACAGCATTATGTCGTACGGCATTTTACTATGGGGTCGAGCTGCTGACATTGAATCCATCTTTATTTTGCAAAAGAGAGCTGTCAGAGCCATTTATAATCTACGTCGCCGCGAATCTCTCAGGGAACTTTTTAAAAGGATTAATATTATGACGGTACCTTGCCAATTCATCTATGAAAATATTATGTATGTAAGAAAAAATCTACATCTTTTTAATAAAATAAGCGATAGACATAATTTTAACACTAGAAATAAAGATAAAATATATCAACCATTTTTCAGATTAGCCAAAGTACATACATCTTTTATGGGGTACTGTGTTAAATGTTACAATAAAATACCTTGTGATATATTGCAATTAAATGAAAAAAAATTTAAAACTCACATTAAACGTACACTTTGTAAACAAGCATACTATAAATTAGAAGATTATATCCAAGATAAGAATGCTTGGGAACATGCTGGTCCTGCTCCATAGGACAATCTAGAGTCTAGACAAAATCAAACTGGTTGCTAATTTAACTGTATAATTTATTTATTTTTTGACATTCATTACATTCTGTAATTATTTTTCTTTAACTCACACCCTGACATTGACCCTGACAACTTGAATAATTTTTTTTTTGTTTATTATTTTAAATGAAAATCATTTACTTTTACCATGTTTGTAAATATGTGAGCACCATGTATCTATCAGATAATTAATTAATTTATATATCATGGTTTCATTTTTAATTCTTTTACCTATTGTGGTATAGTAATTTTATTGTAGGTGCATCGTCTTCACATATTATTATTATATAATGAATGTATGCAAAATATTGTAAAACTTTTTAAAAGAGTAACGGTGGAGTTTCTTGCCCGTTCTTCTCCATACGAAAACTACCCTTCCGAATGGGCGACTAGAATCAATTCTATTATCGTAATTTTTGACGTTCAAAAGTGCCTTTAATGTGCCTATTTGAAATAAATGCTTTGACTTTGACTTTGACTTTGACTTTTGACGTAGGCTAGTAAAAAAAGGGGTGTTTGTAGTGCAATGCAGCGGAAAGTTCCGTGTATAAATTATCATGGACCCCACATTAACTTTACTGAATAAACTTCAGTCACATTTATTAAGCGAATTGTGGTTACAAACCAAAATATTCGTCCTGGGACATTCAGTTAGAAAGTATAATATTGCGTGGGAGATAAGGGTCTCATCTCCATTGGAATTGCAGAGATAAACTACATGATCGTGAGCAGCAGAGATAATTGAGGGAGTTTCGTTCTCAAAGGAAAGACGTGTGTTGAATAGTAATCATTTCAATTAGAATAACACGCTTCAATAAGTTTGTAATCTCTTATACTGTGGGACTTCAAGATAGTGTAAAGATGTTTTGAATTGATTCATTTGTTTACAAAAAGACAGCAACTCAACTCGTATTGTATTGCGTTCACTTGTGGCTTGCTCTATACATACAAATAAAGCCTGACAACACGATGAGATGTAATTGGCTGTGGCATCCCATAAGTTGAAGCAACAATAAAAGTGTTTGATCAAGGATGCAAGTCATTTTTACCGACTTCAAAAAAAGGAGGTTATCAATTCGATACGTATGTATGTAATATTATTGGAATTGCATTATATTCACATATGACAATCTACTAAGGCTTCCAAACAAATATACAAAATTTCATAGACGTACGTATGTATGTATGTTTGTCCACGCATTTCTCAGCAACTATTAATCGGATCGTGACCATTTTTTTGTATTAGCTTACATTTACTTCAACTTAGGGAACAGTGCAAGTTTCATCAAAATCGGTTCAGTAATTTTCAAGATATGGACTAATACGTGTAAGTGTGACGGCCTGGCGTATTGATACGAGCTACGGGTGTAGTGTCAAAGGGAAAACATCTCAAAACCTTGGTCAAATTCTAGTGCAAAAACTAAAAATTACGAAATAAAAAGTCATTTAAAAAAATTAAACCGACTTCAAAAAGAAATCAACTCAAAATTATGAAATAACTTTAATTTCGGAAGTCGGTGGCAAAAAAACTAAAATACAGATCCCAAGACACCGACTTCCGAAATTAAAGTTATTTCATAATTTTGAGTTGATTTCTTTTTGAAGTCGGTTTAATTTTTTTAAATTACTTTTTATTTGTTTTAATTTTATTTTATACTACAGGCAAGAACTTGCGTCGTGTAAATGGAGCTACGGAACAGTGCACCCGAAATTGATCGCATTCATTTGTTTTTGTGACTGCTACAATGTCGTTTGAAATGATGTGTATTTTTTGGTAGCGATAGCGGTACATGCTGAGGCGCTTTTTACACAACACGGTTGCATTATACGCCGTTTATACGCAGTGTGTAGGCACACGGCGTATAAACCGCGCCGTAGAAAAAACGTGTCCGTGAACAAGCTTCCATAGTTATCTATACAACACTAGAGATCGTGCCTACACACGGCGAAAAAACCGTAGTCTTTCATGGCAAGAAAAACCTGTGTGTATGTACAAAGTCTTACGGAACCGTGCACCCGAAATTTATCGCATTCATTTGTTTCCTAGCTTGTGGATGCTACAGTATCGTTTGAAATTATGTTTTCTCCGAGAGTAGGTATCGTAACGGTACATGCATAACGATATCGTATTCAATAGCCTAATTGGACACGTCAATAGCCTAAGAGGTATCCGGATTGGGAAGGTATTATTGGCTACTTCCTTTAGGGAACTCGATTCAATTCGATTCGATTTTTCGGGGAGTATGTAATAAGTTCATTTATACAGGCAAATACTTTTACCTTTTATAATTATGTCCATTTTGTGACATTAAACCCTTATTATAAGTTAAATAACTCACTACCACGCGTTTGACAGGATATAAAGAAAAAGAAAGAAAGCAAATACGTTTATTTGCAGCAAACATGAGGCAGAGAAAAAACACACAACACAAAAAAACTTTTTTACAAAAAAAAAACAACCGACTTCCAAAAAACACTACAAAGTGAAAAATAACTTTAATTTCGGAAGTCGGTGTCTTCGGATCTGTATTTTAGTTTTTTGCCACCGACTTCCGAAATTAAAGTTATTTTTCACTTTGTAGTGTTTTTTGGAAGTCGGTTGTTTTTTTTTTGTAAAAAAGTTTTTATTTTTCACTTTTTAGTGGGTCAGTTTGTAATTTACAATAGCTTTTACAAAATATTGATATTAATTGTTGAGGAGTTCTCCTAGTAAGAACCAGGAGAACTGGAGCTGAGAAGTCACCCTCAGTTCCACTTCACCATAAGCAATGTGACGAGCATAAATTGCTTAGCAACCAAATTAAAGTACCTAATCGAATCGTAACCGTAAAATGCTTATTATTGAGTAGTTCAGGTGGCCATCTGTGGTCTTCATAATCAGTTCCACTTCACCAAATGGTGCTTTCCGAAAGCAAATGCACGAGTTACTATAAAAAATACCCAAATCGCTATAGGTATGCCTATAAAATTGGAGGGTTTCCCTCGATTTCCATGGGATTCCCTCATCAGATTCCGAGTTGGAATTGCATTATATTGGCGACAATAGGACCACCTCGAAGACCATACCCTTTCAAACAAAAAAAGAATTTTGAAAATCGGCCCACAATTGGCGGAGTAATCGCGTAACAACACACAAAAAAAAAACATACCGTCGAATTGAGAACCTCCTCCTTTTTTGAAGTCGGTTAAAAAAGAACAAGTTGGGGGAAAATATGTGTCAAATCCACGCAGAACGGCCATCGCTCAGCTCATAAAAGCTCTCGCAGAAAACCAGCGCTGGTGGTCTGTCTAACATAGGGTCGTAGCATGAAGGCTCTCCGTCACAGGTGCATTATTATCAGTCGATAATATCGGATGCGATAATGCGATATCTGCTTCCACTTTACTTGCTTTTGCTTTTTGCATTTTGCATTAGGACAGCCACGAAGTTACACACTGCTGCGATAATAACGATGCAATAGAAGTAGGACGCTTGCATTCCTCCGTATTGCGATGTTCCGATATATAAGTTCTTAGAACATTTTGTATTAGAATGCATACGATCTTATACACACCTGCGTTAATAACATAGTAACGTGTAGTGCGGGCGGGGGGCCTGTAGTACGGACACGTTAGAAATATCCGACGGTAAAAACGCAGCTGTGTGGCAAGGAATCGAGATGCATTATCGTAATATCGCATGCGATATTATCGACCGATAATAATGCGCCTGTGGGAGAGAACCCCTATGCGAGACCGAGCCCCAGCGTTGGTTGTTGACGTGATGACGTCATGTTGACGTCATGTTGTCGTTCGTTGAGCTATCATGTGATAGCTAATAAACTCTATATTAATAGGTAATATTGGAAGCCCATTGTTTAATAATTATTGTCATATTGAAAAGGGCGCGTGTTATGTCTAGACAAGACGTTGTAGTTCATGGAAAGGTAATGGGCCCTTTTGTTCATTCAGCTAATTCAGATAACCGTTTATTTTGCGTGAGTTGAGGGCTAATCTATGCTTTGTCTTTGGAAAGCATAAAGAAGCTTTCAAAAGTAAAGGAAAACTTATCTATCTGCTTAAATGTTGAAATTCCAAGGATTCTAACTTTGTACTAGCATTTTAGTTAAAACTATTGTTACGGGTTTAGTTACCTATCATCTATCGATGCAGGTTCGCAGCTTGCGGCGTAAAACACCGTAAAGTTATGCGAAACAGCTCACCTATACTGTTCACGGTCCACAGGCCCACGGAAATTTCAGTCAATAGAACTTACGACTACAACTTCACAGTTTAGATCTTACTAGTTGTGCCCAGCGGTTTTACCCGCTTATACGTCGATCACGTGGGAATTTCGGGATAAAAAGTAGCCTATGTGTTAATCCAGGATGTCAGCTACCTCCATACAAAATTTTATCGAAATTGGTCTAACCGTTTGAGCGTGAAGAAATAACAAACATACAAACACACACACACTCACAAACTTTCGCCTGTATAATATTATTGTGATTTTATTTATGTAATTTTGTAGTGATAGATAAAATAACATAAATACAACAAGAACTAAATCAATGCCTCTTCAATAAATACAATAGGATCTAAATTACTCCCTATTCAATAAATCATTGTTCAACCAACCCATGTTTAACAATAATAGGAAACTATACGATCTTGGGACAGTTCTTATCTAATCATTTGTGACGGTTGGATAAACTATTGAAGCTTACTTACTCGCTGAGATAAATTATTACAAATAATAGCTACAATAGTCATAGAATACTAGCTGCGCCCCGCGGTTTCACCCGCGTAAATGTCGATATCGTGGGAATATCGGGATAAAATGTGGTCTATAATTATGTTAATTCAGGATGTCAGCTACCTCCATACAAAATTTTATCAAAATTGGTCCAGCCGTTTGAGCGTGAAGAAGTAACAAACATATAAACACACACACACCCCCACACTCACAAACTGTCGCCTTTATAATATTAGTGTGATAATAGCTACTATAGAATCCTGGATTCAATAGATAGATTACTTAACAATAAATTACATAACAATATAATTGACTTGATAACTAAAGAGGTTTCCATAGAAGACAATGAAATGTATTGTACGGATAACGGTAATGTGATCAATTATATTGGTTGCTCGCTGCAGTAAGCAGGTAAAGGTTACACTTTTTAAGGCTTACTGCCAAACTTTTTAAACGAGTAGCCTGTGGGTCAGCTGTACTCAGAAGTCGATCAATGCCTTGCGTGTCCAGTATAATAATGGATTCAGGAAGCTGCTAGGGCTGCCCCGCTTTTGTAGTGCCTCGGGTATGTTTGTGGAGGCTCGGGTTGATGGCTTTCATCCTATAATGCGCAAGCAAACCGCCTCCCTACTAAGCAGAGTGCGGGGCAGCACTAACAGTACCCTTCGAGTAATTTCTGAGAAGTATGACTCGGCAGTCATGAAGGCTTTTTTTTTTTTCGGATGGGAAATTATCAAATGACCCCTCCCGCTCTGGGTGGAGCGGAAGGGAGTGTCAGACTCTTACTGACTAAAACCCACCCGTGTTCCTTCCTTAGCCCTTTATGTTCCGGGCCAGCGGTAACCCTTTCGGACAATCCCGCTGACCAGTCATGAAGGCTT
This sequence comes from Oligia strigilis, assembly GCA_951800025.1. NCBI lineage: Eukaryota > Metazoa > Arthropoda > Insecta > Lepidoptera > Noctuidae > Oligia > Oligia strigilis. Next base: position 17,605,269 of record OX637544.1, on the reverse strand, counting down.
TCGTTCGGATTCTGGTCAGATAGCGTGGCAATCTATCCTAACCCGAACGAGAGTTCTCATGACTACACACCTTTTTTGTACTTTCCTTTTTGTAAATTTCTGTACTAACATAGTTTGTAAGATAATTTTTGTAATCAACAATTATGGACCTTTTCTGTAAAAATAAATAAATAATAATAAATATGTTTATACGCACGGAAAGAGTGAGGACAATAGTTTTGGTTAAGAGCGTTTACAACGTACGGCATTTCATACAAACTTTCAAGCCCTTGTTTTTCGAAATGAATGAACCGATTTTAATGAAACTTCATACGCATAAGCAGGATACAAAGGTCTAAAAATTACTTAAGAAAATTTTCGAAATGTCTTATTTAAAAAAAGATAACTGGAAATCTCTGTTTCTATGGAAAATTTAAAATCGGTCTAATTTGGCTGTAACACAATTTTTAAAAACGTTCTTATGTAACTTTTGACATGTGACATCTATCAACCCGTTCGGGCCCGCGTGGTAAATTATAGCCCACTCCCTCTAGAAGAGAGGAGGCCTGTTTCCCAGCAGTGGGAACATTAAAGGCTGAATAAGCTTCGTGGTCGCAAGCGCTACTACATCTAGGACCCCAGGCTAAGACCTGTGGTTCTGATGGGTGCCCAAATCAGGTTAACTGTTATGAGTTTTTCCACTACAAAAATTCTCCGTAACAGCCTTGACTTGCTCTCTATTACATGAAAATAATCAAACACATATATACTAATTGGTTAAATGTGGGTGCACCTTACCCTTTCGTATCTATAGGATACCATTTACTGTTCTGTACAGAAACTACAAGAATCTCACAACTACCGAAAATCTTGAACTTAATAGGGGGGAGCAACAGAAACAGGACTACCGTCTGCATATCCAAACTAGAGAGTAATAAGCTTACTGTCGCTTGACTGAAGCTGGTCGTCTTTAGCATAACTTAGTGCGATTTGAGATGCAGATCAGACTAGCTGGCCTAGAGACGTAACTAAGTTCAACGATGACAAAGGAATGAAACCGTGTACTGTGTTGCTATTCTGTAAAAATCTCACCGTGAAAACTTAGGTGAAGTGAGCGTGGAGTGAGCTGTCAATAGTGTCAATTCCTAGCAAAAACAAACTCACTGAACCTAAGTTTTCACGGTGAGATTTTTACAGAATCGACCGGCTGAAAGGCGCAGCGTGGGTAACACTCAGTTTCTGAATTGAGAATTTGAAGTTGATTACTTGTCAAGCTCTACTTATTTTTAATTGGCTAGCTGAACTCCGCAGACGCGATGGGTATCGATATCTGAACACGATAAAATAAAAAAGTTTAGCTCGCCAATTTAAAATAACTCCGTATACCTAAGGTTAAGGTTTATTGTTACTTACACCTATGGGTATAATTTTTTTAATCCAAAATAATATGATTGATTATCTGATTACTAATAATAATTCAAAATTTGTTACGATTGTTGCAATGACATTTTATGGTAAGCTCTCAACTACACATTCTCAATTCAGAAACCGAGTGTAATAAAACCGATGAAGCGCTGAATGTGTCGGGAATCCGCAGGATGCACATTCACAAGCACAGGATTTCTTATAGTGACGATGCTTGGGAGAGGCTTATGTTCAGTGGTGGATCATTCGGTTCCCTACAAAATGGTTGAGCTGGATGGTGCTCATCCACGCGTCATGTTCGTGAACGGGCGCCGTCGCTCGGTTGAGACTGGTCATCTCTTAACTGCCAAGGCTTATTTTTAATTTTATATTTTGAATTGTTTCTTCATTTGTGTCTTTTTTTGTTTACATTGTTCTCACATATAGAAGCAACATGAATAATGTACCCAGGATTTTGTAATATCTTGATTTAAAAGAGTGTCCATATGGAGTTTTTTGCCCGTTCTTCTCCATAGAGATCTACTTTTTGGAATGGGCAACTAGCTTCAACTTTCTGACTAACTGACAGACTATTTAATTTTGACAATTCAAAAGTGCCTGTACAAGGTTTAATTGAAATAAATGCTTTGAGTTTGAGTTTGGACGTACGATAGGTGTATACGGACATATAAATAGTGTTAAAAAATTAATATGACAACTTTAAGAGGTGCTTTAGACCATTGTAACGAACAACTTTCACTATGGGACCAACTCTGAAATCACAAAAAAAAAAATCTGCTTTTTAATACAAAAGTTCAATACCTACTTGACGAAAATGTATGAAACCTCTTAAAGTTTGTCAAATTAATATTTTAACACCTTATATTTGGTCACAATGAGAATCGAACTCTAGAACTGCCACAAATCCAATCATCAACACCAGCTGAGGTCAATTTAGTATCTACCTGCTGTTTTTGTGGAGAATCCATACTAATATTATAAATGCGAAAGTGTGTCTGTCTGTCTGTTACCTCTTCAGGCTTAAACCGCTGAACCGATTTAGATGAAACTTGGTATAGAGATAGTTTGAGTCCCGGGAAAGGACATAGGATAGTTTTATCCCAATATTCCTACGGGGTTGAAACTTATGCGGGTGAAATCGCGGGGCGCTGCTAGTTACAAATTGACTATATAGGTCACTACCGGGGGTACTTGTGAAAAAAATATTTCAAGCCAATTGTTAATTCTTTGTAAACACGGTCATTGATACCGGGAAACCAATAAATACTATTGTGAGAAAACTTCTCACAATAGTATTTATTGGTTTCCCTGGCTGGCAGTTTACACCATATTTTTTTGTAAACAAGGTAACGGGAATAAACAACAAAAGCCAATCGACTCTGAGAAGTCTTATAAAGCCTTTTTCGTTTTTGTAGGTCTATGCTAAGACTCTATGTCGGTCAACTGGACCCACTCGATATGGACCCACAGGAGCACTCGACTCAATCACATTTTGAATAGGTCTACTGGAGTCCAGTTGACCTATTCAAAATGTGACTGAGGGTGTGCAGTGGGTCCAGTCACTGGACCCACTGCCCAATTTCATCATTAGTACAGTCACGGAGTAAAGCCGTCTAAAGGTCAGTAGGAATTTCCAGAAGCCAAAAGTATCACTTTTCAAACGGTAAACAACAAACAAGTGTTTAAAATACAATGAAAAGCATTTTATTCGTATATTAACCGACCAAGTTAAATAGATAGATAGATAGATTCGTCGTGACCTCCTCAATTAATATTTGACGGATTTGAATGACCGCTTCAGTCTTATTATACAGTTATTTTACACTTCTGACAGCAACCTTATAGCAACGAGAATAAAGATCACATCTAGGTGCAAAATCAAAAGTAAAATAACAAACAAAAGACTGTAAACACTGACCTCTATAATACAAGTAGTATTATAGAGGTCAGTGACCCTGAACCGACAAACCTACGTCAGATCGGATGGGTACACGAATGAGACAAACTCCTCAGTTCGAATTAATGGCTTCAGTTGGTGATGGGTCGCATACCATCTATTTTTAGTGATCCGTACCTCAAAAGGAAAATACGGAAACCTTTCACTTCGTTGTCATGTCTGACTGTCAAGACCATTTAGGCTAAGGAACGTCCCTTTTTCCCCAGGTTAGTCGTACTCAGTGCTTCTTCTCCACACAGCCAATGTGCAACTCTCTGCCAAGATCTGTGTGCCCTTCCACATTTAACCCGTCTGCCCTCAAAGCAAGAGCGAACAGGCATCTTCTAGGCATGCTCGTTCCATCAGACCTCATCCATCGATTCCATCAGGCGTGATCGAAAAAGAACGGGCCCATTCAGAAATAAAAAAAATAAAAAAAAGGAACGCGAGGAGGTTTCAAGTTAAAATTAATAACTAATACGTAGGTCTACGGTCTTTTGGAACTCTATAAAATCAAACTGTTAAATCAACGCAATAACAAAATACGGCCATTTATGCATATATAGGATAGGGTACTTCCCGTTGACCTAGAATCATGAAATTTTTGGCACGAAGGAAGCTTAGGTCTCACAGCACTATTAAGGAAAAAGTCCGAAAATCGTTAATTTGTAGGTTAGAGAAAGGATAGAGAATTGGCCGTGACGTTTTTCAACTACCGTGTTAGTTTTGTTTTTGGAATAATTCATTCCAACTACAGAACCCTTCATTGGGCGTGGTTGTTGGCCGGTATTTATTTTATTGTTCAGCTGCTAAGTACAGAATTTTTCAACTTTATCGCTAAACCATAAGGTTCAAAGTTGATTGGGAAAATTTTACAGTTTCGGGTACCATGATGTGCTGGCGTCTGTACCTAAATAGACTATAGGATGGGTACTTCCATATTGGATGCCAATACACGTTTTTGGTCGCTGAACCAACAGAGAGAGTAAGGAAATCCAAACTATATTTAATTGGTCGTAATCTGCAGTTAACTTACTTGTTGTAAACTTAGTTTTATCTGCGTAAACTTAATTTCCAAACTGGCAGCCTAGATGACGAAGCGATGGTTGACTCGACCGTATGTATACTCACTGTATGTAAATAGTACTAATGTACTTATAGACTTTAATTTGTTAAGGGATCCATACTTTGCTTTAAATAGAAATAATAATTATTTGCATAAACATGGTACCTATATTAAATTGTTTTAAAAATACATTATGCATGTTTTGCATATATCACAGCATGCAAATATTATAGGTTACTTTACAGAATGTCTTCCATAAATAAATGATTTTATGTTGTAAAAATTATTAACCATGTAAGGCTCCTTCAAACAGACGCGACACGACACGCGACGCAAAGGCACCGCAAGTCGCGCAACGAGCGGCGCCTTTGTGTCGCGCGCGATTAGGCCGCTTTCACATTAGAGCGTTAGCAGCGCGACAGTAGCGCGGCAGAAGCAGAAACCTTCACGCACGCTTCTGTTTATAATATGAAATTCTAACTGGGCGACGGTCGCGCGTCAGTCGCGTTGCTAAAGTCACATTTAGGCGCGCACTTTTCTGCTGGCTTTCACATTTTATATCGCGCGTCGCGCCTGTTTGTAGGAGCCTTTATGTTGTTTTTTTCTTTACGTACTTATTTATACCGGAGACTTTTAGGTTTTAATCTAATAATAGCGTGACATTTTGCGTAGGTAAGTAAATCTCCCAAGAGAAAAACTTGATGGATGGCTGGTAACCTAATTCAATAAGCGTTCTGAGTTTAAGTATTATTAAAGGAAATTAACTGACTAAATTACGTAAAGGTTTTTTTATATTTAAAAAAACTAAAGGCATTGTTATTTAAATATAAAAAAAAAATATTGTCTTTGTGACAATAAATATTGATGAAATGTAGGTACCTATAGCACTACTCAACACAAAAAATATCTGAAGGGGTTCATATATATCATTACATATTGAGGTTGACTATAATACATATCTGTAGGCATTTTATTTTTATATCACGTCTACAATCGGAGAAAAGCAAAAGTTTCCTAAGCTTAGTGAGGCAAAAATGAAATACCTATTACTATTCGAAAAAGCTGATTGAACTTATATCTACCCATGTACCCTTAACCATATTGAAAATCAAGCACGGAACGCTTTTATTACCATGACATCACATTCGCTGACTTTCACGAAAGAATAAAACTGAGGATACTGCTACCATAAAATGGAATGCAATATGTTATTGAAATTGCGTTTCCTTCATCTGAACTTTTTCCCGGAAAATATATTGCGATGAACATGAGGAACGCTTTCATAAAGATGTAGCTGCAATTGAAAAACGTTTCCAAGGAAGATGGGAGCCTGCTTTGCTCGCAGATTACTGTTGGAGTCTTGTCAGAGATACTCCTGGGTCCTATTTCAAGAAAAAATCCAGCTATACCAAGAAAACTTCACGTTTTCAAAAAAGGTCATTGCGGTTCAAGTGAGTGCTTGATTTTGAAGAAAATAGTAATTTTTGACTTGAAGTCTTATATCTTGAAAATAACATTTAATGGATAAACTTTATCTACGGATTTTATTAGGTCAATAGCAAGGAATAAACTAAATTAAGTATATATATATATTTTTTTTTATTAAAATTTTTTATTTATTTATTTTTGGATTGTTTTGTTACTATTTGCTGTACTCTGGACGCTTTTAACGCGTACACGTCTTTTTTACATCGTTCTCATATATAATTATAAATTCAACATTATTTATTTGTTAAACTTTATGCACAAGTAAAAACTGTACAAAGGCGGACTTAATGCAACATTAATGATGTAAATAATATTTTTGTAAAAATACAAATAATAGGCTATTTGACAATGTAAAAAATAAGGTCATAATTATTGACACTCGTATAGATTATCGCTTTTAAAATCGATTTGCATTAATTTTACTACAAAACAATGTATTATTTATAAAAAAAATCCCGAAAAAACTTCATCTTTTTAAATCTGGCGCCACGTAATCGAAAACGGTCTGGATTGGCTGAACTTAAGATGACGTCATGATTTAGTAAATTTCTGTCTATCGTTGACAGAACAGATGACTTTTGTCTAGTATCTCGACCGTTTCAACGTTTGTTTACGTGAATCGTGACGTCACGACGCCTTATTGTTAAAGATAGCGTTTTGGCAGCTTATTTAAACAGTACATTTTTATTTACTATTTTTTAAAAGAAATACATTATGCAATTTGAAGTAATAGGTTTTTGTGGGCTCGTTATACACCATTAAATAATCTGAGATGTTTATCAGAAACCAGTCAAATAGCCTATTTAAAAGAGTGTCCATGGAGTTTCTTGCTCGTTCTTCTCCATAGGTACCTACACTTTGGAATGGGCAACTAGCTTCATATTTTCTGACTAACCGACTTATTGACAATTCAAAAGTGCCTGTAAATGGTTTAATTGAAATAAATGCTTTGAGTTTGATAAAATAAAGTTTAAAATTTGTTGAGTAGTGTAACTATATATCATAAATATTGATACCTGCTGACACAAAATATTTTTCAATCAAAATATACCCATTAGGCTAACAAACTACTAAAAAAACCTACCAGAGTTAGAAAATTGGGCTGAATACTCACACAAAATCCATGTATGACACATCAGGTAATCCGTCGGGCCACGACAGCAGGCATGCAGTTTTGAGGGTGCCTTTCGACCTGCCACAGACAAAATCACACGTTAATTAAAAGTTTGCACGGCTAAGCTCTTTAACAAAGGAGTTTTGAAATTTACCACAAAGTTCTTAAAATAATAAAACACAGTCCGCAATAAATGTCGATTCCCAATTCAGTTATAAAAATCTGAATAAATAAGTAAAATAATGTGATCAAAATCGGAACAGAAGAAAAACTCTTAGCTATCATATAAAGGCTAGTATTTAAACGATCGAAAATAAATTCGAATATCGAATATAGAACTGTATTATTTATTCGCCCGGTTAATAATTCCCGGTTAAAAGCATGAAATAAAAAAATAAATTAAAAATTTAAAAACCCCCGACACAAAATAATAAAAAAATGAAGGTATCCCTACAAAAAGCATGAAATAAAATTTTATTTAAATAGAAATTCATATGGAAGTCGGGGGACCTCTTAGAATAGAAGGTGTTCCACAGAACGGTACCCCGACTTCCATATGAATTTCTATTTAAATAAAATTTTTAATTTTTTAATTATGTTTTAATGTACCTTGATGTAAACAATACAGTTAACTGTCCATTATGATTCATAATGTTATCCTTTTATGATTCTGCCAAAGTGGCTTTTTAGGCCCCCAGGTGTGGGTAATTAATTCTTAACGATTGCGTGACCTGCGAGCATGAGATTACCAATTTAGGATTTGCTGACGTCATTGAGAATTGCGTTTTCAGGACAATATAAGTCAGCAGAAATGCGGGTTATTTTTGACGCTGAGTATTCTATTATTTTCTCTCTTTTCAGTGTAGGCTCAGAATATAAAGTTATTGCTTTATTACGAACTAGCTTCTGCCCGCGACTTCGTCCGCGTGAAATTTATTGTTCCCCCGAACCACCCCGTTGCATTGCATCACCTGCGCGTGCTATCACTTATTATCGTTCTTTCCGACTTTATTGCTTTTGGCTCGGCTCCTAAGGGCAACAGCGTGATGTAAAATTCCTATAGCCTACCTTCCTCAAGAATCGGGCTATCAAATGCGAAAATAATTGTTTAAATCCGACTAGTAGTTTCAGAGATAAGCGCGTTCAAACAAACAAACCATTCAGCTTTATCATTAGTGCTAGCTGCGCCCCGCGGTTTCACCCGCATAAGTGTCGATCCCTTGGGAATGTCGGGATAAAAAATATTTTGGAACTTGACTTCTGTATGACAAAACGCTTCTGAAAGTTTTGATATTATAGCATTTCCTCTCTTGCCTACTTTTCTCGCACACTTGATTTTATTTATTTATTTATTTATTTATATATACTTTATTGTACACCACAAAAATACATAACATGAAAAAAGATACATTAACATTACAAAATATACAATGGGCGGCCTTATCGCTTTCTGCGATCTCTTCCAGGCAACCTTGGAATGGACAGCGATTTTCCTGGACATAAAATGGGGCTGTCGTTGGTACAAATATTATGTATACAATACACTAAGATAGATACACACATATATACATATCCAAAATTATAGATACATAAATACATACATACTAAATTATATAAGCAACGAAAATAAAAGAAGACGGTAGATGATTGCAGTTAGGACAACAAGATTACAACGACAAGTAGTGCTCCTTCACGAGCCTTTTGAACACATGTAACGACTGCGCGCGTTTAATATCAACTGGCAATGCATTCCACAAACGAGCAGCCTGGACAGTAAAGGATTTATCAAAGAAAGTAGTGGAATGCATAGGCATTTTGAGCTTCAAGTTATCTGATGACCTTAAAAATTTCGTGTGGGAGTCACAAAGAAACTGGAAACGTTTCTTGAGATAGAGAGGGGTGGAAGGGGAAAAGAGCACATTGTATAAAAGGGAAAGAATATGAGCATTCCGACGAAGGCGAATTGGTAACCACTTGAGCTTTACGCGAAATTCGGAAACGTGGTCATATTTGCGCAGACCGAATATGAACCTTATACAAAAATTTTGAAGCCGCTCAAGTTTATCGAGTTGGTCTTGGGTAAGATCAATATAGCTGACATCAGCATAGTCAAGGATGGGTAGAAGAAGCGATTGTGCAAGCGCAATCTTAGTGGCAGTCGGTAGGAAATTACGCAATCTCTTCAAAGACGCAGCAGATGCAAATAGCTTGCGGCTAACTTCCTGAAGCTGGGCAGTCCAAGAGAAGGCCTTATCAATAAATATCCCCAAGTTTTTAACTTTGTCACTAAAGGGAACCACTGAGTTGTCAAAAGAAACTTGGGGAAGGGTCGTCCAGTCGATTCTGGAGACCGTTCTAGAACTGCCCACCACTACAACCTGCGTCTTTTTGGGGTTGACCATAAGTCCAAATCTCTTGCTCCAGTCGCATATACAGGCCAGATCACGATTAATCGTTAAAATAGCCTGGGACAGATTTCCAAGAGGAGCTTGCGAGTAAATTTGTAAATCATCTGCATAAAGATGGTAGGAAGAAATTAGTGCGTCGGAGATTGAGTTAATAAAAACTGCGAAAAGTAAAGGGGATAGAACGCCACCCTGAGGTACACCGGCAGAAGTATTACTCCAGGAAGACAAAGTCTCTCCGATGCAAATACGTTGCCGGCGACCGAACAGGTAACTACGAAACCAGTCAATTACCGATGGAGATATGTTAAGAGAACAAAGAATGCCAAGCAAAACATCAAAATCAACAGTATTAAAAGCATTGCTGAAATCTAGCAAGGCTAAAACCGTTAGATTACCGTTTTCCATGGCTGACCTTATATCATCCGTAATGCTCAGAAGCGCTGTGGTAGTGCTATGACCAGGACGGAAGCCAGACTGGAAGGGGTTTAGGAGATTATTTTTAGAGAGGAAAGTGCTTAATTGATTGTGGATTAACCGTTCAAGGACTTTGGATAGGAATGGTAAGACGGATATTGGACGGTATTCAGAAAAGGTTGTGGGATTAGACTTTTTAGGTAAAGGAATTATTTGAGCATCTTTCCACAAACATGGAAAGACACCACTAGATGCCGAAAAATTGAGGATATGACAAATGACGGGTAGTATAACATCCAGCACAGGGACCAACATATTACGGCTGATACAGTCACTTCCTACTGCATTGGAAGTAATCGACAGTATGCTCTTCTTAACATCACACGCGGTGAACTGACCAAAAACAAATGGAGAATAACTGGGAGTCGGAAGAGAAGAAAGATAATTCAGTGTATTCGATTTTATTGTCCTATCAAAATTGGACGAAGCAGTAAAGTGATTATTCATTGCATCAATGTCTAAATCTTTTGGGATTGTCTCTTGTCGGGTTTTACCGACCCCCAATGATCTAAGAAATTTCCAAACTTTGGATGCGTCCCCATTTTGGACAGAAGTATGAATGTGGTGGCGATTAGCATTCCTACACACCTTATTGCAGTGATTACGGATTGAGAGGTATCTTTCCCTGTTAGCGTCATTAGCCTTACGCTTAAATTTAGACTTCGCCGTAACTTTTTTGAGCATTAGCGTTTTAATTTCATTTGTGAGCCACGGCGCCGGCAAATGTCTAACCTTAACTGCTCGAACAGGTGCGTGTTGATCGTAGAGCTCGATAAGCTTCGCCGTAAGAATACTAACTTGCTCATCGACTGATGCAGAGGCAAAGAGAGTAGACCAATCTATATTGCTGGCATCCTTGCAAAGATTATCAACGTTCATGTCACTAAAATTGCGTTGCATGAGAATCTTAGCTTTAGCCTTAGGTGGGCGTATTTTGTATGACAGAAAAATCAGGTCATGATAGGAAAAGGCATCAGCTGAACATTGACCATGCCTAGCGACATGATCAAGGGAAGAGACAAAAATCAAGTCAAGAAGTGATGGAGTAGAGTTAGGAAAATGGTGAGTGGCACTCAGTGGAAGAATTGAAATATTATTAGAAGCCAAAATATTAGTCAAAGAAGAAGAGCGATGGTCTTTTTTCAAAAGACATGTATTAAAGTCACCCATGATTATGCTATGACTGTAAGAAGGGACCAGCATTTCTAGGAGATTTTCGAAGGAAGAAAAGAAACTAACGCGTAAAGAAGGACAATAATAGACGCCAAGAAGTAATTTTGAATGGTGTAATTCGACCTCAAGGAAGAGATGTTCACCAGCATTAGATGGCGGTGGCTGCGCTGACACATTGACAACAGAGTAAGGAATTTGCGTGCGGAGATATATGGCAACACCACCACCAGCACCGACCGAGCGATCGTTTCTTATAAGCTGGAAACCGGGAAGAGAGTAACTTGTTGACGGGAGACAAGGTTTAAGCCATGACTCGGAAATAAGTATGGCATGTATGTTCTTACAGTCAAAGCTTGCCAGCATATCGTGGAAATGGGCCGGAATGCTCTGAGCGTTAATATGTATAACGTTAAAATTCTTAGGAACATCAGAAAACTGCGCTGCGAGACTGTCAGCAAGAGAAGGAACACTCACAAAACTGTCGTCGTCGCTAGTTATAGAGAAAAAACTACTATTATCACTGCTTACATCGATAGACATAAATATTTACCTAATATAATAAAAATAATATAACTTATAAACTACAAAAACCTAACTAAAAAAGTAACCCGTTCAGGTAACTAGTCCTGCCGGTAGCGTTATTAAATGTAAAGAATTAAAACCTATTTACACAGTCCGGGTAACAAAAGAGAGAAAAAAAAAAATACAATGTAAAACATATCAGGGCAGGGGAAAACATAAGAAAATATTAATTAAAAATAAATTATTAAAAAAAAAAATAATAATAATAACAATAATAATAACTTCTACCAGTCACAGTCAGCCATTGCACCGTTACAAAAAACGGAACGCACCGAATGAAAGAATGAAAGTGACATGAGTATTGACTGACACTGACAGTGACAATATTGTGAGTCAAGCAAATTGTTATTTATATTTAGTAGCACATTAATTAAAAATTATCTGACGGTATAACAAAACATGATATTACCCGGACCTTGAACAAGACATCACAAAGAAATCACTTCTTCAATGCAGCAGCACGCTTCAACTTCGCGGTCTTCACAACAGCAACGACTGGGACTGAGGCTGGCACAGCCGGTAGCGATACTGGATCATTTTTTTTGATTTGTTGTTTGATTGATTTTCTTTCTTCCTCAAACTCAAACTCAAAGCATTTATTTCAAACTAGCTGCGCCCCGCGGTTTCACCCGCATAAATGTCGATCCCGTGGGAATATCGGGATAAAAAGCCTATATGTTAATCCAGGGTGTCAGCTACCTCCATACAAAATTTTATCGAAATTGGTCCAGCCGTTTGAGCGTGAAGAAATAACAAACATATAAACACACACACACTCACACACTCACAAACTTTCGCCTTTATAATATTAGTGTGATAGATTAATTTATTTTTATTACCACACTTACGCGAAATTGCGTTACCAGATTTTATAGCTAGTTACGATAACACCACTTAATTGGCTAATTAATAATATGAACATTAATTTGTGGAAAAATATAATCTTTGTAAAACATACCTATATTCCTTGGTGGTTGAGTATAATAAGCAGGGTATTGCTAGCAGCATCCCACTGAGCCATATGCAAGCGATCATGACGAGGGAACAAGTCTTCGACATCCTCGGCCGCATTGGTCGCACGATGGCTTGGTACCTAAACAAAAGAAAAAATCATTTTATTGGTACGCATATTTTTCATATTGATTCAATATCTAGCGAGACGTAGGTCGTGAGTTCTGCAGGTACTTTGTGCATTTAAGTTCATTACCAATGCTCTCAAAACGGTGAAGGAAAACATAGTGAGGAAACATATCCTAGAACCAAAAAATTCGAAGTCATGTGATATCCTTCGACCTGCACAGGGCCTGCAGTCTCGACATAGATAGCAATCGCTTTACGACCGAATTCGGTCGCAAAGTCCTATCGATCCGGATTTAGCGATATTTGGTAGTCTCGACTCTCAAAGTTATCGATTGTCATCGGTATCTTACCGAAGTTTGTCGCAAACTTTACGATTTTCGTAATGTTTACGAATATATTTTGCGAGCATTTTTGACAGATGTAGAGACTTGCGTTTGTCGTAAGGATCGTTAATGCTAGCGATTATTTTCGGTATTATTTAGCGATCGGTAGTTTGCGACAGTGTCGCTATCTATGTCGAGACTGCAGGCCCTGGGCTCTCATGGTGGATTATGGTCCAATCTCTCTCACAGCGAGTAGGGCTGTGTCCCAGCAGTAGGAACATTATAGGCTAATTATGACAACATGTCAACTGTGGGTACTTACCACGTTTATAATAATTACGCGCCGCACTATGTAAGTACCATTTTGTTGAAACACAAATGTGTCTTCTCAACATCCGTGCGTCACTAACGGGATGCAGCAGAATACCAGCGTCAGGTATTGTACCTGGCATATGCTGAGCTGGACTGCCATTTGGTGCAACCATGAGACACACACCGCCCAGTAGTGATCGACCGTTATAGATGTATATGAGCTAGGTGTCTATGGGCCAATTTATCTTTTTAATCTTCGTTATTTTTATTTTTTTTACCCTTTTTGATGTTTTTTAATCCCTGTATTGTGTCTTTTGTTGCACTGAATAAACGTTTTATGTTTCAATTATCTTTGTTTTACTACAGAACTGTGAGACGCCTTGGCGGCCGCTGCTTGTGAAGGTATTGTGAATACTTTCCATACAAAAAAGAGTGACAATAGATGTCACCGTTTACTCATTGAAACTGACGGCCCGTGACAATTTTAATATTGCCTGTCATAGCCGAAACTTGCGCTCAGTTTTATTTTGCGAGCACAAATATTATTGAGACGAGTCCTGGCATGGAGACCACGTATCGGCAAGTAAAGCGTAGGACGCTCCCCAGCTAGATGGACCCACGATCTTAAGAAAGTGGCTGGGATTGACTGGATGCGGAAGGCGGATGATAGGGTGTTGTGGCGCAGCCTCGGCCAGGCCTATGTCCAGCAGTAAACTGCAATAGGCTGAATTGATTGATTGATTGAAATATTATTAGTAAAGGCGTCACTAGTCACTGCTGTCGATACTGTGCTCTGAGGGATATACGAACGATCGCGATGTGAGCGCGGAGAACGAGCGACGCATTCTGAACACTTGAGTGCTGAGATCGCTTTTCAGGTCAGACAAAGTGATATTGGATTTTTCCATCACGTATTTTTTTGAAGTACCCGGTAAGTCAAACTTCGTTTTCCTGAACGAAATCCTAAAGCCGATTTGGTCTGAAAAAATCTCCACAATAAAACACAGCCGTGACATTTAATAGATGTATTTGCTTTGTTGGAAGCTGAATTGAACATGGAAAAACAAGCCACGCAATCGACGAAATATTTCGATAAATAATGTTCTGGAGAAAAAGTTTTAGAGCCTGGATTTTGTGTACATGAATAGGTACCTACTTTATATTGAAATACGTGCCTATAAATCGTATTGTCCTAGAAGCAATATTTATTATAGATTAGGTAACTAGTACAGTTCGCAATGCCTAAACAATCCATCGTCTTGCACTTTTACAGGTAATCTAGTGGCTCAGCTTTGGATAAGTCAAAGTTTAACAGTCACACACACACACACACACACAATAAACATCATTATATTTCCAGTTAATCATTTCAAATTTACAGCGGAGCGTGCACTTTTTAAGCCAGACTGCCAGGCCTTGGTATCCAACATTTACACAACAACGAGTATTGAAATCACCTTGGATACTGCGGCCGGCTGTAATCAAATTCCGTACAGTGAAGGACTATAACAAACGGAATTTTAAATCGGATTATACAGTGAAGTGAAATTGTTACCTTGTTTCGAACAGAAAAAAAATGCACAATATTATAATTTGGATCATTCGATTTCGTCGCACTCGATTTGTGCTAATTTTTTGTGTTTTTGTGTTTCTTTACGTAATGTTATTAACTTATAATACTATTATCGAACGCGAAAACAAAATGTTTGTAAAAACTGAAGTTGATGACATATCGTGTTATTATAAGAATGACGAAGACGTGTTACCATCAGCTGAAGACCAAAGCTTTTCTCCTAAAAATAAAAATATATTCTTCATTGACTCTACGTGCAAAGGAAGACTGACAATGATGCAAGCATGTGTTGCAGAGTCTGCAGCGATATCTAATCCGCAGTGGCACATATACGTTCTGCTCAGCTTTCCAATTACGGATTCACTAAGTAAGAAAAACCTTGCACAACTTCTCACGTATCCTAACGTTAATGTCGCAAGGATACACATAGCTCAATTTGCAAAAGGCACTGCTGTGGAATCAATAATAGTGAATGATATAAAGAAAAGCAAACACCCGATACAAGACACATCAAATATATTAAAAATTGTAACTCTACACAAGTGGGGTGGTATATTTGTAGACAGTAATATGATAGTTATGAAATCATTTGAAGATCTACCAAAGAATTTTGTTGCACAAGAACATAATAGAGTATCATCCGGAATTTTATCTTTTGCAAAAGATGATGTTGGTAAAAATATTACCAGTGAAATATTGAAGTACGTTTTGTTTCGTTAAATCAGACCAAATAGTAATGATTCTAGAGGTGAAAATATATTATTTTGTTGACAGACAACTTGCGATGACCTACGACGCTAAATCAAAGCGTTTAAACCACCTAGAGGCTATAATAATTTCGGTATTGAAAAGAATCTGTCCGAATATACTGACGTCCAAATCTGCAGAATGTAATGGTAAGAGTAGTTTTATAGTTTTGTTATCACGTTTTATTTCCTTTATCTTGAAACCTGTAACGCTTAAAACGTCGTAACTGATATTGTAGTATGTATAATTGCTAATGTTTTTTTAAAGAAAACCCTTGATTAAATTTTACTACTTGATCAATCATCATCATCATCCCGTTGGACGCGAGAAGCACAGAACCGGTCGAAGTGGAGGTGCTTGGGGGAGGCCTATGTCCAGCAGTGGACGTCTTTCGGCTGGAATGATGATGATGATGATGATGATCAATCATATGTGCCAACTAGGTTGTGCCCGCAGTTTCACTCACGCGCCTGTGTATTATATTGACATTATAAATTAATAGAAAAGTCATAGTATACCTATTCGTCAGGAAATTATCCACTACATCACTAGATTTTGTTAATTTAAACTAATACTTGTTAGTGCCTACACAGCTTTGGTTTAAGTATATGAATGAACAAAAATAGTTCGTCTCTCCAAAAATAAAATTTTGACTATGTACTTATTTCTGTTGTTAATATTTTAGCGCTAAAAATTTTCTCAGAAGATTTATTCAACCCATTAGGGATTCCTGGACCTGAGCCTTATCATGATGAACCTGGTGTAGAAATGAGAGAAAATAAGATTCCTTACACGTATCCCCTGAATGGCATGGATTACAGTAGTTACCGAAGTGGTGAACTATGGCCATCTGATTCATTAGCAAGAATATTCTGTCCAAGACTTTTTGAATTTAGAGTGACTTTAAAATGAATTAAAGTTGGGATTAATTTAGGCCCACTTACCCCACAAATCACTAAACGCATTTAACGCTAGATAAATATTTAAAACATAATTCTGTCGTAGTCAACTTCAAACGATTGACAGAAGTTGAACGATGTTTCAAAAGGCAAGTTGTCTAATTTTGCCACAACTAATATTTTATTAGTGTCTGACAATTTGTTATAAACGAAACTAATGAGATATTCAGTCTTTTTTTATAGTTTTAGTTAGGCTAAGAAATTATATTTTTTATTTTAATAGTTTGTTAGTTTATTTAGTATTAGAAGTTTATCTATTGTATTTAATTGGAAAAAAAACAAGTTTCATGTCGTGGAGCCCGTTTCTAAAAACAAACAAGGACCTTTAGCAAATAAGTTTGGTATCAAATAGGATTGCTTTTATGAAAGCGTTGGTATTGAAACAAACAAATGTCAATAAAAAAACTATTTTCCTCTGATAATGTTTTTATGATGAATCCAAGCCCTCTGTATTCTACAGGCAGGCTATCTGCAAAAGTAGATGATCAAAATCAGAAATTCAATACTAATGAACGGAGTTCGCGTCAGAACTGTGTGGCGTCGAAGTGATTCACAAGTATGTGATTGTAAATTATACCAAACATTTAATACTAGTACAGCTGCCATATATTCGTGATCAGTTTTGACTCCTATTGAATTTATGATTTTGATCATCTACTTTTGCTGTTGACTGTACAAGGGGTTGGTACAGTGGACGGTAGCACGTTGACTTTGAGCTGGCCTACACTGAAAGAAATAAGCAGTAAATAAAAATAAAAAAACATTAATCTGAACTGCTTTAAACAGTTCCATATGAGCCTTAAGTTCAAAACAGTATGTTTTACTGATCTGAAAACAGTTAAAGCTTGAGGCAAAATGTTACCGTCATGACAGTAAACTTTAACGTTTTAAGTAGCTAAAAGGTCACAAAATTAACTGTTTTATTCCATGGTGATATCGTTAAAACCATTGAAATATACTTACATTAAATTAATGGTGGTTTTCCTTCTTTTTTGGTGTTTTTTTTAGTAAATAGTATGTTCAATCATTAAAAGTTACTGTTTTATCTTTTCTTTTACTGTTTTACAAACATTTCTTCTTAATGTATAAAGTTATAATGAAATCGCTTTAAAGTGCTGTAGTTAGAAATTAATAATAATAATATAAGCAGTACTTCTTGACGCGACTCGCATTGTCAGGAGGTTCCTCTGTCTGAAGCCCTGACCGCCGGTAGTCTAGACCCTGGTCCCGATACCGGTGAGCTACAATTTTTTATATTTTTAAAGTTTTTATATTCTAATAATTAAAAATATAATTTATATAAAGGAAAAGGATAATAATATGAAATAAAGGGGATAATAATATAATATTAATTTAATTTTTTTTTTCAGTTAGTATTATTTAATAGGTACTAAAGAGTAGCATATGTAATAGGCCAGTCAACGCAGACACAAAAATCGCGTTAGGTCGCAAAAAAATGCACTGTAGGCATTGATGTTTTGGGATGTGGTATGGATGGAGACCAATAGCGTTAAACCAAGTGCGGCTTCGAAAGACCTGTCCTGACTGCGTGATGCTCATAAAACTTCTTTCAGTTTTTGACTTATAACTTCAAAAGGTGCATCTTAAGGAAAAAGTCACCCTATACATAAAATTACTGCCTATTTTCTAGTTTATCTTCACTAATATAGGTGAGGAAAACTGGACTAATAATATTCTAAGTTTATAATTGACAATCCGTGGTAATCACTGCTCATGCCTTATTGGTATGAGACACAGATCATATAGAATAGAATAGAATACTCACAAAAAAAAAAACATAAACACATTATATGATCTGTGGTATGAGGCCTTTGCGCTGCAGTAGGACCATATACACTAGTATTATTCTTCTTCTTAGCGTGTCGATAGCAATCTAAATATACTCGGCCCAGAATTCGGCCACTTGTTTGGCGCCTCCACCAGCGTCCATCAGCTCCTGCAACGTGCAGCTGACAGGACACGCAGGACACGACATTAAGTGTCCCATCGTTTGTGGAACAGCGCCACATTTACATTTCGTATTATTATTTACTGCCTAAAGTTCCACATAAGACATATTAGGACTAAAAAGGGATAGACGAATGTGAGTTTATTTTTGTATTCACAGTTTCGGTATAACAATTTGCGAAATGCTTTGATAAAAATGTCACTACCATGTGTCAGGTTTATGTCTTATATTAATATTTTACCCGGTGTCGTCTAACCAAGTAGTATAAGCAAACCTACTATCCCAAATAAAATCTTCAACAAAAAGTAAGAGGGAGCTATCAGCTAAGTCGTTCGAAGGTTTTTTTCCGATTCAGCTAAAGTGAGCATTATTCGTAGATTCACCCGCTAGCAACAAAGAAATTGTGGGCAAATAAGAAGCGAAATATTATATCAAGAAAGTACAAACATTTGTCGATAAGAAAGTAGACTATTGTAATATGACAAATAATACAATTTCTCACAGGCATTTAGGCGAAATCCCAACTGTTACGAGGCTGCAAAATAAATTCCCAGCTTATAACAAATGTAGCCATTTTTACGTCACATAATTCAGGATTGAAGTTAAACCACTTTTAGATAGCCGTTTGACCTTAATATACCGATGAAATATTACTAAGACTAGACCCTACGATAAGTGGATGAATACAGTACAACATAAAAGACTAGAAATTAAATATTTTGGAACTACAACGTTTAATTTTCTAGCAACACCTTAAAATGAGTCTTGACCTGTCAATTCTTCTCGATCGGTTTCGTTTTGCGTTAGAATGTTAGTTCTGAGTGTGGACAAGAAAACTGTGATATATCATGAATAAGGTAATTCGTGGTGGTGCCCGTGAAATAATTTATGAAGTTTGCAATCAATGTATAACAGAATTCCAAGCTGGAAAGCTGCTATCCAACTTTGAAGATGTTTACAAACGTACAGCAGATTTTACTGGTAAGTAACTATTGAAAGTTACAACAAACATTCATTACAAACGATTAATACATTCAGGGGGCAAAATTTTCGACCTAAATATTATTTACAGATTATTTCTTTACAATTTTTGAGGTTACACTTAGATAAACAAATACTATTGTAGTTATAGTGCGACTAAACAATGTTGAAAGTAAGGCAAAAAAAAACTACTACAGACTATTATGTGGCCAGTACAAAATAC
Organism: Oligia strigilis; assembly: GCA_951800025.1. NCBI lineage: Eukaryota > Metazoa > Arthropoda > Insecta > Lepidoptera > Noctuidae > Oligia > Oligia strigilis. The sequence goes on along the minus strand of OX637544.1, from coordinate 17,585,457 downwards.
GGATAACCTGGGTCGAATATAATGTCCTCAGGTGTCTGTGGATAGAAAAGTATTCAACTACCTCATCGTCATCATCATTTCAGCCGAAAGACGTGTAAATAATTATCTATTGACACGTGAAACTATCCACGAATAACTAAGTGTGCGCAACTAATTTCGTAATGTAAAGAATGATGGGTATTTTTGTATGGAGCCTGGCCTGGTGACCAATAATAATAATATAATAATAATATAATATAATAATATTCCACAACTATCACACAACAATAGAGTTCAAATGAGATCCACGAATGACAGCTGGGACCAACGGCTTAATGTGCTTTCCGAAGCACGGCGGGGTATTGGTATGTAAAAATGGTCACCCATCCAGGGACCAACCGCGGCGAGTGCAACTTAACCTGATCGACTAACCCGTGCGGCTGTTATTACTTAGCCATAAGCCCCCTCAATGTTATGAGTCAATAACTAATATTATTGAGAACTGCAGTGAACCTTAGCGACATAAACTAATACGTTTACATGGTACTTGCAGGTCTGATATCTCTTTAACCCGGTATTTCACAGCCTTCTGCTCGTAATGAAAATTGATGCTTATGATATAAACTTTCATATTTTGATGTATACATGTGGTTTTTATTGGGCATACCGGGCAAAACACCCATCATTCTTTAAATGATAAATGATTTTATTTTTGTAAGTAGGTTTGTACAAACACTTTTACACGTCAATCATGTTTTTTTAAAACTAGATGAAGTCGGCGTTTTCTATCTGAGTACTCTGAGAAGAAAGGCCGAAACAAACTCAGAGGTCACAGTCTGTTTTAAAGTCCAGACATAATTTTGGTCAGGTTATATGAAGACCATTATATCGATGTCTGAGGTGGTCTTTTGAGGAAAGAACCACACAGATTGAGAGGACCTGTCCAGTCAGTGCACGCATTTGTCAGAAATTGGCTTTGGCTAGATATATAATAATTCCATGCTGAAGTGTAATAATACTTTTATATCTAGTACCATTCCTTTCAATGTAGGTAATTATGCACAGTTAAATATTGTTTCTCAAATTATAAATTTCTTTTCCAATATTGCTAAAACTAGGTAGTAAAAAATTGGTATCTATCAGTCTTATGAATTACACTTTGACATTTTGATTGGACATTCCTTTGCTATCTGTTATGAATTTCTCACTGATCGATGTGATCAAACTCATGACTCAGAATTCAACTAATTCTTTTGATAGAATGTGATTCATGTCTTTAATATCATAATTCATTTTGAAAATGGCATGTATTTAATCAAACCTCCAATCTTTTCAATTTTGCGCACACAAAAAAATTATTGAACACTGTATTTTTTTTATTTTATTTCATTTAAAAACATTGCCCCACACTACCCTTTGGAATGGGCGACTAGAATCAATTCTATTTTATCGTAATTTTTGACGTTCAAAAGTGCCTTTTATGTGCCTATTTGAAATAAATGCTTTGACTTTGACTTTGAACGCACCCACAATACAGGAGAAATTTCTAGTGTGGGGCAACGTTTTTCTAAAAAAAAAAGTCCCACACTACACTTGCCGCGTGCTAGTATCTCATTGGTTATTTGAATATCTATGGCAATATACTCGGATAAAGAAAATAAAGTACTCCTCCAAAAGTTATCAGCATATGGCATCGCCGGTACCTTGCTACTGTGGCTAAAATCTTACCTCGAAGAACGTACTTTCTTTGTTGTGGTGAATGGTTTTAAATCTGGTGCTCGAAGTATTACGTCTGGTGTGCCGCAGGGTTCCCATGTCGGCCCGGTGCTTTTTAATGTTTTTAATAACGATTTGCCTACTTGTTTTCGATTCTCTGTAAGTTTCATGTACGCAGACGACTTGAAGCTTGGAAGAGTGATAGACTCGGTCAATGATACCGTGTCTCTGCAAAGCGATCTTAACAGTTTGACTGAGTGGTGTGAGCGTAACGGCATGCACTTAAATGGAAAAAAATGCTTTCACATCAAATTCTCAAGAAGAATTCACACGATTGAAAGTGTATACCGTATTGGCAATGAAACGATTGAAACAGTAGACCAAATAAAGGACCTAGGCGTAGTATTTGATCGTAAGCTCACCTTCCTCCCTCACATTGAGAGTACCATCAAAAAGGCCTCTAAAATGTTGGGTTTCGTCATTCGGAATGGAAAAATCTTTCGCAATAGCAGGCCCAAAATAGTGCTGTTTAACAGCTTGGTTAGGAGCACTTTGGACTATTGCAGCGTGGTATGGAGGCCACATTATGCGACACATTCGCTTAGACTGGAAAGGATTCAGAAACGGTTTATGTGGCACTTGGTATATACTTCTAGCGGAGTAAAAAAAAAGGCATCTTACATGGATAAACTGTCGAAATTTGGCATGACTTCCTTGTCTAGCCGAAGGGAATTGTCGGATTGTATTTTCATGTACAAAATTTTGAACAATATGATAGACTGTCCTAAGTTCCTGAGTAGGATTAATTTCAGAGTCCCAGCTAGATATCCCCGCACCCGTATCACCCCTTTCTATCCCCCGCGCCGAAGAACCGTATACGGAGCAAATTCCCCGCTGCCAAGAATGTGCAGGCTCATGAACGAGTACAGTGATCTAGTGGATGTGCATATGGACTCACTTGGTCGGTTCCGATCTAAACTTCTCGATCATTTGTCTCGCAGTCGCAGGTAATATTAATGTCAGTGCGTTTTTATTTTTTTTATTTCTTACTGTTTTTTTTTTAATTTTTTTTTTTGAGATTGTTCACTTATTAGGTTATAATATGAAAATGCTGTATTTACCTATAATTGTTTGTTACATTTAGTTCTTTATGGTCTGTTGTTTCTAAGTAATTTATATAGTGTATACGAACGTTGGTGAATCTAAATAAATAAATAGATAGTCAAGAGCCCGAAAATCTGGGAACTGAAGTAATTTGAGATCAAAAAAAAAACCGACTTCCAAAAAAAACAATACAAACTGAAAAAAAAAACACTACAAACTGAAAAATAACTTTAATTTCGGAAGTCGGTGTCTTAGGGATCAGTATTTTAGTTTTTGCCACCGACTTCCGAAATTAAAGTTATTTTTCAGTTTGTAGTGTTTTTTTTGAAAGTCGGTTTTTTTTTGTTAAAAAGTTTTTATTTCTCGCTTTTTAGTGGGTCTATTTATAATTTATCTAAATTACAATAGCCTAATGTCAACTTGCCCATCGCTTTTTTATAAAATATTCCTTTTCTCGATGCAGGGACGTTAATTTTTGAGGAGTTCTCCTTTTATTAGTTTTTAGATTAGATGCTGATAAACCTGGCTGCAGCATCAGGCCAGACTTATGTCAACATTGCATTGAACTTAAAATTAGTCCTGTTTAAAATGAGCCCAAACACGACTACGGTGCTGTAATTTAAAGGTTTGTACTTTTTCTGATGCTCCTGGCTTCAGCATCAGGTCTTCGGTGTTCCTCAGTAACAGTACGTTTATCCACACATCGAGCCCTTTTCAATGAGCCTAAACACGATATATCTGCTGTTAGTTGTCGAGGAGTTAGGTACTCTGCAGACTATCCTGACTGCAGCATCAGGTCATGACTTGATGATCATGAGACCAAATGTGGCAAACATCAAAACAATTTACTAAAACAGTCCTTGCCTGTTCGAGTAACTTCTTACTGTTAAGGAGTTGTACCTTCCATCATCAGCCCAGCTACCTGAGATGGTGACAACCATACACAAATACACAAGATACTTCATAAAATATGCGAAAAACAATAAGTGAGCCTATAAAATTTGAGGGTTGCCCTCGATTTCTCTAAGATCCCATCATCAGATCCTAACTTGGTGACAATGGGACCACCTCAGAACTATCTACTTTCGAACAAAAAAAGAATTTTGAAAATCCGTCGACAATTGGCGGAGTATTCGATGAACAAACATACAAAAAAAAAAAAAAAAAAAAAAAACATACAAACACCCGAACATAGTACCTCCTCCTTTTTGTGAAGTCGGTAAAAATGGCATACTTTTAGTCGTATTTCGCTGGACTAGAACCAAACACTGGAACCCCAACACATTGGGATTAAAGACAGAGACTTAGCTGTGATACCGTAGCGTTTCACTTTAAGTGAATATTTACTCGAGAACATTTCGTTCATACAATAGCCTTAAAGAAGTGCTACGAAATCTGCCAATATAAAATATTTCCTCATCTTTTTCCGAATTTTATCATCATAAATTTTATACAGTGCTGCCACTTAGCCCTTTTTCTCTATTTTTTTTTCCATTTAGCACTTTAGCCCTTTAGCTATAAAAGTCTTTTATAGGGGAAATTCTCGAACAAAGTCTATGAACGAAACTTCTAGGATTCTGATCGTAATTTTGGTTGAGCACTTTGCTGTAGTAGAATTACTTTCCATAAATATACTTCCTGGATATTGAGACGGTAAATTGACGTAGTGTGGCAATATGCCTAAACAATAATTTCCTCGTCTGAGCGTATGCGCAGAACTTGTCGAAGTAGAGTTGCTTGACGGAGGCCTATGTCCAGCAGTGGACGTCTTTCGGCTGAAATGATGAGCGTATGCGCATGCTATGAAACATATGGTTATTCTCTATATAATCGAAGTATTTTTGGATTTCGAACTTTATCCCGATAATATTAAAGTTCTAATTAGAAAAACTGACGTTTAACCCAAGTCTAAGTTGTCACTATTGTATTAATAACTCGTTTTGTGTAGACGAACAAAACCCTCAAAGGTTCTTACCTCAATGTAGGTACATTGTCAGCCTACAACGTTCCCACTTCTGGGACACAGGCCTCCTCTCTGTGAGAGGGAGTAGGCCGTAATCCACCACGCGGGCCCAGTGCGGGCTTATAGATGTCACATATCGTTGAGCTCGTCAAGTTCTGAGTTGTGCTGCACGATTTTTGACAAATGCGTGCACTGATTGGACAGGTTCACTCAATCTGTGTGGTTCTTTCCTCAAAAGACCATTTCAGACAACAATCTACATGGTCTTCACACGATCTGACCAAGATTTTGTCTGGACTTTAAAAGAGACTGTGACTTCTGAGTTTGTTTCGGCCTTTCTTCTCAGAATAGCTAGATTAGAAACGCCGACCTCATCTAGTTTTAAAAAATATGATTGACGTGTCATAGTGTTTGTACAAACCTACTTACAGAAAATAAATCATTTATCTTTTAACATTCATTTATCATTTAACTTCGAATTTTTGGTTCTAGAATATGCCGGTTTCCTCACGATGTTTTCCTTCACCGTTTTGAAAACAGTGTTGATGAAATTATTTACACAAAGTAATGAGCCTGCCTGGGTTCGAACCTACGACTCGTAAGTCACGACTGGGCCACCACTGCTCTACATATTCTACTGCAAAAAGAACAAAATGTATATTTTAACTGCAAGTAATAATATTATTTACCTGTCAAACGATATGCCGGTGAGTGTGAACACGCTGGCTGCGACGGTTACGTTCGCTATGAAGTTGCTCAGCTGACAATAGCGGACGCCAAACACCCAGTCGCTGCAACAAAAAATAAATTCGCTTAGCGATGTGGAAAAGTAGAAAATTGATCAACATCAACTTGAAGAAAATATGACAAAGTGCTTTTCAAAGATTAGGCATCCATGTCTCATGACTCGGAAACAGCGTGAAATAATAGTGGTACCTACTCCAATGAGTAGATTCTTCCAGAGATGACCTCTTAAAAACACAAACAACATACAGTCGAATTGAGAACCTCCTCCTTTTTGAATTCGGCTAATAAACAAACAATTTAGCATAAAGCATAATCAGTTTATAATGTTCCCACTGCTGGGACACAGGCCTCTTTTCGTTGAGAGTAAGTGGGCCATAAGCTACCACGCGGGCCCAGTGTGGGTAGGCAGATGTCTTCGAATTTTTGCTTCTATGACATGAAGGTTTCCTCTCGATGTTTTCCTGCACCGTTTTGAGAACAGTGGTAATGAATAAAATTTACACAAAGTAAAGTGCCTGACTGGGTTTGAACTTACGACCTACAACTTGAAAATGGCGGCCGTTACAAGCCACCACTGCTCTCAAACAACAAACAATAATATTGGTTTAGATAGATGCTTTAATCAAAACATCACGTAGGGGTGCCCCTGTGGAGGATTCTCCAATTAAAAGTTTTAATGAAATAAGTTAAATGAAATATCTATAACTTTTTGGTAACAACCCCATAATGGGGAAGTGTTGTAATAAATATGCGCTTTCTATAATTTGTACTCGACCTTATTAATATGGTCTATGATTAAAAAAACACTCTCTACTCTGTGGTCATTACTAGCAGAACATATTGCATTTTATCTAAAATAAAGATAATTATGCTTACTTGTTTAATAACCATGATATTTTCATTTAATAATTATGTCAAGATATAAAGGACGAGATAGCCGATCAAAAAAAGAATCTAGACGATACATATTCATTCTTCGATACGTAAAGGACTGTAATCATTTTGTGTAACTGCCAATCATTTTATATGAAACATGCTGTCTCTCATGTTTCAAGAGAAAAATTATTGATGAGTTACTGTGAGCCCAAATCGATCAGGGAATGTTTGAATATCTGAGGGCCGAGACAAGTGGCTAGGTTCAACCTTCTGACTAACACCTAAACCTACACTCATAGATATCCGACGTGCCTACAGTGAATGAAATAAGCAGTAAATAAAAATGAAAAAACATTAATCTGAACTGTTTAAACAGTTCCATAAAAGCCTAACGCTCAAAACAGTATTTTTTACTGATCTGAAAACAGTTAAAGCTTGAGGCAAAATGTTACCGTCATGACAGTAAACTTTAACGTTTTAAGTAGCTAAAAGGTCACAAAATAATAATTTCTTATCATTAATGTCTTTTTTTTCCATACTTCTCTATTACTCGTCATTTTGGTAGTCAGCCCCTGTCTAGCCAAATCATCATTCAGACAGCCCATCCATCGTTTCTTTGATCTTTCCCTACTCTTATAGCCTTTATAACATTCACACTCAAAATTATTTTATTGAAATAAATGCTTCGAATTTGAGTACCTACCTCAAAAGGGGAAAATGGAACCCCTAAAGGATCACGTTGTCGTCCGTCTGTCTGTCAAGACCCTTTATCTGGAGAACGCGTGGTAATATCGAGTTGAAATTGAAACCATATACTCAAGTCTACAGTCCCTTGAAGCTGTGAATAAATCAAGTTTCTAAGTTGACGTAAAAAAAAAGATACGGCCGTTTATGCCGAAATAAACGTAGGTATATTTCGACACTCTCAAGGTAATCAAAATTTATAGGGTGCTTTCCGTCTTTCCTAGAATCATGAAATTAGGCAAGAAGCAAGGTCATGTAGCACAAGTGAAGGAAAGAAATCCAAAAACCGTAAATTTGTAGTTACATTAAATAAAATAAAAAATCCCCGTGATAAACTATTTACATACAACCCTCGGTGCGCGAGTCCGACTTTTCCGAGTTTTTTATTTCTACAACGCGCTATTAACAGGATGAGTTATTCCGTTCTGATCCCCTGAACCCCCTCCAACCTCCTCGATCCCCTGCTTGTTCGTCTTCTGTTTTAACCTCTCTCTTATCCACTATAAACTTTCTCATTCCGGTTTGATCCGCTTTTTCTTTTATTGGCACGAGCTTATCAGTAGCTTTTGTCTATCCAATACATTATTGATTTTTCCATCATCGTTATCTCTGATAGAATGTCACTTTGTCTACACCCTCTGAAGTTCCTTTGTCTTGTCAAAAGCTACGTACAGCAGTAGACGTCTTTCAGCTAAAATGTTAAAAATACATTATGTTGTTAGTTCATATTCTAAACGATGTTTCGATCAGGCAAAGCTGACAGCAGTAATGAAAACTTCCGCTCCAAACACGATTAATTAATCCAACAGTATTCTCAGTGTATTCGCCGAACAGTGGGATTCCCCGATGTTGCGGAGATGGATGCAGCTCCACGCTGAATTTTAATTGTATTAGTAACCTACTAGCACTAGAAGTGTTACTAACCCTATGGACTCCTGTCTGAAATAAAAGTTTTCTATTCTATTCTATTCGTGCTACCACCCTAAATGTCGGGTTATGTACGTATTAAATAAACAGCAATGAAAATAGTAATAATAAAAAAACAATAACTCTATCATCAATAAAAACTACCAGGATTCCATAAACCAACAGTAGTCGCAAACGAATGATGAAAAAACAAACAACACCTCATCATCTGCCTAGCCTTTTACCAACTACATAATAATATGTTGGGGTCGGCTTCCAGTCTAACCGGTTGAAGCTGGGTACCAGTATTTTACATGGAGCGACTGCCTTACTGACCTCCACAACCCAGTTACTGGATAATACGATAACCCTTGGTAAGACAGGTTGTCAGATTTTCGGGCGACTACCCGTAACAACTGTCAAAGATCCACGAATGACAGCCGGGACCAACGGTTTAACGTGCTTTCCGAGGCACAGAGCCAGGGGTCTCGGTATGTAAAGATGGTCACCCAACCTCAGACCAGCCGTGGCAAGCGCAGCTTAACCTGATCGATCGACCTGTGCGGCTGTTATTATTTAGCCACGGGCCTCTCAAATAATTAACACTTGGTGACAATTGTATAAGAGTTAAACAATTAACACCTATACCGTATTTATTTGCATCTACGAACGCATGCGCGAATTCAATGTTCAACCAACTGTTAAATCGAACCGATATAACACGGATATTGCATTATGCTAATATGAAAATCCAAGATGGCGGCTGTAAAACATCGATAATACAGCAATTCAATTTTCGTTAAGAAATTTAAAAAAACAAGCACGATAGTTTTGACAGACACTACAATGTTTTACGCATCACGTAAAGTTCGTAGGAAAAACGTTTTTAAATTCCGGTCAGCGACCCTAATATGTAGAACAAAAAGGTGAACTACAATGACAAACTATAATCTTCAATAAACAGTAAATTATGATTACGCCATTAGACGAAGCTATGAAAGACTTCGTGACACACGAAATGCACGAATTTGATTCATAGGTATTATTATTGTACATCAATCATGTTGAATCTATGTTTAAACTATAATAAACAAAGACAAATTACGTTATGATGCCTGTTAAGTTTCTAATATAACTCTAAGCTTTTGCATTATAAAGGGTGGCAAGGACATAGTCGTGCACCCGTTGATATTAGTGGAATCGGATGACTACCATGTGTCACCATGCACCATATATCATCATCTCACAGTGGCGTGCGTTGGTTTTCAGAATAGGTAGGCAGGCACTAGGCCGGGTCTAATTTAGTCAGACGCGGTCACTAGTCAGGAACATAAAATAAACGTAAGTATCTATTATAAAAAAAAAAGTTTTACAGCCGCCATCTTGGATTTTCATTTTGACTTTATTATTGGCTCCAGCACCCTCGAAAACCATGAAACCGACACCCATGATGAAAAATTAAAAAGAAATACAGCCGCCATGTTGGATTTTCATGTTGACCACACTATCGGCTTTAGCGCCCTTGAAAACCATAAAAACGACACCCATGATTAAAACAAAAAAATATATAGCCGCCATCTTGGAATTTCATTTTGACTTTATTATTGGCTTCAGCACCCTCGAAAACCATGAAAACGACACCCATGATGAAATATTTAAAAAATGACAGCCGCCATCTTGGATTTTCATTTTGACCTCACTATCGGCCGGCGCCGTGGCTCACAGATGACATTAAAGCAATAATGCACAAAAAGGTGACGGCAAAGTCTAAGTTTAAGCGTAGGCCTAATGACACTAACAGAGAACGATATGTCTCAATCCGTACTCATTGCAATAAGGTGTGTAGGAATGCTAATCGCCATCACATTCATACATCTGTCCAAAATGGGGACGCATCCAAAGTGTGGAAATTTCTTAGATCATTGGGGGTCGGTAAAACCCGACAAGAGACAATCCCAAAAGATTTAGACATTGATGCAATGAATCATCATTTTACTGCTTCGTCCGATTTTGATAGGACAATAAAATTTAATACACTGCGTTATCTTTCATCTCTTCCGACTCCCAGTTATTCTCCATTTGTTTTTGGTCAATTCTCCGCATGTGATGTTAAGAAGAGCATACTATCGATTACCTCCAATGCAGTAGGAAGTGACTGTATCAGCCGTAAAATGTTAGTCCCTGTGCTGGATGTAATCCTTCCCGTCATTTGTCATATCCTCAACTTTTCTGCATCGAGTGGTGTCTTTCCATGTTCATGGAAAGATGCTCAAATAATTCCTTTACCTAAAAAAGCTAATCCGTCATCCTTTTCTGAATATCGTCCAATATCCGTCTTACCCTTTCTATCCAAAGTCCTTGAACGGTTAATCCACGATCAAATAAACACTTTCCTCTCCAAAAATAATCTCCTTAACCCTTTCCAGTCTGGCTTCCGTCCTGGTCATAGTACCACCACAGCGCTTCTGAATATTACGGATGATATAAGGTCAGCCATGGAAAGCGGTAATCTAACGGTCTTAGCTTTGCTAGATTTCAGTAATGCTTTTAATACTGTTGATTTCGATGTTTTGCTTGGCATTCTATGCTCTCTTAATATATCTCCATCGGTAATTGACTGGTTTCGTAGTTACCTGTTCGGTCGCCGGCAACGTATTTGCATCGGAGAGACTTTGTCTTCCTGGAGTAATACTTCTGCCGGTGTACCACAGGGTGGCGTTCTTTCCCCTTTACTTTTCGCAGTTTTTATTAACTCAATCTCCGACGAACTAATTTCTTCCTACCACATGTATGCAGATGATTTACAAATCTACGCGCGAGCTCCTCTTGGTAATCTGTCCGAGGCCATCTTAGTGATTAATCGCGATCTGGCCCGTATATGCGACTGGAGCAAGAGGTATGGACTTATGGTCAACCCCATAAAAACGCAGGTTGTGGTGGTTGGCAGTTCTAGGACGGTCTCAAGGATTGACTGGACGACTCTTCCCCAAGTTTCTTTTGATAACTCTATTATTCCCTTCAGCGAAAAAGTTAAAAACTTGGGGATATTCATTGACAAGAACTTCTCTTGGACTGCCCAACTACAGGAAGTTAGCCGCAAGCTATTTGCATCCGCTGCATCTTTGAAGAGACTGCGTAATTTTCTACCAACTGCCACCAAGATTGCGCTTGCACAATCACTTCTTCTACCCATTCTTGATTATGCTGATGCCAGCTATCTTGACCTTACCCAAGACCAACTCGATAAACTTGAGCGGCTTCAAAATGTCTGTATAAGGTTCATATTCGGTTTGCGCAAGTATGACCATGTTTCCGAATTTCGTGTGAAGCTCAAGTGGTTACCAATTCGCCTTCGCCGGAATGCTCATATTCTGTCCCTATTGTATAATGTGCTCTTTTCCCCTTCCACCCCTCTCTATCTTAAAAAACGTTTTCAGTATCTTTGCGACTCCCACACGAAGTTTTTGAGATCATCGGATAATTTAAAGCTTAAAATGCCAATGCATTCTACAACGTTTTTCGACAAATCCTTTTCTGTTCAGGCCGCTCGTTTATGGAATGCATTGCCAGTTCAAATAAAACGCGCGCAATCGTTAGCTGTATTTAAGAGACTCGTGAAGGAACATTACTTGTTGTTGTGATCTTGTTTTCGTAGCTGCAATAATCTAAAGTCGTCATTTATTTTCGTAGCTTATATGTATAGGTTTTTAGTATGTATTTATTTATGTATCTATTATACAGCATTATACATGTATATATCTATGTATCTATTATAGTATATTATTTTGGCACCACTGACAACCCCATTTTTTATATCCACGCAATCACTGTCCATTCCAAGGTTGCCTGGAAGAGATCGCAGAAAGCGATAAGGCCGCCCATTGTATGTTTTGTATTAACCGTATTTTTTTTTTGTTATGTATTTTCTGGTGTACAATAAAGTATATATAAATAAATATCGGCGACCTCAATATCCATCCCAGCAGGAACTGCCTATCTGACCTCCACAACCATAAAATGTATCTATCGCATAATTAAATATGTCATGGATTCATTTTTAATTCTTTTACCTAATTTGGTATAGTAATTTTATTTTAGGTACATCGTCTCGTACACCTCGTTCTTCTTTCCATAAACTTTATCAAACGCTTCTACCTATAGCTTTTACAAATTAAATCTAACAAAGGAAGTAGTACTTAAAAAGGAAAGGTATTTGTAATTTCATTTAGTGAAATTTTATTGAGCTATGCAGTAAGGAAGGGTCTTAACTTAATTTTGACAATTTTCAGCCCGCTAAATCTTATGAATGAAAATACGTCGTTGCCAATTCGGATCTAGTGTAGCGTATCGGGTGATTTACGTTAATTTTAAACATAAATTTCTTTAAATTGAATTCCTATTATTATCATTACATAAAGTATGAACGCACAAAGTTTTGAGGACTATGCAACGTAAAATATTTCTGATATCTGTTTTACGATCTTTTTATGATGATATTTTATTTTTTTATTTTATTTTTGAATTAGTCTTTTCTTTGTACATTTGACAATACATTTTTTTTTCTGGCTTGTAATATTCTGTACCAAAACGCCTAACTGAGCGACAAAAATTAAGTGAGCGTTTTACGGTGTCCTACGTTTGGGCAACGCCTTAAAAGCTTTTCGGTAGTTTAACAGTCCTACATTTGCGACTTTTCCATCATCGTTATCACTGATAGAATGTCACTTTGTATAGGCCCTCAGGTGTACAGATTGCAACAGCTAAAGTATAGACGCCAGCACATCAAGCTACTACAATCTGTCAAATTTCTTTAATAGGTTTTCAAACTTTATCGTTAAACCATAAGGTTCAAAGTTGATTGGGAAAATTTGACAGTTTCGGGTAGCTTGATGTGCTGGCGTCTCTACAATCTCCGGATAACAATATACTGCCAATAATTTCCCTGGAGGATACAGTTGTTGATTATTGTTCCGAATGATTCATCATTTTGCGTTTAGAAACTAGTTGCGTTTTTAATAAGTCTATTGTCTATTGTTTGTTAGCAAGGAGTTATCTTGCTTTCAAATATGTTTAAATTACAACTTTAAGCTTAAAAAATTATGTAGTTACTAAGCGATAAAAATAATATATAGTTTCAACTATACACACGTATTTTTATTTTGGTGTAGCTGCAGTAGTTTACTAGATAATAAAAATTGGTACGGGGCGTTTGTGCGGAGAAATTCCGATCGCGCGGCTGGAGTTTCAATGCTCCTGCAGCGGCACCGCGTGAACGTTTGAGTAGGTTACATTAATTTATATAGTGTACAAATTGGAGTTTAGAACTCCTTAGTACCTATGATGTTTTTTATACAATGGCCTCCATGTTTAGCCAAGGAGCGTGTAAATATCGTTCCGTAGTTAATGCCTACCTCCATGGGAAGAAGGACTGAGTTTATGTTTGTATATTTTACCATCGATAATGGCGTACAAAGTTAAAGTTGTGGTAGAAAAGACAAGAGTTGAAATTGGAGAAGAAATCAGAAGACCAATTCCTGTCATTAAAAACGTTCAAAATCTAGTCGCAATCTTATCTCAGCGACAATCAATGTCGAAAATGTTGGGAAATTAGAGGTATTTTAGACAGATTGAGACTGAGATCAGACTGTGAACGTTCTTAAAATTACGAGAATTGCCCCTCAGATATCGCCATTGCAAATAATCAAAAAGTTTTGTTGTCATGGGGGCCTAAAAAGGCCACTTTAGCAGAATCATAAACGGATAACATAATGGACAGTTAACTGTTAAGGAAATCGTATCAAATCCCATTGGTGAAGCATTTTTCAGTTATTTTTTTTTGTCTGTGTTAAAATACCAATCAATCCAATCCAAATCCAATCCCAATCTCTTTGATTATACCTACGTAGTGCAGCGAAAAAAAGAAAAACACGGACTGTCGCCGTATTATGATTCATAATGTTATCCTTTTATGATTCTCCAAAGTAGCCTTTTTAGGCCCCCAGATAAACTCAAATTAATTAAATGCGAAGACATAATAGGTATAATACGTAATACAGGGTGATGTCCACAACTCCACGTCGATGCACGTATTTTGCGTACAATATTCATACCTAAGTTTATAACAAACTACAAAATAAATTGAGCTATGCTGTCTTATAAAATTTATAAAATGACATTGCTTGCTTTAATATTAAAAATTGCTATCATTATTCTACGTTCACAAGACCATTAAAAATGTATTCTTTGATGCTTGTATTACGTCGGTTTCTTTGACAGCCGTATGTAAAAATGAATAATGGCAACATTGTCTTTAAAAGGAGCTGTTCCAAAAAATATGTTGCATTTAATAAATAGATTCGGACGATCATTTTGACGCGTGTCCTTTTGTTTTTGTATTTTTTTTTTTGTATAATAAATTAGTTCGTTAGTATTTTAAGTACTGCAACGTTTTTTTTTTTAATAGTTAGTTGAGTTAAATATTGTAACAATATACATCTTAGGTAAATAAAAAAAATAAACTGAAACTGTTGCAAAACCAATATCATTTACTTAGGGCTGATTTTTCCAATTCTTCCCTATCTACAAAAACTGTCAAACGTCAATTTTATTCCACGAAAAAAATCTGTCGATTGATAAATCAGCCCTTAATATAAAAAAAAAACTAGCAGCACCACGCGGTTTCACCGCATAATTGTCGAACCCCTGGAAATATCGGGGTAAAAACTATCCTATGTCCTTCTCCGGGATGCAATCTATCTCTCTGCCAAATTTTATCGAAATCCGTTCAGCGGTTTAGGCGTCAAAAGGACAGACGGACAGAGTTACTTTCGAATTTACATATGGATGTTAAAGACATAGCTCGACCAGAATTGTCTTGCGATCTGTATTTTATTAGTTCTTTGCCACCGACTTCCGAAATTAAAGTTATTTCATAATTTTGAGTTGATTTCTTTTTGAAGTCGGTTTAATTTTTTTAAATTACTTTTTATTTCGTAATTTTTAGTTTTTGCACTAGAATTTGACGAAGGTTTTGAGATTTTTTCCCTTTGACACTACTCCCGTAGCTCGTATCAATACGCCAGGCCGTCACACTTACACGTATTAGTCCATATCTTGAAAATTACTAAACCGATTTTGATGAAACTTGCACTGTTCCCTAAGTTGAAGTAAATGTAAACTAATACAAAAAAATGGTCACGATCCGATTAATAGTTGCTGAGAAATGCGTGGACAAACATACATACTGTCGCGATTTATTTATGCGCTAAGCATATTGAAATGCAACACGGACTATAAAACCGCCTTATCAGCCTATTATGCGTACGCCTACTCCTGGCTAAATTATGGTATCATTCTGTGGGGAGAAAGTACTGACTTTTTGGACCTCTTCATTCAGCAAAAAAAATGCATTAGAATATTAATGAACATAGATCAACGAGAGAGTTGTAGGCCACACTTTATAAAACAGCAAATTCTTACATTACCAGCAATATATATACTACAAAGTTGTATATTCGTTAGAAAACATAGGCATCTCTTAAAATCAAATATCGAGCTAAATGAAAACTATAACCGACGGAACAAGAATAGATTAATACTACCCATCACAAACTTAAAAGTTATCGGGAAAAGCCCATACTATAGACTAGCTAGATTATTTAACAAGCTACCGGAAAGTTTAAAATCCCTACCAAATGACTCAATTTTTTCGAAACAGTTGAAATCTCTGTTAATAAAGAAAGCTTACTATACCGTTGAAGAATTTAAAACTGACAAATTGTGAATCGATCGACCTTGTATTAATTAACATGCTTGACGCAAATGTAAAATATACTAATTTACCCGTATGACTAAAATGATAGTACTTACCTATGATTAATTTTAAAATATTTTTTTTGTAATTATGTTTAATTTTTAATGTTTAGTATAATGTAAATTTTAATAATTAGAATCAATGATATAAATAATATTATGTAATTTGTTATATAAAATTTGCAGTGCCCTTACAGGGTACATGTATTAATACTGTGACATGAAATTTGAATGCATGCCTACTAACCAGTGTTTTACATGTTAGCAAATAAAATAAATAAATAAATACATACATACATACATACGTCTATGAAATTTTGTATATTTGTTTGGAAGCCTTAGTAGATTGTCATATGTGAATATAATGCAATTCCAATAATATTACATACATACGTATCGAATTGATAACCTCCTTTTTTTTGAAGTCGGTAAAAAGACATTTTGCCGGTGTCATCAAATACGTTTTTACAGCTTTCGGCTGTTTTTAGTTTATGACTATAGCTAGAAACAACTTAGTATTCATTGTACATAAGATGTGACTGCAGTCATGTTCTATGTTTGGAAGTTACTTAATAATATAAACACAATCTAATCATAAAGTTTATTTGTAAATGTTACTTATTAGTGGACAATAAATGGGCTATGCTTGGAGTTTCCCTGCTTGATCGAATCAGGAATGAGGAGTTCCGCAGGAGAACCAAGGCAACCGACATAGCCCGAAGAATTGCCAAACTTAAGTGGCAGTGGGCAGGGCACATTGCTCGCAGAACAGATGACCGATGGGGCCGAAAGGTACCGGAAGACGTAGCGTTTGAAGGCCTCCCACAAGGTGGTCCTACGACCTTGTGAAGGCCGCAGGAACCCGTTGGATGCGAGAAGCACAGAACCGGTCGAAGTGGAGGTGCTTGAGGGAGGCCTATATCCAGCAGTGGACGTCTTTTGGCTGAAATGATGATGATGATGAGACAATAAAAAGTTAATCAATTACGGGTAACAAAAACCCTTCTTTTAGAAATAATGGGTCGTAAATGTAATTCATACGGTTGCTACCCAAAAACGAAGAGGAAAACTAATAAAAAAGAATACCTACTTACACATTTCTTTTATAGTTTTAGTTTTGATTGTGTCTCGACTTTTTGCCAGCCATAACAAATACGGAATAGTAAAAGGGTTTTACATAAAGCCTTCAAGCCTTCTGACTACTTACTATAACTCAATATAATGAGAGGTTTTCTTTTTGAGTATTATAAAATAGTTATTTGTGCAACAAGAGAGCAAAGTCGTTTATTGCTGCGAGTGCTGATTTTAAATCCTGAGTGTGGCGAGGGATTCAAAGGCACGAGATGCAAAAAACTTTGCTCTCGTGTAACACACATAACTTTTCACTTCAGCAGCGAGAACACTTTGTAAGGCGTGTTCGGTAATAGCACCCATGATATTTTATTATTCAAAATATGGATAATATTTTTGTGTTCACCAAAAATCTAAAGGTACATCTATGTATGCATTTCTAAAATATTATTCTTCCCCGAAAAATACTGATCGTGCACCAAATATTACAAAATATTTGTAACTTACTATTTTAATTTTTTTGAAATGGACATTATCGAGAACCGAATTAGTTACGAGGTTAATTATTTAAAAAAAAATGCTTAGGTTAGGTTAGGTTAAAACTGTGACCTCCTACGCACGAGCCGAGCGAGCGAAGCGAGCGGTGCCGCGGCAGCGGCCGGCGAGTGCCAGAAACGACTAAATTTTAAAGAAAAAAAATATGGAAAAAGAGATTATTTTTAAAAAAAATTATTATTACCTATTTAAAAAAATAATTATGCTTGTTTTTAAAATTAGGTGTATTACTATTTTTACAAATTTGCAACAGTTGTTAAATAGATGCTCGTTATGACATATTTTAATGAACATATTTTGGTGCACATTCAGTATATTTGGTGGAACACAGGCAAAATTAGGTAAATGAAATGGGAATAAATTGAAGTACTTTTAAATACCATCCTTCAAAATATATTACTTATCATTATTGAAACTTGAAATAAATGAGGTGGGTGAGCTCACTCCATCGTCGACTTTGTCTCTGTCAACTATGACCTAGACTAGAGTCAAGAGCAAACCCATTTCAAATAAAAAAAAAAAAAAAAAATTTACAGGTTAAATATCAGTTTTATTTGCAGTAAATACTTATTTTCGTTTAAATACAACAATAAGTTAAAAATTCAATAAATTACATTATAAGACATAATTATCTTTTTGCAAAATTTCTTTAGTTAGTACGAAATTCCGAACGCATTTGTCTTCGAGGTCGAATTCAAAATCGGAACTTCGAAAGGGCTAGTTTTTGTCTCTCTCTCTCTTTCTAATGGCGGGAAAGAGATAAGAGTGTGAATTTTTCGAATTGTATGATTAACCCAAGGCTGAATAAGATATTCGCGGCTATCAGAATTTTTTTTTTTAAAGTTACTTTGTCTCACTCAGTGAGCAAAATCGCATTTTGCTCACTGATTTCAGGCAGCAAAACCTACATGTTTGAGCTACTGAAGTGAAAAAAATAGTTTCCAAGAACTCGGTAGATGGCGTTGTACTGACTACGTTACTAGGTGCCAAAGTCAAAACGCTTGGAAAAAAAACATTGCGTCACGTCACATACGCTCGTTGACTGACACTTTCGTTTGCTTTCGTTTTACGATCTCAAAATTACATCCAAGTGAAACAATCAAAAAATTATATGAAGTTCCGTTCCTTGCAGTAACTTACCAAGGTCAGCGCCATCTATCCAGCGACTAGGGAAGAGTTAAAAAAAAAAGGAAAATCCCTCATTGCCTAATATACATAAAGTCTATATCCGAACATTCCTAACCTATGGATTAATTATATCATAGACCGGTCGGTCGGGCTACAGACAAGATAATCATGATAATATATTGAATCTAGAATAGTAATACAAATGTCAAACGCGTCCCACTATGATGTGTAATTTAAGGCAATTTCCAAGCTATTTGTGTCAAAAAGATGAGGACTTATCTCCAAATATATCGCTTAAGGGCCCGGGCGTAGACAGATTAATCTATAGACTCATGGTATCTGTGTCACCGAAAGGGAAAAAAAAACAGCTGTTCTCTACATTTTGACGAGTTAGACGAACATAAAATAATGTAGGGAACAGCTGATTTTTTTTTCGCGATTTCATGTTTGGTCCCATAGTAAAAGTTGTTCATAATGATGAGTAAAATCACGTGTTTAAGTATCGGTCACTAATTACCAGTCACCCTATATATAAGTTCCATGTAATAGGGGACGAGCCAACAAATTCAGAGTGCGGCCTGCTATTGAGAAATTCTTTACCCCTCAAGCAGCCTCAAGCGTCAAGTGTACAGTCAACAAAACAGATAAGTACCTATGCAGGATCATCGGATATAGTTGAAGTTTAGTAAGAAACCGATGGAATTTATAGAAAAAAAAACAAAGATTAATATATCCGACGCTCCACTATATCCGATGATCCTCTTTTGTTGACTGTACATAAGAGAAAGTGCTCGAAACGACAACGGTACACCAAGTGTACGTAACGGTTGTCATTGTTACATTGTCATTGTTAAAACAATGACTTCACTGGCCACTGCGTCCATTCAACTGCGACGCGTGATGTGTTTCGACAGGGCGAGCGAACGTGTGAGAGGTTAATGGTAAACCCCAATAACCCGAATAACCCGAATCGAACCCGGGACTTCACGCTCAGCAGACGCGCTTACGATCACGAGACCAACGGGGTAGTCAAGGCAACCATAATAATTATCTGAGATAAATACGCTAAAACGGAAAATCGACAAGCAATTTTTTTTTTTTTTAGAATAAACGTTGCTTTACACTAGGAATTTCTCCTGTATTGTGGGTGCGTTTACAAACATTTAAACTCACATACACAAACCGCCAGACCCGGAACAACTACTTGTAGGTCATACAAATATTTGTTCCGTGCGGGAATCGAACCCGCGACACGCAGCGCAGCAGTCAATCGCGCCAACCGTGCCGTCAAACTATTTAGCCCAGGGCGTGTTTTTCTCGCGGTGATTTTTTTTCGCGCACTGGATTTTCAACGTACTTGTTATAGCCAAGAAGTGTTATTATAAAAGTATGTTTTTTTGACGCTCAGGGATGCGCTCTGTTGGATTCTCAATGCTAGGCCTAACATCGAGAGTTGAAAATCCAGTGCGCGATATAGTCGATACTTATAAGGAAGAAAAGATCTCTTTTATTATTATCTTCACAACAACACAGCAGCAAATTGAGCCCTTGAAAAATATAAAAAACTGGCCGAGTGAGAGTCGGACGGTTCCGTACCACAAGGCAAAAACGCCGAAAAAACACGTTTGTTGTATGGGAGCCCCCCTTAAATATTTATTTTATTTTGTTTTTAGTATTTGTTGTTATAGCGGCAACAGAAATACATAATTTGTGAAAATTTCAACTGTCTAACTATCACGGTTCATGAGATACAGCCTGGTGACAGACGGAAAGACGGACAGTGGAGCCTTAGTAATAGGGTCTCGTTTTTACCCTTTGGTTACGGAACCCTAAAAAGAAACGTTGTTTATTATTATAACGCAAGATTTAGTACCTTTTAAGAAACTTCCTCTTGAAGTAAGAAGACCTAAATTAACTGAAGTAACCCAGTTTATACAAAGTTTATTTTTGGACCAGTCAGGTTATGGTGCTTCGCGAAGAAACTTTTTTTTACGACGCTACCGTTTTGCAATTTGGAAAATAAACGCCGGGAAATTTTGGTGGGTGACCCAGTCTTCTGTTTTGTTGTTGAGAATGAGCACTTTTTCATGTCATTCATTTTGTTATGATGCTTGTTAAAAAAATAAAAAATAAATAAAATCTTTTTAATTCAGGCATTATTTTGCCCATAATATTTTTTTTTTTAGTACCTACAACTCATAAACTATGTTAGACACATTACAAAAGAATAAAATAAATAAAAGAATAAAAGAAAAAATCAGAATTAAATTAATTAAATTTTAAAAAATTACTATTAAAATTAAGTAATTTTTTAAGTTAAGTGCGAGCAACATAGTTATTATGCTGCAGTATACAAGGTGAAATTGAACACATGCGACAAATCGAAATGGGAGTTGTACTCATCAATAAGAACAACTTTTACTAAGGGACCAAACCTGAAATCGCGAAAGCAAAATCAGCTATTCCCTACATTTATGTTCGCATAACTCGTCAAAATGGGAACAGCTGATTTTTTTTCGCGATTGCAGCTTTGGTCCCTTAGGAAAACTTGTTCATAATGACGAGTACAATCTCCCATTTCGGTTTGTCGCATGTTTTCAATTTCAACATGTATAAGTAATGTCCTTAGATTTTAATTTTTTTTTTCTCTCTATTTTATAGATGAAGACCTGTAATTGGCTTTCAGACTAATGTACTGTCCTTGATCTGTTTCTTTTAGCTGTAA
Organism: Oligia strigilis; assembly: GCA_951800025.1. Classification (NCBI taxonomy): domain Eukaryota; kingdom Metazoa; phylum Arthropoda; class Insecta; order Lepidoptera; family Noctuidae; genus Oligia; species Oligia strigilis. Next base: position 17,564,131 of record OX637544.1, on the reverse strand, counting down.
GTCTCCCATGTTATCTAAATAAATACCTTAGTTTAAAAGCTTTAAGGTGAATGGGTAGTTCAGACCGCGAAATTTAAATTTTCTGACGTTTTTTGCAATTTGCAGGGCAGTGTCGGGTTGTATCTTGATCAAAATATGATTCGCGACAATAACAGGTACATATTTAGAGAATTATAATCATTAGAAATCTCAAAACGGTGAAGGAAAACATCGTGAGGAAACCGGCATGTCCTAGAACCAAAAATTCGAAGACATGTGGCATCTGCCAACCCGCACTGGGCCCGCGTGGTGGATTACGGCCCGCTCCCTCTCACCGAGAGGAGGCCTGTGTCCCAGCAGTGGGAACATTATAGGCTGATTAAAAAAAAAAAAAAAACTTTAGAATCATTAATATGTACATCTTTCTAAGTTAGATTTCCCATAAAAGATTGGTGGTTGGTGGTAGAAATCTAACTTAAAAAGATATATATACTTAAGTTTCGTACAAGGTGGCGGTCTGTATTTTCTGCTTACCCCATAGGAAAAAGGCGTGAGTTTATGTCTGCGTGTTTCATTAATCTTCGACACAAAGGGGTTTATTTATAAGCAACGCTTAAAGCTAAGTAGTAATTTTTCTGACGTTTAAACGTCTCAAAAATTCGCGCAAAATGGCCGCCACAGTAGAGCGGATAACCCTTGGTAAGACGGGTTAATTGTTAGACTTTCGGGCTTCTGACTACCCGTAACGACTGTCAAAGATCCACGAATGACAGCCGGGACCAACGGCTTAACGTGCTTTCCGATACACAGAGGAGTTTCGGTATGTAAAGATGGTCACCCATCCACAGACCAACCGCAGCAAGTGTAGCTTAACCTGATCGATCGACCTGTGCGGCTGTTATTATTTAGCCACGGACACCTGTGTCAAAACATAGTTTGCTAAATTGACTTTGGAAAAAATACTGGTATAACATTTAACTGGAAACTTTTCAGCCCTACCAAACAAATATCTACCTTTAATTATGTAGATCGTTTTCCTAAATAAGATCTAGGCAATAAAGTCTTACACTTAATTTTACGCCTAATAAAGCTAGGTGAATGTACAGTCAACAGCAAAAGTAGATGATCAAAGTCAGAAATTCAATACTAATGAACGGAGTTCGCGTCAGAACTGTGTGGCGTCGAAGTTCAAAAGTATTCTATGTAGTAAGTATTCTGAGTAGTAGTATTGAATTTCTGATTTTGATCATCTACTTTTGCTGTTGACTGTACCTAAATAAATAGCCTATGAAGTTGAGCCTACAAGATGGTGTTGTTTGTGGTAAAGTAAATCGTTGAATGACTTTTATGTTTCGTAATTAACGTTGAATTTAATAGAAAAGCCTGTCTTAGATCAGGTAGTTAAATTGTAGGTGCGGTAGTTTCGTAAAATTTAATGTTTGATTGTTATGTTCTTAGTAAAGTACAACAAAATAAATAGTACTTATTTAGGCACTAGCAGCGCCTCGTGGTTTCACCCGTGATTGTGGTGGTTTTGATCCCGTGAGAATATGGATATAAAAAGTATCCTAAACTTCGACCAAAAGTACAAATATCGTGCTTATGGAGTAGATCCCGAGCACTGATCGTTATGAAATTTGACAGAGAGGTAGCCTGGGACCTGGAGAAGGACATAGGCTACTTTTCATCCCGGATTGCTGACGAAGTTGTGGGCAACAGCTAGATTTATTAAACAGAATCCTAATTGCGTAACACACTATCAATCCCAATCTGAATCATTTCGAAGGATATTGCTAATCCATTGCTTTATTGCATTGCATTGCTTTTTTTTTTTTTTTGCATTGCTTTAGCTGCCCCGTTGGTCTCGTGGTCGCAAGCGCGGCTGCTGAGCGTGGGGTCCCGGGTTCGATTCCCGGGTCGGGCAAAGTGTTATTGAGTTTTTCCATTAGGAATTTCTTAGTAACAGCCCGGAGTTTGGAAGTTGGCGGTGTGATACCCCCGTGCCTCGGAAAGCACGTTAAGCCGTTGGTCCTGCGCCTGATCTCTCTCCGGTCGTGTCGGATTGCCGTCCCATCGGACAATGAGAGTGAGGGAACAGGGAGTGCACCTGTGTCTGCGCGCACACTTATGCACTATAATATCTCCCGCGCCGAAGGCTAGTCTTCGTTGAGATTGGCCGCCGTGGCCGAAATACGGTCTGGAGGACTTTATATTCGAAAAATGTGTCTGTTCGACAACGTAAACAAAGCAATGAATGTGGTTGAACTGTGGTTGAACCGCGGGGTAACAGGGACATCGACGCGCAACCTGTTACTATGGATTTAGTACATGCTTCTAGGCTAAAAGTTTCAACGCAGGGGGCGTTGAAACTTTCAGTCAGTAATTTTTAATAAAATTGCTGTCCCATACACTTGTCCGTACGCAAAATACGCGCAAAATACACTTTGAAAGCGAAGGTATTGCTTTTTTCTATGAAATAGCTGATTTGTTTTTTGATAAACGGCGAGAAATTTAGAGGTATTCCACTCAGAGCACTGATTTCAACCGCACTTGGACGAACGGCACCTGAGCACTTCCACTAACCGCACTGAAACAAAATTTTGTAACGTACCTACGCTAGGTGTGCAAGTCTTTTCTTCTTTTTGATATTTCACCTTTTATACCTTTTGTTTATACTTTCGCTACCTTTTGGTTTTCACTTTTGATTGACAGATATCTATATATAGGGTGACTGGTAATTAGTGAACGATACTTAAACACGTGATGTTACTCATCATTATGAACAACTTTTACTATGGGACAAAACCTGAAATCGTGAAAAAAAAACAGCTGTTCTCTACATTTTGACGAGTTAGACGAACATAAATGTAGGGAACAGCTGATTTTTTTTTCGCGATTTCAGGTTTGGTCCCAAAGTAAAAGTTGTTCATAATGATGAGTAAAATCACGTGTTTAAGTATCGGTCACTAATTACCAGTCACCCTATATAGGTACTTTGTTTTACTACGTCCAGAACCAGCGCATTGACCAAATATTAACTACCGAAATAAAAATGCAAAAAAACATTATAATTATAAGGTGGTATTGGTGGTGATGGTGGTGGTGGTGGTGGTTGTAAGGTTTAGGTATTTTATATTTTACACGTGTATTAGTATAGATTTCAGAACGACCATTCAGGTACCTAAGTTAACAATAACTGCGCGAACATAAAGGCTGTTCTATTCCGAGAAACTATTAATCTCACCCCTTCATTACTCCTCGAATGATCACGTCGAAACATGTACGTACCTACTACATGTTACAGATATTGCCAATTAGTATAGTACCAACCACTATTGTAACAATAGAGGTATAATATGTTTATAAACGCACCCACAATACAGGAGAAATTTCTAGAGTGGGGCAACGTTTAAAATATATATATATATATATAGAAACGTCTGTCGTAATTAGACGATGCACTGAGGGCGTAATGTGTGTGGTTCTGAAGCAATTTCTATTTGCGATCAACAATGTGGGTAATTAATCAAAATTAAATTGCTCTACGAAAATAGGCTTAGGCCTTACTAGCTACTGTTTTAATATTTCAAAGGACTACTCACTTATAAGATTGTATTTACCTTGAAAAGTACCACACTGAAAGAAGTAAGCAGTAAATAAGAACTGGCCAAGTGCGAGTCAGACTCGCACATGAAGGGTTCCGTACCACAAGGCAAAAACGCCGAAAAAACACGTTTGTTGTATGGGAGAACCCCTTAAATATATTTTTTTGTATTTGTTGTTATAGCGACAACAGAAATACATAATTTGTGAAAATTTCAACTGTCTAGCTATCGCGGTTCTTAAGATACAGCCTGGTAACAGACAGACGGACGGACAAACAGCGAAGTCTTACTAATAGGGTCCCGTTTTTACCCTTTGGTTACGGAACCCTATAAATGAAAAAACATTGATCTGAACTTGATTATTTAACAGTTCTCTAAGAGCCTAACGTTCAAAACAGTATTTTTTGCTGTTCCAAAAACAGATAAGAGCGTACGCCAAACGGCATTCAAACTTTCAAGCCCTTGTTTTCCGAAATGAATGAACCGATTTTAATGAAACTTCATACGCATAAGCAGGATACAAAGGTCTAAAAAGTTAGTAAAGAACATTTTCGAAATGTCTTATTTAAAAAAAGATAACTGGAAATCTCTGTTTCTATGAAAAGTTTAAAATCAGTCTAATTTGGCTGTAACACTATTTTTCGAGAATGTTGTCTGCTAACTTTTTAGACCTTTGTATCCTGCTTATGCGTATGAAGTTTCATTAAAATCGGTTCGTTCATTTCGGAAAACAAGGGCTTGAAAGTTTGTATGAAATGACGTTCGGCGTAAACGCTCTTAAAGCTTGAGGCAAAATGTTAGGTACCGTCATGACAGTAAACTTTAACGTTTTAACTTTAACCTGTTTTACAGTAAATGGTACGTTCAATCATTAAACGCTGAACTGTTTGTCTTTTATTGTTCTAAACATTTCTTCTTATTCAGCAAGTTTTACCGTTACGTTTTTTTTATGTTACGCTAGTGCAACGCCAGACCAATATAAAAAAAGATTACTAACCTGTGCAACATGTAAATGAAGTTGAAGAGACAGTTCAGGGATGCCATCATCAGGTCAGCGAAGGAGAGGTTCACCAGGAAGTAGTTGGTGACAGTCCTCATGCGTCGATGAGCTGTAAACAATAAAAAATATTAACGAGGGGTATTCTTCGTACTTAAGCTTAGCTGTATGTACGTAATATCCATCCGTTAGTTATAATATACGAGTTTCCTTTTTCTGTTATTCCATAAACGTGTGCTCAATTATCCGCGTCACGTTTTCCCTCCCACATCGGGAATAGTACACGAATATAATATGCTCAACAAAGCGGATAACAGGAAATCCGACAACCGATCCGATGTAAGTAAATCCATAAGATGGCATATTATCTGATTGATATTGTTTGCGTATTGTTATACAAAGTAATAAACGAAATACAATATAAGTTAAGTATGTCAGGTAACAAAAACGGGACCGGATTGGATCCTTGAGGTGAAACCAAGTGTAGATAATTATTTCCTTGTTATTTCTTTGATGCTTTCTTTCTTTGTTTTGTTTTTTCCTATGTTAACAAATGATTAAATGACTTTATGATAAAATCGTTACGGGCTTTAGCTTTCACTCAAATTTCAATCTTTTTAGTACCTATTCGGACTTCCTTACTTTTTAGGCTTCCGTACCAAAATGGTAAAACGGAACCCTTATGGTGAGACTCAGTCTGTCTGTCTGTCATAGCTGGATATCTCAAGAACTTCTAATGCTATCAACTTGAAATTTGGAACAGTTTTAGATGACGTTTGCCCAACTATTTTGCAAGTAAGAAAGAAATAAAAATATATGTATATTTTTGGCAACACGGACTGAAAGGGGTTTGAAAAATTCGAAGTGGTAGCCCCACTTCGAATTTTTCAAACCCCTTTCAGTCATATGATACCCCTAGGACATGAGGGGTATCATATGAAAGAGCGCAGTTTGCACATTCTCAAACAAATTTTCTTTTATATTTAGGCCGCATAGTTTTTGACTTTTGATGAAAATTGAAAAAAAAAATACCGTTCCCCCTTATCTCCGAAGTTTGCAAAGAGAAAAATCAGAAATTATTCTATGTGATAGAAGTTTATGTAAAGATTACAGGAAAAATAAAACAAAGTCTCTAAATAGCACACTTTTTCAGAAATCATCAGCCTAAGTTACATAAGTTCCATTATTCGGTCAAGAGATGGCGCTGACCTAAAACTGCAATATTCTACACCGCAGCGTCCAGTGCTAAAATTCTCTGATGAATATAAGCCTTGCCGAGGAAAATTTAAAAACTTAACCCCGGTGCGCGAGTCCAACTCGCTCTTGTCCGGTTTTTGATGATAAAATCGTTACAGGCTTTAGCTTTCACTCAGAACCTTTTTAGTACCTATTAGGTCTTCCTTACTTTTTTTGAAGTGAAAACTTCTTTAGCGGCGTTGTACACTTTTTTGTAATGGGTAAAAAATGTTAAACTCGCGTCAGGACACGTGACCTGATCGAAAATTCGTAAGACGGATGGAGAGTGCTATGGCGTAGGTCAAACTATGCTACGGCGTAGCTCACACTATGCTACGGCGTAGTTCACCATACCAGCGAATATGGCTGTTTTTTGAATAAAATATTTCGTTTGACATTTTGAAGCTTTTTTTAGGTTCTATAATTAGACTCAAACTATTTTAAATAGATATTTAGTTAAGAGCGTTTACGCCGTGCGGCATTTTATACAAACTTTCAAGCCCTTATTTTTCGAAATGAATGAACCGATTTTAATGAAACTTCATACGCATAAGCAGGATAAAAAGGTCTAAAAATACTAACTTTTTAGACTTTTGTATCCTGCCTAACTCGCGCCACTGTTACCGTAAGCGACACCACGCGTGTTTTGTTTATAAGACGATTAAAAAAAATACCCGCTTCGGATGTGTTCGGCTGTCCTCGGGATGTACAGTCACGAGCGTTAATATGTCAACACTTGGCAACTTTAAATCGATTTTTTCACGAAATAACGTATGCAATGTTGAAATACGACACTTTACATAAACCTATGGGTTCGAAAATACTATGTTCTTAATAATATAAAATTTCATTCAAAAATAAAGGAGAAAATCGCGTTTGAATAAAGCCAAGTGTATACATACTTATGCTCGTGACTGTACTCGGTTTTAATGTATATCCGATATGTCAGTGAGTGATGGCAAAGTATTCTTTTTGTGTTTTGTTTTCACTTCTGTCGGCACTCCCGGAGTGCCACTGTTTTTTTTTTTAATTACCTGCTGTTGCTTTCTTGGGACTTAAAATAATATGTAGATTAGATGTGGTATGTAATGTTTTTAGCACCTAGATCAAGTATGAGTAGGTATCTCTTTCAAAAACTTATTTCGACTCATTCGCTATCCTCACATGACCTGTGTATATGTGTGTGTATGGTATGTTTATTTAATGGCTGTTACAACAAAAATATAGCCCCCCCCACCATCTGTAGCCCCCCTGACCGAATTTTGGTTTTGGCGACCAATCCTAGCGGAGACCAGCCTTCGACGCGGGAGTTATTATAGTGCACACGTGTGTGCGCAGACATAGGTGTACTCTCTCTACCCTCACTCTCGTAGTCCGATAGGACAGCAATCCGACACGACCGGAGATCAGGCGCAGGACCAACAACTTAACGTGCTTTCCGAGGCACGGCGGCGGCGGATCAATTCGTAATGGAAAAACCTAAAAACACACAAGCCCGGGAATCGAAGCCAGGACTCCACGATCAGCAGTCCCGCTTGTGACCATGAGACCAAGGGAGCAGTCAGCCACTAAAATACTAAGACATTTACTACACGACAAAAACTTGGTGCCTATTATTTACTGTCTGCTCACAGAACTCTTCTAGATATCAAAGTAAACTATTCCTATAGAAGGACTATTTCACAGCGTTTTAAATTAAACAAAACCTCAGAGCAAATTTTTCGCACGTGTTCGTGGCGAAAACATAAGTAAACTTATGTGGTGAATTAAAAAGAAAATCACTTTATTTGATATGGTATCTAATTATTTAATTTAAGTTGGTCAATTACATTTCGACCATTTTTAGCAAGGCTAGATCTCTACAATCATGTTGCCAGTAGAAAAAAGTAACATAAAAATGTCGCCTAAACTGGCGACATTTTTACACAATCAAGAATAAACTTAAAATCTATGTTCGGATACGAACAGCACGACCTAGGACCCACTATTTAAATTAAGCGACGAGTAGCGTTGTTGGCAAATAAATGTAGGTAAAATACAGCGACCTTTTGGGAAAACGAGCGCGCAGTTTCTGTTTATTTTATTAACTCAAACAGAGTTGTTATTAATATAAATATCATAATCATAACTGCCTAATCCTTCGGGGATTGTGAGCGCGCTGTTTATGTTGTTGTTAATAACATAATATTTTGATTTGTTTGGTGTTCTAAACAAATCAAAATATTATGATATTAACAACAACATAAACAACAACTTAACGACCTAAGCAAAATTATGAGAGTATTTTCTCTAATAATTTTGCTTTGGTCTTTACTATAACACAAAACAAACAACAAACTATAACATTGAATACACTACTACGTAATATTATTAAATAGCTGAGCGGCGAACTTCGTATTGCCTCAGAATGTGATTTTCTTAGTTTTCCAATGCGCGAGAAAACTTCTCGACGAATGAAAAAAAATTATCAAAAAAAAAAAAACATAACGTCTAATTGAGAACCTCCTCCTTTTTTGAAGTCGGTTAAAAAGCCTTTCCATACAAAATGGGTGAGAAAATGAATTATCTTCATATTTTTTTTTTTTCGTGAATTGTTCCCATGTTTTATCAGTAATCTGCTATTTGGGGCGGAGATGAATCCAACAAATTAATGATCATAAAATCAGTCCAGCCGTTCTTGAGTTATGTTTTTAATATTTTTTTATATTACCTATAGAAGATAGATACAGTTCATAAATGACGTACTCTTATAATTTTATTGTCTTTTTGGTTTTTAAGAGTACATTCGTACAACGTACAATCCGCACGTAACTTGGCAAGAGTCATTAGATGCTTTTTTTTTCCTTTTTTTTTACTTTCTTCTTTACAGTCATGTTCAATAACAATTTATGGTAATAACCCTAGGAATAAAGGTCAGATAGGCAGTCGCTCCATGTAAAATACTGGTATTCAGCTGCATCCGGTTAGACTGGAAGCCGACCCCAACATAGTTGGGAAAAGGCTAGGCAGATGATGATGATGAACCCTAGGAATAATGCCAAGCAATGAAAATGTTTTTTTTGCACTTAGTGTATCTGCGCGAACTTACTCCCATTACGCCAAAACCTTGCCAACTTACGTGCCGGCGACTGTACAAGTATTATTCCATCTATTTTCGGAATCAGCCTTCAAAATAAACTTTATTACCTACTTCTATCGCCCGCTATTCCAAGCAAGTTTATGAACAGGGTTTTCTGCGAGGGAAGCTAAATTCTGGCTATTTACACAAGTTGTGTCAGTAGTTTATTGTTTTTCTTTCAACTACGTAGTAATGTTATCATTAATCACTACAACACCGACAAAGGACGTATTTTTTGCTTAGAACCAAAACAGTGCAGAAATGTTATATGAAATCTCATGGCGCGCATTTTGTTCCATTGTAAAACTTGAACTCATGAAGATTTACCAAGAAAAGTTAAAAAAAATGGAAATAGACAGCGATAGCGATATGAATTCAACTCCAGAAAGTATAAAAACAGCTGCAAATGAAATTGTTAATAACTTTTTGCCGCAAACGTCGCGTGTTAAATATTTAAAAGCTTATGAAAACTTTGTTTTCATTAATTTGAGTTTTTATTTTGAGTAGGTATATTTCATCACGGTAGGTAGATTGGTAGTTGAAAGGAAAGAAGATTACGCACCTTGTTAAAGTGAGTAATTATATAAATCACTTTGCGCTCGATGAAACAATCTTCTATTAATTTAGCCATGTGGCAGTAGATAAAATTATGCGGCTTTAAGCACTGAGGTCTAGTGACTTCCTGGAATAAAGATTCATGGTTTTTTAAAATACTATGATGGATATTTGAAAATATTCCTGGAGAACTTTAATCATGAGGTCCTAGGTTCGATTCTCAGGTAGGGGCATAGTGTTATTGGGTTTTTTCTCAGTTGCAGCCCGGAGTCTGAATTTACGCCCACCCCTATCACATGGGACTTAAACTTAATTGGCAAAATGTGGGTGTGCCTTGACCATTCGCGATATGGACCAATCGCTATTTTGACCAAGCGCGATTTTGACGGTTTTTCAGTCACTTGACCGATTGCGAATTTGACCCTATGCGACGAAACGCTCTGCATTACCCATAAGACAATACAGATGCGATGTTCTATTATGTTATTGTGTTTTATTAATTTATATTGTGGTGTAACTTTTAATGCTTCTGAGCAGTTATAAATAACGCATACAATTATGTTCATGTGGTATTTCAATTTTCATTTTTCGTTTGTTTGTATTAGTAGATATCTAAAAAGAACATAGGTATCCTAGAGTACAGAAACTTACTTAAATGTGGGGCTACCTGTTTCAACTCCATTTGTTGAGCTGTTTAAGGGGAAGCGAAAAAACGTGAGAATTTCGCGAAATTCTCACGTTTTTTGCGATTTGCAGGTCAGTGTCTAACATAACTAAAAAAACTGGCCAAGTGCGAGTCGGACTCGCACACGAAGGGTTCCGTACCACAAGGCAAAACGCCGAAAAAAATCGCGTTTGTTGTATGGGAGCCCCCCTTAAATATTTATTTTATTTTGTTTTTAGTATTTTTTGTTATAGCGGCAACAGAAATACATAATTTGTGAAAATTTCAACTGTCTAGCTACCGCGGTTCTTGAGATACAGCCTGGTGACAGACAGACAGACGGACGGACGGACGGACGGACAGCGAAGTCTTAGTAATAGGGTTCCGTTTTTACCCTTTGGGTACGGAACCCTAAAAATAATCCTAATCTAGGTCCTAACTTAACTAAAACTATACAAAAACTAAAATATGGCGTTGAAAAATTCATCCGCATCGCTGTCGACTGGTAATGTACCCAAGAGACTGGCGGCATTACAAGGTAAAAGTCAGCCTTTGGGTCACGGGAAGTGTCAACCAGCCGTTTCGAAATTTCCTTATTCCTTAGTTAATCACGACATCTGCTATTAACGTATTATATCTATACAACGTTATCTTTAGTAATATGCGAAACCTGAATATAGTTTGTTCAGAATAAGTAACTGAATCGATTCCAATAATTTTTAACTCATGTTATATTTTGTCCCAAAAATATTTAAAAAAGTTAAAAGTTGGAGACCGAGCGATACTAAGTACGTTATCCAATCTCCGAACCGAACGGTTAGGTACCTAGGTACTATTATCAATGAGCGCAAGACGGCGCAGCGCGGGTGAGCATGTACAATTGTATGGACAAACAGGTACTTAACAAGCTTATAACTTTGTGATTTTTCATGATACAGTTTTGAAATATTGTACATAGATTCTATACATAAAAACACTAGACACGTATTTCGGGTTTCGCTTAAACTAAAAAATATAATGTTGTTTATTTATTTATTTATTTATTTATTTATTTAAGGATTACCAACGAGATACATTACAATTATCTTTTACCATTATAGAACTTGTATAATATACATTATCCTGTAATGCACACTCAATTACAGGTAACCACAGCTTACACATTATCGAGTACACATGCTCTGAATACATAATTGAATTATAAATATATTAAAAACAATAACGTGCCAATAAGAGATTTACATGCTTTAAAAGATTTGAAAATACATTTATAAAATAAAACAATAAAAATAAAAAATATAGGAATTAAAAAGCGTACGTAGTTTAAAATTAAATTAAAAATGATACATTATTTAATTATTAGAATGATAGATCAAATGTCCTCCAACCGAAAGTGCTTAGATAGTTTACGTTTAAAAGTGTTAAGACTGTCATGATTTATATCTATTTCAGCTCTGCGGCATATACTATTGTACAATTTGATAGCCCTTGTAAGGGGAGAGTTGTCACCTAAATTGGTTTTGTGCAAAGGTTGTCTGAAAAGATTGTAGGTATGTGACCGTGGTAACCTGCGAGGAACATTAAAATATATTTTGGATAATAGTTCAGTGTTTAGTTTAGATGTCACCAATTTGTGAAGGAAACAAAGATCTTGAACTTTTCTACGATTGGTAAGGCTTTGCAGTTTGAAGTGCTGAACACGCTCTTTATAGGAATTTAATTGTATCGTATTTTTGCTTTGTAAGGATAGATGATACAAGAATCTCTTTTGAACTCGTTCAATACGTTGCATATGAACGTTATAACGGGGTGACCATACCTGTGAACAGTATTCCAAATTACTGCGAACCAACGTCTCATATAGAATAATTTTGGTTTTCGAGTTGTTAAATGGCTTTGAGGTCCTTAATACAAAACCTAGCATTTTGTTTGCGTTAGATATTATTTTATCTATATGGCCATTGTAGGTCATTTTGCTGTCTATTAAAATTCCCAAGTCCCGGATGGTATTAACTTCGTTGAGTGTCTCGCCCGAAATAGAGTATTTTGTATTAAAAACATTTTTATTGCGACAAAATTTTATATGTAAACATTTTTGTAAGTTTAAGCTCATCCTATTTTCTTTACACCACTCAACTAGTCTATCCAAGTCAGCTTGCAACAAGTAAGAATCCTCTATAGATTTTATAGGCAAGGTTAACTTGAGATCGTCTGCAAATAAATATGATTCTGCGTGATGGAAGCAGTGAATAATCGTATTTATAAAAATATTGAAAAGCAAGGGCCCTAAGTGGGAGCCCTGTGGTACCCCAGACGTCACGTGAAAATCTTCAGATCGGACCCCATTCAAAACAACGAACGATAAACGATCACTAAGGTATGACTGAAACCATTGCAGTAGTGGACCGTAGATTCCGCAGCTCTCGAGTCTTTGTATTAAAAGTAAGTGGTCTACTTTGTCGAACGCTTTACTGAAATCGGTATACACTGCGTCAACCTGAATCCTTTTGTCCACAGATTCTATGACATTTTCTGAAAATGCGACTAGATTAGAGTGAGTTGATCTGCCCTGAAAGAAACCATGTTGATTGCCTACTATGTGATTTTTCAAGTGGCTATACAGATAAGGATACAATAATAACTCGAACACTTTAGGGATAATAGAGATAATCGATATAGGTCTATAATTTTTTATATCGTTTTTGCGACCGCCTTTAAAAATAGGGACTATTTTAGCTTTTTTCCACGCGGATGGGAAACAACCTGTTTCAAGTGAGCGATTAAAGAGTAATGTTAAAGGCGCCGAGAATGACTTCGCGCACTTAGCTAGGAGAATTGGAGGAATCTCGTCAGGACCTGGTCCTTTGCGAATGTCCAGACATTTCAGTTTGCTAGCGACCATATCTTCTGTAAGCGATAGGTGACTTAATACATTTAGGCTTACACAACTCAATGAACTGTTTGATGTATTAGTTAGCTGTGTGGGGTGGTTCTGATTATACACCGATGAAAAATTTTTTGCGTATAGTTGACAGATATCGGTACTATTGTCAGCTACTTCATCGTTTAAGTTCATTATTTCCGGGATTGTACTTTTATTTTTACGCTTATGTTTAATGTATGTCCAAAAGTATTTAGAATTGGTTTTTATTCTAGCTTCAATTTTTTTAATATAGGTAATGTAAGATGATTTGTTTAATGACCGGCACCTCTCCCTTAACAATGCCAAACCAATCTTATCCATAGCGTTGTTATATTTTTTTACTCTTATTCTAAGGCTGTATGTTTCCTTCAGTAATTTAGTGAGTTCTTTCGTAAACCACGGCGGTAGTTTATTATTATTAACTTTATATGAAAAAGGAACGTTGTTGCTAATAGCACACTTTACGTTTTCGTAGAATATTTCCACCATTTCATCTATCGTATCACAGTTTTGTAACGTTGTAGTCCAGTTTATAGAGTCAAGATGCTGTGTTATAGCTTGATAATCAGCTTTGTGAAAGTTACGTGTAGGCGACATACTGCAGTTCAGGGTTCTTTCAGGAAGTATATCTAAATGGACCAGTAAAGGAGGATGATGTGTGTCTACTTTAGATAAGGGATCATTGCATTCGTTCACTTTAACATTCGCTATATCAGCTAAAACAAGGTCTAAGATCTTTGATTTATCATTCCTGACATTGTTGAATTGGTCTAAACCATTTAACGCAACGAACTCAGTAAAAAGGTGGTTAGTTAAACAATTAGTGGTCTCAGGGACTAGGGAGCCACTGTTGTCGCTGTTGAGCCAGTTGATGTTAGTCAGATTGAAGTCGCCTGCTATAAAAGTATTGCCCTCTGTACTAATGACTTTACTCGAATTTTCAAGGTAATGCTCCAATACATCAATTTTGACTGGGGATGGAATATATACCGCGCCAAAGCAAACACTGATTGCATTCTTTTTGGTTTTAATTTGAACTTTAACCCATAGATCCTCACACAAACTGTTGTAAGACGCCATTTCAATAGAGTTATGTTTTTTCAAAATAGCGATCAATACCCCGCCCCCAGTCCTCTTCCTACATAGCTCATTGAGTTCACGGTCTCTTCTATACACATTGTAACGATCATCGAATAATTCTGTACTGGAGATATCATCATTAAGCCAAGTTTCCGTAAAAATTACAATATCATAATCATTAATTAATACGTTGTGATACAAATCATGCGTTTTTGTCTTTAAACCTCTGGTATTTTGGTAATAAATTTGGAAATCGAATTTTAAATTATTTGTTCATGAAACATTCAAAAATTAAAACGTATTAAACTAATTTAACTAGAGAGTCCATGTCTTTTATGAGAAGCCGTTCGGAAGTTTCGTTTTTCTTTGCAAAAATGCGACCGTTTCGCACCCATACAAACTTGTAGTTCTTCTCCTTGGCCGCCATCCTCGTAGCATGGTGTAAAGATCTATTTTGTGGAGCTAAATGCTCAGCTACATAGACAGGCTTTTTATCTCCCCCTATGCCCAGGTGGGCAGTGTTAAGTTTATCTGTTTTATTGACTTGATTATATTTAATCACGGCAGCTAGAATTTCATCACGTACTGCAGGAGAAGTAAGTTTAACAATTATGGATCTAGGACGCGTTCCCTCTGGGTTTTGTTTAGCAATCCTTGTAGACATAACGATATCATTTTCCTTTAAGGGGCATGATACTACTTTACATAACTGCAGCATTGTAACATTTAGATTTTCAGACTTGTACTCAGGCACGGATAGTATTTCTATGTTACAAGATCGGGCATGTTGCTCCATCTGAGTTAATCTAAAAGTTAGGTCCTTTATTAAAGGTTTCATGCTGTTATTTTCTTTTTGTAAATGATCTACTAGCTTAGACTTTTCTTCAAAAATTAAGCGCATATCATCGTATTGCTTGCTAGTGAACTCCAGGGATTCTTTCATCTGGCTTAGTTCCATACTGATATCCTTTAGTTCGGCTCTCACGCTCTCCTGCACAATATTTCGGATATCGGTAGTTAGAAGGCTACGCAGTTCGGTGCGTATGATGTCTCGAATTAATTCTGGTGTAATAGACAGATGGGTTGCTTCGTTGTTGAATTTATCGGGCGATGGTTCAATCGAACTGTTGTGACTACTAGTGGTTCTAGGCCGTTTATAACGCGTAGTTACTTGAGTCCCCGTCGTTAAATCCGTGTCGCTAGTCGGATCTTTCGCCTTGTCAGCAGGTGGCGGTGTTCGCGGCATATTTTAAATCCTTATTTTAAATCTCAACTAACTCACAAAAATAATTACAGTTGTTGAGATCCGAACTCGGAACACAATGTACGCCGGTCGAGGATAGGACTAAACTTGCTATCTGGTATTAATGAATGCTGACGAAACTAGGTGCTATGTTCGTATGTTGACGATATAGATGAGAATGGTTTGACAGATAATGTTCGTTTTTTTTTTTTTTTTTTTCATCTACCTACGCCACTAATAAAATTTTGGAGTAGTATTTTTTAATCTAACTAATTATTGCTAACTACATATTGCTGACCGTACGGTTGACATTTCGATTCCTTGACGTTAACAAGACACGATATTGACCATGTAGAAGTGTGTTTTGTGTAAAGAACAGATCGTTATCCAAAAACAACATGGCTTCTTACCAGTAACTATCCAAATGACGATGACATTTCCTCCAATAGCGACTGCCAGCATGGCTGTGAACAGACACACCCAGGAGTTGTGTGCCCATGTTGGCATGGTGTTGGACGCTGGTGAGGCCGTAGATTTCGGGACCAAGATGGTGGCCGCGTTCAGTATACTGCGGTTGAAGTCCATGTTCCATGTATACACCACCTGTAGGGAAAAGTAGTTATTAGAATAATGCATCATGTTTAGCATATCACAACCAACTGATAGTGGCGCAAACATGCGACCTTCGCAAACATTCTATTCGGCGCACCCCAACGCGTCGTCTGAAAGAGCCTTCCAGTTTTTCGAACAAATGAGGGACATAATGAGTGTGACGAGCGCCTATTCGAGCGACCGTTCGTTTTCAGTTAGGACAAATAGTACAGTAGTCGTCTAATGGACATAGGCCTATTAAATATCTCGACATAGCACACGAGGTTGTTGACATGTGGAATGTGAGCTCGGCTATCATTGTGCCGATTGTAGTATCAGCCCATGGACTGATGGCCGAAAGCCTCGATCAACATCTATCGATGCTCGGATATCTATGATCGAGGCTCTCGTTAGGCGGTTGGATCAAGGGCCTGATTCAGAAGGCAGTACTCCTCGATACGGCTCGCATTGTGAGGAGGTTCCTGTCTCTGGAGCCCTAACCACTGGTAGCTTGGACCCTGCTCCCGACACCGGCGGATCACTATTCACTGTTCACTCATCTACTATCAGCCACCCTGCGAAGATCGTCTCCACCTATCAGGGCAACCTACCTTACGTTTGCCGATTCGCGGTGTCCACTTAAGAATGCGTGATCCCAATAGTCAACAGCTAAATAAATATTTGAACATAATTGATCAACAGGTCACGGTTACCCGTAGAACTAGAGTCAACTAATTGTATCCTGGCTGACAATGAATTTATGGCAAAAAAATTAAATATAGGGGAAAAAAAAAAAATTATTCATATATTCATTGTCAGCCAGGATACACCTGGCTGACAATGAATTTATGGCAAAAAAATTAAATATAGGGGGAAAAATTTTTTGGTATAAATTAATTACAATGATGTTCAGACAATTGGGAAGAGACCAGACGGAATGACCATAATGCCCTGGAAGTTAGGTAGACCTTTGGTGTGGGATGCAACATGTGTTGATACCCTTGCGCCATCCCATCTTCCTAGCACGGTGGGCTGTGCTGGGGCGGCTGCTGCAGGTGTAGAAAACCTCAAACGCCGAAAATATTCCAACCTGATTGGGAGTTATATGTTCGAGCCGTTTGGGGTTGAAACAGTAGGGCCATGGGGTCCGAGTGCCCACTTGGTTTTTCGAGATATCGCCAATTGGTTAGTCGACTCTTCACGTGACCGGAGGGCTGGCCTATATCTTGGCCAAAGAATTAGCATTGCCATACAACGTGGCAATACTGCCAGCCTTTTGGGCACGTTTCCTGTTGACAGCGATGCGGACGAATTTTTTGATGCATTATGATTACCATAACCATAATCAGCCTATAAATGTTCCCACTGCTGGGACACTGGCCTCCTCTCGGTGAGAGGGAGTGGGCCGTAATCCACCACGCGGGCCCAGTGCGGATTGGCAGATGTCACATGTCTTCGAATTTTTGGTTCAAGGACATGTCGGTTTCCTCACGATGTTTTCCTTCACCGTTTTGAGAGCAGTGGTGATGATATAATTTACACAAAGTAAAGCGCCTGTCTGGGTTCGAACCTACGACCTATACAACTCCTAAGTCGCGGCCGTTACCACTTGGCCACCACTGCTCTCATTATGATTATTTTGCTTATTTTTTCATATAAATGTACATATTATTATTGTTTTAAATATTAGCATAGATTATGTAAATAAAGAAATTATTTATTTATAATTATATAAATAAAAGCCTAATGTTGCTCAGACAATGAATTATTAATTGCCTGAGCAGTAGTGGCCCAGTGGTAACGACATGTAGGTCGTAGGTTCAAACCTAGACAGGCGCTTTAGTTTGTGTATATTATTTCGTCACTACTGCTCTCCAAACGGTGCAGGAAAACATCGTGAGAAAACCAGCATGTCCTAGAACCAAAATTCTAAGTCATGTAGCATCTACCAGCCTGCACTGGGCCCACCTGGTGGATTACGGCCCACTCCCTCTCACTGAGAGAAGGCCTGTGTATCAGCAGTGGGAACATTATAGGCCGATTGATTATATTGTATGATTATATATAATTATGTAAATTCAAAAGGTGAAAAATTCGCACCAGTAGCAATTTACCCCTCTTCCTTCCATTGGGTCAAAATAGGTAGCTAACTCTTGAAAATTAACATTGAACCACTTTTCAATACCTAGTAAGCTATTAATTTATTGGGAAAATACGTCTCAGGTGCAATACCGAGGTGGAGCTGAGCTAATAATCCGATTTGAACATTACCAACAACACTACCGGTTTATCGCAAGATCCCAGCTGGCCTCTGTTGCCCTATTGCTTCATGAGTAATGATAATTTTCAAGTTTTTAGTTTTCATTTCGTTAGTTAATATTCCTCATTCCCTTACAATAAAGTGTACATTATTCTACTAGTCAAGACCTTTCATTTGATATCTATATTGAGGGAGTAGTGAGAAAAAAATGTAATTCGCCATTTTGTGGTGGCGGCCATCTTGGATTTTAAATTTATCATAGTGCATTCTACTAGTCAAGCCCTTTCATTTGATACCCATAATGAGGTTGTTGTGAAAAAAAATTGTAATCCACCATTTTGTGGCGGCGGCCATCTTGGACCGATTTTCATCAAACATAGCTAAGAACACTCCCGACTATCTCACCTTTCAGACAAAAAAAAGAAAATCTAAATCGGTTCATCCGTTCGGGAGCTACGATGCCACAGACAGACACACACACACACACCCCTCCACACACACACACACACCCCTCCACACACACACAGACACGTCAAACTTATAACACCCCGTCGTTTTTGCGTCGGGGGTTAAAAAATAGGATTTCATTAAATCCTTACTTCCTTACTGTACAGGATGGATTTTTGAGATGGGTCATCCTAACCGTTGTAACTACGCGAAATCGGTTAGGACACTTTCCTTAACTTTTTCTGAAATTTTGATTTGCATTTAATCGCGAAAAAAAAGTCAGCTGTTCTCTACATTTATGTTCGTATAGCTCGTCAAAATGTAGGGAACAGCTGATTTTTTTTTCGTTATATCAGTTTTGGTCCCATATTAAAAGTTGTTCATAATGATGAGTACAATGACCTCTTATGAGGTTGTTAATGTTTTACCAATAACCCGGTTTATTATAGCAACCTGTCATACACGAATATAAGGGTATATTTATAGCTAGGTATGTGATGGGCTTAACACTGTCTTTGGATGAAATTCGGCACACACAAAAACTAAAAGTTCCCCTTCACTCGTGTTCCTCGCAAGCTTGTAAAAGTTTTATCCCCTGAGAACTCCCAAAAACGGGGCAATATCGACACGAAAGGTAAATTGACGCGGACGTGAACACCCGAACCAATATCTCACGAATAACTGAAGTGGACGGTGTCTTTACAGCTTGGAATGCCAGAGCATCTGACATGTAGACACGTCATATTATTTTTTAACTTTGTGTGGGTGAGTATCAAAGGATGTGTCCACCTTTCGACTTCTTTGTGAGTTGGTGACATTTCCATCCCTTGGGGGGAATTGTTTTTTGAATTATTACTGACATCGGGTGTCATGTACCCCTACCACCCGCCCGTCCTACTACCACTATTGTCTTCGGCCCACTTACGCCACAAATCACTTATTACCTACGTTTAACGCGATCATGTTTTTTTTAAAGGAGAACATTTATTTTGGGCTAGAGTATGAAAGTCATATCAAAGGCCAAATAAAAAAAAAGTTTCAGTTAAATTTCTTTAAAATATATTCCAATAAGGGCTAATTTTTCAATCATCTGATAATTTTATTCGAGGAATAATTTTTAAATTTAATTAAAATAGTTTAAATTTTTTTAAATTTTGGAATAGTAATAATACAGTTGGTACAGATTGGTATAGTTTGGAGTAGTTATTTTTGATGAAAAACTGTCACCAAAAAAAAAAACTTTTTTTTTACAAAATATGAAGCAATTATTTAATTACAAAAATTCTATTGTTTGGACTAAAAAATTAAAAGACCAGTGTTTTAGTATGTTGCTTGTACAATAATCTGACAAAATTGTTTATTAGTATGGTTTTTATTGTAATAAGAACGTTTTTAGAGGTATCTTCCTGATTTTTTTCTATCGTATTAAATTAGTTGTATTATGTTTTTAACACACCATCAACCTAGCATAATTATATCCTGAAGAATATCATATATTTTTCTGATTTTGTTTACTGTAGTCGATCATATACTTTTATTGTTTCTTAAACTTGCGTTTTTTGCGTTTAGGTCCTGTAAGCCGCTTAAGAGCATTTACGCCGTACGGAATTTCATACAAACTTTTAAGCCCTTGTTTTTCGAAATGAATAAATCGATTTTGATGAAACTTCATACGCAGTAGCAGGATACAAAGTTCTAAAAAGTTACTTAAGAACATTTTCGAAAAATAGTGTTACAGCCAAATTAGGCCGATTTTAAATTTTCCATAGAAATAGAGATTTCCAGTTATCTTTTTTTAAGTAAGACATTTCGAAAATGTTCTTTACTAACTTTTTAGACCTTTGTATCCTGCTTATATGCGTATGAAGTTTCATTAAAATCGGTTGATTCATTTCGAAAAACAAGGGCTTAAAAGTTTGTATGAAATGCCGTACGGCGTAAACGCTCTTAAGTATTTCAAATCTTTTCCGTTAGTATTTCTTGAGTGCCTCCGAACTAATTCTATAAGGACATTACAACCTTAATCTTGAGTGACATTTTTGCACACAAAAATTCGTTCTGAATTTATGAACTTATACTTAACTACCCACACATAAGACATCCTAATCCTATGGATTTCTTTTCCACTCGAATATCTCATGTCGCAGTAAAACGACTAGCTTTTCACCAAGGTTGGTGTGGGTGGCAGCCTGTAAGTGCCACTCCGTGCCACGCTGGGCGCCATTATGAGCGTTTACGCCGTACGGCATTTCACACAAACTTTCCAGCCCTTGTTTTTCGAAATGAATGGACCGATTTTAATGAATCTTCATTCGCATTAGCAGGATACAAAGGTCTAAAAAGTTAGTAGAGAACATTTTCCATAAAACGGATTGATGTGGATGCACCACTGAGTGCATACCAAGCATGACTAAACAAAAGCATATCACAAAAGATGCTGAATGTCAGTAGTTAAATGGACTGATTGCATCTTATACAAGGGAAAAAAAAAATTGTAAATGTGAGGACTTTGTAGACCTTGTAGACTTTAGATCTGTAGACCATTTTTTATTTTATCAAGTGCTTGGTACTTATTGACAGGCCTACGCTCCCTCCCATACCTACTGCACTGAAAAAAATAAAACGTGACTTTTTACTGTTGTTGTACAGTAAAAAAAAAAACGGTACAGGGAACTTATTTTTATGTTAAAATAATTGATTACTGACCGTGCACTGAAATGGGCAAAAACAGTAAAGAGCTAAACAGTTATTTCAATTGGATGAACATTAAAGTTTACTGAAACAAACAGTTCCTTTCACGTATTGCCATTTTCAGAGCTTTACTGATATCGTAGCAGTTATTTTTACTGCTTCGGAACAGTTATTGTAGCAT
Source organism: Oligia strigilis (assembly GCA_951800025.1). Lineage (NCBI taxonomy): Eukaryota > Metazoa > Arthropoda > Insecta > Lepidoptera > Noctuidae > Oligia > Oligia strigilis. The sequence goes on along the minus strand of OX637544.1, from coordinate 17,542,561 downwards.
ACAGTAAAAGAGCTAAACAGTTATTTCAATTGTTTAAACATTAACGGTAACTAAAACAAGCAGTTTCTTTTAAGTATTGCCGTTTTCAGGCTTTACTGATATCGTAGGCAGTTATTTTTACTGGTTCTGAACAGTTTCTGTAGCATACAGTAAGGAGCTAAACAGTTAATATCAACTGTTTCAACATTAACGTCTACTGATACAAGCAGTTTATTTTAAGTATTGCCGTGTTCAGACTTTACTGATATCGTAGGCAGTTATTTTTACTGGTTCTGAACAGTTTCTGTAGCATACAGTAAGGAGCTAAACAGTTAAAATTAACTGTTTGAACATTTAACTGTTACTGATACAAGCAGTTTTTTTAAGTATTGCCGTGTTCAGACTTTACTGATATCGTAGCAGTTATTTTTACTGCTTCTGAACAGTTTCTGTAGCATACAGTAAGGAGCTAAACAGTTAAAATTAACTGTTTGAACATTTAACTGTTACTGATACAAGCAGTTTTTTTAAGTATTGCAGTGTTCAGGCTTTACTGATATCGTAGCAGTTATTTTTACTGCTTCTGAACAGTTTCTGTAGCATACAGTAAGGAGCTAAACAGTTAAAATTAACTGTTTGAACATTTAACTGTTACTGATACAAGCAGTTTTTTTAAGTATTGCCGTGTTCAGGCTTTACTGATATCGTAGCAGTTATTTTTACTGCTTCTGAACAGTTCCTGTAGCATACAGTAAAGAGTTAAACAGTTAAAATCAACTGTTTGAAAATTTAACTGTTACTGATACAAGCAGTTTCTTTTAAGTATTGCCGTGTTGAAGCTTTACTGATATTGTAGCAGTTATTTTTACTGCGTCTGAACAGTTCCTGTAGCATACAGTAAGGAGCTAAACAGTTAATATCAATTGTTTGATCATTTAACAGTTACTGAAACAAGCAGTTTCTTTTAAGTATTGCCGTTTTCTGGCTTAACTGATATCATAGCAGTTATTTTTACTGCTTCTGAACAGATTTTATAGCTTACAGTAAGGAGCTAAACAGTTAATAGGTACTATCAAACTCAAACTCAAAAGTATTTAGTTCCATTTGACCATTACCTACGGCACTTTTGAATGTTAAAAAATACAATAAAACAAAGCTACAGTCACAGTCACAACACAAGGCATAATAACTTGAGAAAGTACTGTAGTTGCCCTGGTTGCCCATTCCCTAGCGTAGATCTCTATGGAGAAGGAGAAACTCAATGGACACTCTTTTAAATCAAAATATTGTTACAAAACCAATACCTAATATAACCATACCTATTATATTAAAGAAAATATTCTTACTTCTTGTTTATGTATTAGAAATCCCACCAAAAACATTTTCATGTAAAATGTTGCCAAGACGAGACCACTTAAGGCTCGCACTGTCAAAAAGTTATAAGATCTCATGTAGAGCCAAGCTTCTGACTCTACACGCCCTAACTTCACAAACTCTACACCTTAGTCAAAATATGAGGCGAAACGGCCAAGCCACATATTTTGACTAAGGTGTACAGTTTGTGAAGTATATGTATGTATGTATATGAAAATGTTTTTGGTGGGATTTCACATCTTTTTGAAAGTTGCTTATGAAAAAAAAAATTTTTTGGGGGCTTTAGGTATTTACTGAAAATCCTGAAATACGTATTTTATTATTTATAACAAGGAGTCCCTATATCAGTTTTCAGAACTCTAGCATCAAAATTTGCGGAAATCTCGTACAAACTTCCATCCCTTAAAATAGGTAAGGGGTTGGAGGGTAAAAGTTCCAAGTTTCAGAGTTTTTTTGTTGTTTGTGTGCTATTACTAGCTTACATACCAAATTTTAGCTTTCTAGGACTTCAAGAAGACCCTTAGAATATTGATGATCATCAGTGAGTCAGTGAATCAGTGAGTCAGTGACGAAATCGGGGTATTTTAGATATCAATAAAATCTAAAGTATAAGAGCTATGCAACTGAAACTTTATAGGTTTAATAAGTCAACCACTGACATCATATCCTGAAAATTTTGTTTATCTGGTATAATCCAAACCCAAGTTATGAAGGTTCAAAAATACGACGAAGTGCTTCGAGAAAAGGTAGGTAGTGCCCTTGCGCTTCGCTTGGCTCGTCTTGGCGGTGCACTCCCGTGCCCCCAGACCCCAGATATACCTTTTCATTAGGTAAGTACCTACCATAGGTAGGTACATGTACCTAGGTTACTAATACGCTGTAAATAGTTTTTATATTTTTAAGTACCTACCTACTGCAGCATAAAAATCCACTAGGTAGGTAGCTGTTGTCAGCTTGCAAATTGGGGGTAAGAAAACTGTACGTAACTATGTACCTACCTAACTATATGTAAGTAGGTACCTATGTAATAGGTATTACCTCGTACCTAACTTAAAAGTGAGCGCGAGTGACGGCGGAGCACTGATATTACTTACCTGCCTACCCGATGCATCTCTAGATTTATCAGACTCTGCTAGGTTAGTACATATTTGGCATTTTAGGTAGGTGCCTCTAAAGGCTATATACTTACTTAGATATCAGACCCTACTCTTTCTTATACCTACCTATGTAACAAGAGCAATTTCGCATCTCTGCCTAATTAAAGTACCTAAACAAAAGAAAAGTATTTTTATGGCCTTTCGCCTTAAATGTTTAAAACATTAGCATTAAATCATATTCATAGCAAAACATTTAAAATAACTGTCTACGTGATTGGGAAGGGAGCGGGGCGCGGGGCGTGGAAGCACGTTGCATCGTGATTTAGTGATGTAGGTACTCACCTCACCTCATCACGAGTTTCGATGTCGATTACAGCTTTATCATATTAGTGTGATTGAAATAACAACTGTTATATCTATTTAACAGTCCATAGTACTAAGTCCTATTTAATTAACCAACTTTAAAAAAGAAAGCGGTTCTATGTTCGGCTGTATGTATTTTTTATAGATGTTCGTCGGTTTCTCCGTCAATTAAAGACCAATTATGAAAATTCTATCAATATTGTACCTATAAATAATGAATAGATAATAAATCTTCGCCAATTCTCAATAGATTTTGATGATTCTTCTGTTGTTGTCTAAAAGTTGATTTTGAGGAATTTATACGTGTGCCGTAATACGTATCTCAAATATCATCTACACAATCATGATAATTTTCACAATCACTGGTGGTAACTAATGGTTTCCGTGGCAACATGCGTAAGCAAGAGGCATGTGTGATCAAACTAAATTAGACGCGAATTTTAACTAGATATCGTGCAATAGAAATTTGAATTCGGTTTTTATGTAAGTTACACGATCTGACCAAGATTTTGTCTGGACTTTAAAAGAGACTGTGACTTCTGAGTTTGTTTCGGCCTTTCTTCTCAGAATAGTCAGTTAGGAAACGCCGACCTCATCTAGTTTAAAAAAAAAATATGATTGACGTGTAAAAGTGTTTGTACAAACCTACTTACAGAAATAAAATCATATCATTCATGTAGTTGTTTTAAAACACGCCAAATTATTACCTTGCTCTTATAATAAATCGATAATGTTTAGAAAATACACATCCCTAGCGCGACATGCGAAGGTCATGCGACGCGCGCGCGTCGGCGACGGCGACTGCCGCGCCACCGAACCAACAGTCAGTTGATCAGTTCGCTTCCGTCGTGTGACTTGTGTGGCGTAGCGTAGCCGTGATTCGCATGATCGTGTAAAAATCACAAAAATATTAAACAAACAAATAGTGACAACGCAGTTTACCAAGTCTGTGCGTGCCCCATGAACGATATGGAACGTTTATTAAAGGAGTGGGGCTTTGAGAAATATCTCGACAAATTTATTGGTAAGTAACTAAGTTTTATGTACCTACCTACTTTGAAACTACGTTCCTACCAATTTTAGGGCCAAATTGAATAAGATTTTATGTTTCAGTGATGATGACTTGTTGGAGTCCATTCACGTCTAAGAGAGTTTAATGGTAATAATAATAACCTACACACTATGGAATGCTCTGTTATTTTTCACCTTGTGAAGATTCACGTTACGCCGTGTCGGGGCAGGATTAGTCATATAATTTAATTAACCCTAGTACCTAGGTACCTACGCTTTTTGTTTGAAGTAGGATCTACTTGATTGATAGGATGTGTGTGTCCCGTGGACACGGTATTACATGAATATGTTTGCTATGTATGTTATGTACCTATGGCTTTATGGTTTATACTTTACCTAGGTACTTACATTTAAGTACGCTACGCAGTCGTGTTAGAACTGCTTGCATCGTGTACCTACCTAGGTATAGCTACCCACGAGTAGCTACCTACTCGTGCAGGTCAGTAGCTTGACTGGCATAAACTGTTTACATGTGTTGCGAGCTACTGACCGCACAGTAGGTAGACTGTCGAGTGCGTAACGTAAAATAAAGTACACTAATAAATTTTGCTAATGAAAATCTGTGTTAAGAATGCTGTCTGTGCTGCTGTCTGTATCTGTATGCAAGACTGTAATTAATTAAATAATTATAAATCTTTGTTATTTCAGAACATGAAGTTGACTTAGAGGCGCTTTCTTTGCTCGATGATGAGCAAATCCGGGAGCTAATACCAGCTATTGGCCCACAAGCCAAATTTAAAAGAGCGCTTCTGAAGTGGAATGCTTCCAAGCTAAATTCCTATGTAACTGAGTGGTGTAGTAAAGTAAGCACACAATAATTTATATATAAAAATATAGTCACGCCTTGGCATCTATTTTTTGTGAACATAAATGTTTTTTTTACAGATTTAGGACAATCTTGAGAACCTTGTGGAAGTGTACGAAGAGAATGTTGGTGGACTTACAAATTCACCAATCAGTTCGGCATTATCATCACCAAGCATCTCGTTGTCATGCAAATCCATGTCCCCTATGTCTTGATGTAAGTTATCTATCAATTAACACTATTCATAGTGGCCCTGTACCAACCTAATATTTTTCGTGTTTGGGCGGAGCTTTAGGTCAAACGCCTTTCAAACTCATAACTCCCAACTGGGATATAATTTTATTTAATTACTAGCTGCGTTATCAATAAATACACTAAACTAAACACTAGGCAAATGAGGCGGTCTATTAACAATCTTCCCTGTTTTCAGAGTCTCACAACGCTGCTTGAAAAGACTCCTGATGGCCTGCAGTTTCTAAAAGAAAGGCGACGACACTAGCCAGGAGATACAGGAAATGATAGAATGGCTAAAAAGCAATGTTCATGATTACAGTTCATGTGCAGAAAAATGGGACAAAACTAACAAGGAACGACTAAAACGCATTTTATCAAATGAAAGAGAATCATACATCCAGGAATTTCCCTGCATTCGACGTTTTCGGGGCTATACCTTGGTATGTATTATTATCATATTAATTAATATTATAAAAGCAAAAGTTTGTGTCTGCTTATGTTTTTATGTTAATGAGGTGACTCATTAAACCAAATCGGCCGAACAAATTAAGATTAAGTTAATCAAGATCCCCGAGAGCCATGAACTACATAAAATTATACATTAGTATAGGTAATTTGAAAAACTTAGTACAATATTAACATAGGTTCCTATTATCACAGTATTTTGGTTTCAGCTAATTGCCGACTTTCATGCTTGGTACTCAGGAAACGAAACCGCATTCGATGACAAATTCCCTCTGCTCAAAGTAAAGTTGCTTGCGGCATTTGACAAGATCTCAAGAAAGAACACATACCTGGCAGAGTTGAAACAACTCTCTCGTGGTGAGTTGTTTTTGTGTAATTTTTATTTTATTCCTAGACTACCTGCGCCCCGCGGTGTTAATCGAGCTTACTGGGAATAAAAGTAGCCTGTGTCAATTCAACAGGTCTAAATTGTGTCCATATCAAATTCTATCAAAATTCGTTACATATTATATTATAACAATAAGTTACAAATATACATGCACACACAAACATTTTACATTAATATTTTCTATTGTAGAATTGACAGGGGAGCCTGCCGTTTTGCCGAAAAGATTTTGCCAAAATTTCACTACCCAAACAAATTTTCGCAACCTTTTATTATACCAATGCAATGTTTGGAATAATTTTAGTATGCACATTTTCATTTGGTCGAATTTTTACTTGGCAGAATATTATTAAGGATAATGTCATTTAGGCATTTGGTCTTTAATCAAATGATTTATTACGGCAAACAATCTTTAGACAATAAACGTTTGGTCAAACGATTTGTTATAACAAAAAATATAAAGGCATAAATAAGATTTTTTGAGATTTTTTTTTGTTAATTAAATAATTAAAAAATGCAATTTTATTTCAAAATAATCATTTATTTAATACAAAATATTTGTAACTTACTATTTTAATTTTTTGCAATGGACATTATCGAGAACCGAATTAGTTACGAGGTTAATTATAAAAAAAAAAATGCTTAGGTTAGGTTAGGTTAAAACTGTGACCTCCTACGCACGAGCCGAGCGAGCGAAGCGAGCGGTGCCGCGGCAGCGGCCGGCGAGTGCCAGAAACGACTAAATTATATAGAAAAAAATATGAAAAAAAGAGATTATTTTTAACAGGCTATCGAGAACCGAATTAGTTAGACGAGGTTAATTATTTTAAAAAAATGCTTAGGTTAGGTTAGGTTAAAACTGTGACCTCCTACGCACGAGCCGAGCGAGCGAAGCGAGCGGTGCCGCGGCAGCGGCCGGCGAGTGCCAGAAACGACTAGATTATATAGAAAAAAAAAATGGAAAAAAAGTCTACCCGAAACTGAACTAGTTAGACGAGATTAATTATTTCAAAAAATACTACCAGAATACTTAATATTATTATTACCTGTTTAGAATTTGTCCCAAGTGGAAAAAACACCCTTGTAATAAAACGTCTTCAAAGTTAGATCTTATGCTTGAAATGGCTGCCTTAAAACTGCGAAAACTGACGATACTAAATATTTGGCAAATGTAATTTTGCGTAAAATGAGTTATTCCAACTGAAATATTTGACTAAATAAAAATTGGTAAAAGTACTAGTTGGTAAACAAGTTATTGTTTAAACGTTCACTTGCCAAACATTAGGTTTGGGGTACAATTATTTGTGAAGAGATTTTTTGCTTAGTAATAATTTGGCAAATGAAATTATGCGGAAAATTGTTTGGGAAGTGATAATTTGGCAAAATCTTTTCGGCAAAACAAGGGAGACCCAATTGACAGCTTGTTTATTACTTTTCAGTTACTACATATTTTAAAATGCAGTCGGGTATAATGTAATTTGTTTTAAAATAGTCTAAAATTTATTTAAAAAAAATAAATATACAGAGCGTTTGGTCAAACGAGGGACATACTTTGAGGGGAGTTAGTACTCATGAAAATGAACAACTTTTAATATGGGAACAACCCTGAAATCGCGAAAAAAAAATCAGCCGTTTCCTACATTTATGTTTGCATAGCTCGTCAAAATGTACTGAACAGCTGATTTTTTTTTACGATTTCAGGTTCGGCCCCATAGTAAAAGTTGCTCATTTTCATGAGTACTAACTCCCCTCAAAGTGTGTCCCTCGTTTAACCTAACAACCTGTATATTACAAATATGAAAACTACACCTTTATCTTTTAGGTTATACATCATGTCACTTTCATTTTCTATTCAGCGGGGTTTTTTCGATTTGTTAAATTGGAAGTGCCTACTCGTATTTGTAACCATAAATACATTTTATTACTCCAGCTATTTTCGTATCACAGTTAGAGTCAATCAAGTACAAAATAATACTTAAAACTATTTTTCGAACATATTTTTTAATTACTTTAGGTACTAAATGATTTCTTTT